>CM051028.1:93872802-94200843 GCA_027627225.1 Congeria kusceri
ATTAATGTCTAACCCGCGTACGGTTCTGATAACCGATACGTATATAAGTGGCTCCTATTTGATAGGAAGTTCTATTAATTCGAAAACTGGTTATTAAAATTTGTTGACAAAACGATACTTCGGCGGGGTTTAATAAAAAATTATAATAGTTCTATTGGAGCATTACACACAATGGTGTCAGTATGCATTGATCAACGACTGGTATTGAGTGCGGCCGGAATGAGGATTTTGACGATTTTGATCAAACTTCATCTCAAAACAATGTCGGTGTCAATCTACAGTTGTTGATTCGACGCGGCGCCTGCATTATCCAATTTACGATCGGTAGCACATAGCGACCTTCCAGCTCAGTTTAAACAGAAATGTAAATAATATGACACTTTAAGTGGAATCTATGATATTAATAGGCTTCTCATTGCTTGAGTGTATTTTCTATTTTCATTATGGCTTTGCCCGCCCCTTCATTTCTGCGCTAATATGTGTATGACACAATATATTGCTTCTGACGCCTCTACGGCTCAGGTTTCTCGAGCCCATTATAGAGAGGCAGGGATCGAGCTACCTAACTCAGATACTACGATTGTGTACACCACATAATATGTGGAGTGTCGTGGGAAAACCGGGCTTAATGCATGTGCGTAAAATGTCGGCCCGGATTAGCCTGTGCAGTCCGCACAGGCTAATTCGGGACGACACTTTCCGCTTTTATGGTATTTTCTGTTTCAATGAAGTCTCTTCTAAACATAAATCCACTGCAGGCGGAAAATGCCGTCCCGGATTAGCCTGTGCGGACTGCACAGGCTAATCCGAGACGACACTTTACGCACATGCATAAAAAAAAATCAAATATTCAAAACAAATTGCACTGTACGTACCTTAACATTTTGGTAAAATTTCCTGGACATTTAAAGTTTGCAGTTTACTAAGACAAATGCATTCCCAAAATTATTTAAGCTATTTATTCTTAAATGTTTTCAGTTTGTAACTCTGTCTATGATAATCAAATGAAGGTCAACGACCCTTTTTACATATACTAAACATTTGTATGATGACGTCCGTACTTTAAAACATGTATGTTTCAACCGGTGTTTCGTTATTTGCAGACTGAACAGCCAGACGGGCGACGGTTCCCGGCTCGAGCAGTACCAGGGATCCTCCCCCGACCGCGACTCCTCCACCGACTTCGACGACATCGATGTCGACGACAAGTCATTCGAAGACGACGACGACGAGAAAATCGATATCGAGAACGAGGACGACTCGAGCCTGCGTTCCCCGGTTTCCATGACAACCAGTCACGTGACCTCGCCGACGCCGCAGATATCGCCCACCTGACTATATGGCCTGCAGAACCGGGATTTATTGTCGTCGTCGGCACACCCGACGGGTTACCTACCCCAGCCGTGGTCCCTCAACCTCGCCACCCCCAGGGTGCCGCAGAATCCACTGGGCGCTTCACCGGTGAGGTCCTTCGGAATTGATGACATTCTACACAAACCTTTGGACTTTTCGCAAAGTAGCTTACAGCAACTGCAGAATAACTTGCGGCATATACACCATAGTTTCCCCTATAAATATATGAACAATTATATGTCTAATTATCCGCCCCAAAATCACGCGCACACCGTTACGTCGCGTGATTTGGAGCAGACGACGAACAAAACCGAACCCACATGTCGGGAAAGTCCGGAAACTAACGACGCCAGTCGATCCGGCAGTGAAGATTAGTGTCATTCTAGATTAGTTTAGTAGATGTGCAAGCTACTAACATGGCACCGGAAATTAATAAGCTTAATTTCTGTGGGTTTAAAGGTTTGCGTGTTTTCTTTGTAAATAAATATGTGTCGATGGCGGACTCGGACAATAGCTGTCAGAATTAATTTGATTTCTCGAGACTCTGAGACCCTGTTGCGCGGCGGAAGTGCCATGTGTGCGCATGCGCACTGGGTTAGTGCTACAGTATTTACCAAACCATTCTTAGGCTTAAGAATAAAGATTAGACTCAGATTCAAAAAATACTTATTAATTCACATACACTTATATGCAGGATGGCACAGTTGTTTATGTCATTAATAATTCACTCTAAAATTTAATAAAGAATGCTAAAATAAGCCGTTTGGGGAATACCACGCAATTTGTTTTAACTGTTAACAACGTTCTTAGAATAGGAAAGAGTAAAGAATAATCTATATGTGGCGCGTCGTGGGAAAACCGGACTTAATGCATGTGCGCAAAGTGTCATCCCGGATTAGCCTGTGCAGTCCGCACAGGCTAATCCGGGACGACACTTTCCGCCTAAAATGGATTTATGGTTAGAAGACACTTCATTGAAACAGAAATACCATAAAAGCGGAAAGTGCCGTCCCGGATTAGCCTGTGCGGACTGCACAGGCTAATCCGGGACGACACTTTACGCACGTGCATTAAGACCGATTTTCCCACGACGCGCCTCAATTATTCTTCTGTCTTAAGTCTTAGGATGATTCGTGAAAACGGGTCCTGGACGGAAGCGTCCGAATAAGTACAGCGTCTGTACGTATATAAACCGTGATAACTGTTTTAGGGGCATTATGCTTTATGCAAAGAAAATTTAACGTTTTATCTTAATTAAAAGTGTTGCGTATTTTTTTATGAATTTATTTACTTTTCGCATCTAATATGAAACCTTTTTCGTTCAATGACGATTGTACAAATGTGCAAATTTATGAAGTTTAAATGCAGTGGATAAGAAGGTTTATTCACTTTATTACAGTTATTTTTATTGCTAAATGAGATATTGTTTTCCATTTACCGCATTACTTACATGCACTTGTGCACAGCGATTTTGTTATGTAATTTAATCTGGAAAAAAAACTTCAAAGTGACATAAAAGTGTATTTTAACTCTAGCATAACAACATTACAAAGGATAATTATAAATTATAAAAATCATTCTCAGTTTTCATTTTACCAGTAATAAACACATGGAATTTTCGCTAATAAATCGCTTTCACTGTATTTGGGACTCGATCTCTCATTGTTATGTATTAATATTTCAAAATTTTGCTTCCGTTAACCTATTTTACATTTTATATCATAATGAATGTTGTAATGATAATAATAATAATCATAATAATAATACTAATAATAATAATAAATAATAATATAAATGAAAGTATTTTACGTTGTTTTATATATACTTTTTTTATTTACGATAGTGTATAGCGGTTTTAGTTATTTTATATGGTGTGAAAAATAATACCTATATTATTATATTTATTATTATTATTATTATTATTATTATTATTGGGTACTTTTTTATATATAGAATTTTCATCAAGTAGAAAACTGATAGAATAATCAATGAAATTTGTGCGAATATTAAATATATATTTTTTTATTAATTATTATTTAAAACCATAAAACACTTTAGTATGTTGCTTTTTTATTTTGTTACAACATAGAAAAATAAAAAAGTGTCTAAGTAAATTATTTGTTGATACGATTATAATAATTTATGCAAGTGTTTATTCTAAGATTCGTGTTCATTTGCAAATGTATTCAAGTTTTCAACGTTGTAACATTTTTTTCATATCTACATGACTACTAATCCATTTCTTTTGAATCTCAAAAGAGTTTTTTAAATTAAATTTAAATTTTAGAAAATATTTTGATATTATGAAGGTGATATATGAATCCATTTTGCCCGGCCCCTAAATTGCGACCCTTTTGTAAAATCTAGAATGTTATATCGCCCTTTTATTGTTTTGTGTGTTTATGTTGGAGATCATATTTTTATTGTAAATAAGATGACATTTCTGATAAGTCCATAATTATATTGATTACTGGACTGTTAGTTGTTTATTTATTATTATGAATGAATAAATGCTTCATTTAATGTCATGCGTTTGATAGTTCTGTCCGCAAGGTCGCAATATAGTATCAGACAATACTGAATATTGTCAGAGAGATTTTACACTTTACATCAAATTCTAGCATGTGTTACTTTTTTGAGTCTTTAAAGATCTGTCACTCCTCTACAAGTTTCAGAAAACTTTGAATGCAATAATATGTATGTAAGAGTAAAATGTCGATGAGGTTCACACAGGGATGGTTCAGGTAATACTGATCAGATACATCGAGTAATGGTTCTACCCACTGATAGGTCCTCAATAATCTGAACACGCAATGGCGTGTTGGAGCTGCACTGCCATGCCATCGGGCAATTCTGAGTTCGATTGCTACACAGCCAGAGTTAGTTATCTTCGTAAGTTTCATCGAATTCTGGTTTTACCCAGGGACTCGAAAGTGTCAGGGTCTCAGGGATTCTGTCGGAAATAAGCTTTCGGGTTCATCAATCTAACTAAAGTGCACGATAGTTGCGAAATTTCGGAGCTGATTTTAATCAAATTGGGCTTTCATTGGCCATCCTAGGGCGAGAAGGCGACCACTATCAGTGTATGAGGCGTGTCGTAGGAAATGCGGGCTAAATGCTTGTGCATTAAGTGTCGTCCCGGATCAGCCTGTGCAGTCCGCACAGGCTAATCCGGGATGGCACTTTCCGCTGTTATGATTTTTTCTGTTTCAAGGAAGTCTCTTAATAAGATAAATCCACTGTAGGCGGACTGCACAGGCTAATCCGGGACGACACTTTACGCACATGCATTCAGCCCGATTTTCCCACACACGCCAAATATATATATGCTCAGGTCTTCGGCACAAGTTTTCGGCACATCCGGACGGGCCAGTATGAAACGGTTAAACAAATACCATCAAGTACGAAAGTCATAGTGCCCTTAATTGACAAATCTTGGTCCGAGCCTCGAAATTCATTGCAATGTCGTTATATCAGTCAAGACATCTCAATATCTGACGCAATACTGGTAAGTTTAAACTTATTATTTCGCTCTTTAAACAACTAGGTGCATTTACTTCTTGAATCTCCGATAGCATCAAAAAAGTGAAGCTTTTGTCGTTTTGCAGTCGGTTAATCCACTCTGCATTGACCACACCTGTGTCTAGTGTAAGAAATAATGCAGGTCGTGAACACTTTAGCAACTAACAATGTTTAATTTACGCCGCGGACTGTGTGGCCGACAAAATATTTTCATAGATTCATCACAGATGTCTTAACACAGTAACTACACATGCGTACCGGCAACTACAGTTAGGTTCAGATGTACAAGGTATTGTTGAACATATATGAAACTATGTATCGCATAAAGACCGTTAATTATTATGTTCTATTAACGGCATCATATCCAAAAGATCATACACACGCTACTGTATTAACCTGTTTGCGTCAGAGACAGTGAGCTCACGATGATGGAGCCTCATAACCTGACCTATAATTGTTTTTTTTATACTGTTGGCAGAAGCCGACGGCCTTTAGTAGGGCGAATTCATCAGACTGAATGGCACTAACAATCGATACCCCAAATGGATACGCTCCATCGGCAATTTCGGTCTGTTTACTTTTATGTATATTATTGCATTTGCACAAGTGTGTACTGTCTCTTAGAAAATATTTGCACTATATTTTACTTGATTTGGGCGCCTTTCTTTTCCTCGCCAACAGTCTTTCTACGCTATCAGCGTTTTGATTATACAGTCTTCAGCGAATGATGATATAATGCAAAAAATTAACAAAACAAGGAAATGTACATAGATCTTAAATTAAATGGTAACATTTGAAAATAACAATATTGCACCTTGCACAGATAATTATTAATACTAGTAACACATTATGCAAATACAGGGCAGGAGGGAAGCAGCCATAAAGGTACACCGTTTTGTTTGCGAAGTCTTTTTAAAGGCACGTATCAGGTGTTGCAAGATCTGTGGAGATATGTAAAAGTTAAAACTTCGATTAGAAATATACATATAAAATAATGCGTTTAGAACGAACATATAATACATTTTCTGAATTTATACACAGGTTTATAAAAAGGTACACCAGTATCTGTACAGATATTTGAAATTTACTTTCGACTAGAAAGATACATAAAATAATTCATTTAGAACGAATATATAATCATTTTTATACTTGGAGGATCAGTGTATTAAACGATAAATAAAACAGACTGTTGCCTTATTTGTCATGTAATCGTATACAAAATAACCATAAACATAACATAATAGGCAATAGGAACACGGTCTTAATTATTTGTTCTGAATTCACCTTTTGTGCGGCTTGTCAGATCGCCGTGGACATCGTTGTTACTGTTGCAGCTGACCATTAATCGGTCATCGACGTTTGCTATTGTGGCTGTACTGTGTGGCTCATCGCTCATGAACAATAAAACAATGAATGAAACAATGGTTATAAACTTATCAAATGATACGTATACCTTTTAACTCGATTAAAGCACAGTCCTATACGTTATTTACCAATAACGCATCACTCATTGTGGACACATCAAAGCGTCGCAAAAAATAGCGAGCCTTGGTTACTAAATCTACCGTAACACCTGCCTCCATAGTGTTTGTCATTTTTATTTCCCTTTAAAAGGCGATTATATGAAGTTATATTATGCTAGTAATGTCCTTATAATGTCATTAGGATAATTAAGACACCAAAGTTCAGCTTAATTGTAACACAGTACTTTCCAAAATCCACGTTTAAATGGACTGTCTACAAAATAGTGATCTCCTTCAGGAATTTTAATGCTATTATGTTATAAAGAAATTAGCAAGGCAAACGGCGTATACGAAACTAAATGTTAAATTATGTACTAAATTATGAGAAATTAAAAAACAACAGAATGGCCATTTTCTTCTTTAAACAAAGGAAGTTATTTTGAGTTATACACTATTTCTCTTCCTAGTCGAAAGTCTTGTATTTACTTTTAAATAGTGTTCAGTAAATATGTTTTAGACGTATTTGTTCGATTGCGTCTTTATCTTGTGTACATCCACTTAACATGTTAAAGCAATTGTCTTTAATTTAAACCACTGTTACTGAAGTTTTTTCGACACTTATTATTGATGAAACGTGCAAAAACAGTGGTCAATTTGAGTATTGCATAATGATGAATATCCGCCCAATATCAAAGTGAAATGCTACGCAATCAATTACATGCTAACAGGACCAACTTGAAGAGCGAACTGATGTTAGTGCGTGTTTATAAATTGGAACATAAACACATCATTGTGATTGATTGTTTGCAGCATATATCGATCTTGTCGCGGTTTTGCCTTGTTATTAGTTCGCAACATCACACACTGGGAGTTGTGCAGTTTTGTTTGTTTACTTGGATTTTGCGCCGTATTTAACAGTATTACAGTCATATAACAGCGCTGAGTTAACCTACTCACACTTTTCCTGGGTAAGCTTAGCCGATGTCAGCGGTTTACAAGTACCAAGTTCATATGCTTATGCAGTAACTGACAACTGCCCTTCTTGGATCAGAGGTAGGGGGATAATAGCGAGATAAGGTAAACAAACTCAATACAGACATGTGATTTATAACAACTCTCTGATAGACCCCAACAGTTAAAGACACAGGTTCACATAATTAATGCTGTTTTAAAATACAATAATAATTATATTTCTATTTAGAATTGAAGAATATTGGCAAAGACACCGTACCCCTTGCCTAACCAACCAGTAAAACATTTTTATAAGTAGTTTATATTTTCTCAAAATGTACCATTGTTGATGACCGCATGATCTTGGTACTAAATTGTAGTATTCACAGTTGACTGCTACAACACAACACGTAAAACACGTGTAGTATTCACAGTTGAATGCTACAACACAACACGTAAAACACGTGTTCACTATTGTCCGATTCGTACAGTGCAGCATGGTTGAACGATATTTACATATATAAACAAATTCTGTATTAATAAAAAATTAAGGTGGTTGGAAATATTTGTTTTCGGATTACGAAAACACTGTTAAATTCATTCCGGCAGTTATATTAAAAGCATTAGAAACAGGTATATGGGTGGAAGTCATCATCCGCCTGGGTACCTCTTAGGCCTCACCCACCTCTTGACCTCACGCCTGCGGTTGAGTCCATCGGTTTCAACGAAAAAGAAGCCATTAAAAGTTTCAACAATTTAATAACTGTAGTTATTATTTAATTCGCCATCCATGTTAAAGCATTGAGCCGTTGGCCGCAAACAAATATTAACGTCTGAGCAGAGCAGCAACTTAAACGAGTAAGGGCCGAGCCTATGCACCGGGATCTTCTAACTGTACATGTAGTTAATTATAATGTTATATAATAAATTGTAGGGTATATTTTTTAAATATTAAATCATAAATGGAGGAGCTCTCATTTGCCTGAACATTCTATTAGCCACGTTGTTAACGTACAGTAACTATTAAATCAGTTACTATTATGTAATATACCCTAGTTTTTGCAGCAACATGTTATCTATCGGAGGTCTGAACTCCAGAAAGATGTCGAGACTGAGTTCTGAACTCGTATATATAGGTTCCGACTAAGATACCACGTGACCAAATCAACCAATGAGATGCTCGGTTTAGAGCTATCAAATGTGCTCAGGTACATTCCTTATCTAGTAATACATTTATAAACAACATAATATGTACGGCTTTTTGTGAAAAGCAGTATTTACAAATAAACAGCTGAGTTTAAATGTATGAGATAATCAAACGCAGAATAAAATACACGTTTAGTATTTGACAAAACACAGTGACAAAATAATAGATTACGATATTAACTAAACAAAGGAGCAACGATGGAGATTTCTGGTGGATTCAACGTGATTCATCCGTAGACCATCCAGGTATTTTCTGTCCGTGTGTTTATTATGTTAAAAAATGCACAATTTCACATATTTCCACGAGTGGTACAAATGTCAAGTAAGGAACTTTTCCTCACATAATCATGACTTATACTAACAACTTGTATAACCATTTTTTCATGACCTTGACATGCCCTACGAGCTACAACTACCGGATCTACGTGCCACCAGTGCTAAGCTTTCATGAATGTACATTGGAGGCGCGTCGTTGGAAAACCGGACTTAATGCATGTGCGTAAAGTGTCGTCCCGGATTAGCCTGTGTAGTCCGCACAGGCTAATCCGGGACGGCACTTTCCGCTTTTGTGGTATTTTCTGTTTCAAGGAATTCTCTTCTAAACATAAATTCACTGTAGGCGGAAAGTATCGGAAAGACTGCACAGGCTAATCCGGGACGACACTTTACGCACATGCATTAAGACCGGTTTTCTCACGACGCGCCACATTGCAATGATGACCAGACAAGGACTTCTCTCTGTAACTCGTTGAATGACACCGATGTTAGGACGCGGTCAAGGTGGTCTGGGAAGCTTGCAGGTAACATAGTGTCCTGGTTCTAGGATCACTCTACCAGAGGCGAAGCATTCTTGTGCCAATTACCGATCACTCTACCAGAGGCGAAGCATTATGGTGCCAATTACCATCCTACCCAGACAGCAAGGTCATCTTTTAACACCAATCAGCGGAAGCGGTCGAGGTATGATATATCTCGCAACTGAGTTGTGTAATAGACCAAAGCTTTCATCGTCAGTTTCTTGCCATTTGAAATACATCGGCTCCACAGCAAACGTTATATTGATAAGATTTTGTTCATGTTCATCCATGTTTTCTATATTACACATAAAATTGCCATATAAACCTATCAACACCTTTGTGATCATAAATAATCACGTACGTGTATGACATGTCTTATTGGAATTATCCAAAATATTCGGGTGCTTGTACTATGTTTTCTACAATTTTGTATAGTGTCTCTGTGTCATTTGTTCAGCTGTTAAGTGCTTAGGCGATCTTTCAGACGCCATGCTTGAATTTTGTATAATTATGACCATTACAAGCCCTTGCCGATACCAAGGTTTTTGCTTTGTAATTGTGAAATAACCGTTGGAAAATTAACAAATATTTAACTAAAAAAAAATAAACCACATCAGTTCACTGTCATTTGGAAATTCTAGCATTCGATGATTTATTGTTTTACTGATGATGGCATCTATGTTGTCAAGTGCTGATGTTTATGTAAACAATACATATCAAACGTTGGTTATTTATAATATTGATTTTGACAGTTTTAGCTGCACTTGTCGTGTTTTAAGTCCGCAAGACAACGAAGTACTTTATACTTTGACCAAAGTGGACTGGAGCTTTCTGGTACGACAGACATTCATGATTACACATGTACAAGTGAATTGGTCTGAATGCGTATAGTGTTATGCCAAGTATAGAAATAGTGTAATGATAAACCTGATATAAAATACAATTTTGGGATTTGTTACACAAACATATCACTTATGTGCTTATATCTCATTTGAAAAGAACGCTTGTCAATGTATTCGAAAGTAAATCATTTGTCAAATACTTTGCCGCCATGTTTGAGTAAACCGATCATCAAAAATATAATTTGGCAATAAACGTACCGCCAAGAAGACCCCATAAACAAAGGATGAAGTAGTCCACATCCCCAGAGATTCATTACAAACTTATACAAAAGTCCCAACACAGCAGCCACGGTGAAAGTTGCGCAGTTTTCCAGGCGTGTGATCAAACAAATTGCCGCCTTTCAAGTTCTCGACCGCGCGTTTCATCGCCAAGTGATCAATTAAAACCTTACCGATTGTAACACACGTTCATTACAATTGCAATATATGATAATGTTTGATATTTTATAAAAAGCGATATTACTCACGACGCTGGCATTCGGAATTAAGTTTGAATTATTATCAAATTCGCATTACTGAAATGTAACGATTGTCACTTTCAGCATAATGTTTATGGATCACCTATATTGCCGAAGCTGTAACTTTTGTCAACGATTATCATTTGTTATTTAGTGTTATGTTTCAATCAAAATTTGTATTGTCTTTATTCAAATGGGTTTGTAATGAAGATAGAAGGCTGTTTTATTACTGGATTGGTTGAGAGATCCTTACAACAGCAGAAAATTCTTGAAAGGACGGAAAATGCATACGGACATTGAACGCCATTAAATTTCCATTATAATTTAATGATAAAAAATATATAATATTTTACATGCAAGGCAAGAAAGAAAATTAGTTTGATTAGGCAAAAAGAAACACGACTAAAAGCAAAGCAATTCATTAAAGGAAGTAGAATAAATCGAAATTCAAATATCAATACAACACACCTTTCTTTGTGTTCTTGTTTATTGTTTTTTTTTTACTGATTAGCATATTCTAAATAAAAATATTGCTTTAATAACATAAATAGTTTAAATAATATGTTACTAAATGATGTATTTGGATGTATTGACTTTTGGTGGAATTGTTTTTTTTTGCATAATCTGCAATACATGATTTCGGCAAAGAACAAAAACACATATAACTTACTACAAATGGTCAGTAAGACGAACTAAAGATGATTCACACGTTTCTAGATCAATACTAAATGACACATTGTTTCAAAGTCAGACATTTTGTATGCAGAATTATTACATGCAATCTTGTAACTTTAAAAATAAAGACAAATTTATAATTTATCATTAACGTTAACTTTCTAACAAAAACGATTGTTTGCATTGATTACATTTTTGTGAAATCGTTTAAGGATATGAACAAATACGTCATGAAATGCTTTCACGAACATAACATAAGTAAAATGAAGCCATCTGACTCAAACAGTCGTTGAGCTGTAGAAATGGGTAAAGTTTGCACACTTTATATTTTGATGTTGTTGTATGTTGTTTACTTTACTATTTGTATTTTGCTTTAATATCGATGACATTAGTGTTTTTAACAATACACATAATAGACCGATCCGGGATTTACCACGAATGGTTTAAACTCCTCCCCAGCTATTGTTCAAGGATTAATTTCCATTCATCGAAAATCACAAACATTACCATGTGCTTATTTGAATATCATTAACATTATGCACGTGCTCTTTTGTATGAAATAGTGATATGCAAGTGCGATGATTGGATAACATTGCAGATTAATTTGAATATGATTGACATTTGTGGAAGCGTCTATAATACCGTCTGACTTCTGGAATAAAGGAGCCAATACCATATTTGCGTACCATTACACGTGTTCAGGAAAATGGTAGCATATGATGACACGCATCTTTTTCGAGTATACGAATACTTCAATTGACATTACGGCAACGTACAGCCCGTGTAAATACAAGGTCTTACTTGCAAAATAGCTGATACAATTTGGTCAAAAAGACAACATTAATTGTGTGATACCCTATTTCCGAATGACTGGTTCTTATGAGTGTCTCTGGTATGGGGCCAATATGAGGTTGCCATCTTGCCACATTTTGGACAAGAACGCAGAGCTCTTGGGCGAGGCTTTCGTTTGTTCTGAACAATGAACATCAGCCGTCCTGAAAGAGAGAAGGTTGTCGGGAAAACATCTTAAACGGTGCAATACAACCACGTATGATATGAGGCATGCCTTGGGAAAACCTGGTTTAATGCATGCACTTTCCGCCTACAGTGGACTGCACTGGCTGATCCGGGACGACACTTTATGCACATGCATTAAACCAGGTTTACAAACGACACGACTCAAATTTATTTGACGATCACTGGTGACTGATAAATGATTTGGAACTTCCCTTACAGACTGTTGCAACTGGAATGTACGCACTGCAGGTTCAGCATAAAGATAACGGATCCATGGTCTAGTGGTACCTCAATGGCTTCACAACCCATGGGTCGCAGGTTCGAGCCCAAGCTACACCGTAACTTACAAACTCGTCTTTCGCATGCGACGTTAAACCGAGGTGCAGTGTACTAGGTGCATCACACCGGGCACTAAACGACTCAGGGTCGCCTCTGGATAGGGGGGGTCTCTTATATATTGCACTATCCCCCGTAACCTAAATAACAAGTCTTCAGGGGGCGATGGCCATGTGGGAGAGAATTCCAATGCACTTGATAACAAATCACCACACAGTATATAAGGTATTTCGTCAAAACTACATGCAAAACTGAGAATCGTTGTTTACAACAACAGGTTTAAATTTCACTAACAAGCCCGGATTTTGAACTGGAGGCATCTCATTTTAGGGAAACCCCTTCTTAACTCGAGAAAAATATCATCTGTGAATCACCGAATATAACAATGTACTTGATAAAGTCTCGTTCAGGATATTGTCTTTATTAAAAAGTAAACAAACAATAAATTATAATCCGTTCATTATATTGCAATTAATCAGATTCCAACCTACAGTGCATTTAAGATGAATGCGTTCTTTCAACCATTTGTGAATCACCGAAATATAACAATGCACATGATAACGTCTCGTTGAGGATATTGTCTTTATTAAAAAGTATACAAATAATAAATTATAATCCGTTCATTATATTGCATTAAATCATATTTAAACCTACAGTGCATTTATGATGAATGCGTTCTTTCAACAACATACACACACCACCGACATTCGTACATCTATGATTTGTTCATTAATGGGGTTAATTTTGTTTATTTGTTTTGTTTGTTTATTTGGATATTTTCGTCGTTTTTAACAGTATTTCAGTAATATCACGGCGGTCAGTTAACCTACTCACACTTTTCCTGGGCAAGCAAAAGCCGATCTAAGCGGTTTACCATTACTAAGTGCACATACTTATGCCAATAACTGGCAATTTCCCTACTTGAATCAGAGGTAGGGGGAAAATGACCGTATAAATAATTTCATTACCATTCACCACACAAGTTATGTGGCCGGGCTGGGGTTCGATCTCACGATCCTTTTACTGGTGCATTGATATATTTTATTGCATTCTTTGAAAATCACGATCTCCGCGTGACAAATATATGCGCATAATGCGGCAGTCACACGTTCCCGATTATGGCTCCCGACAGCGCTAAAATTTACAATTTCCAAAACTGTGGGTAAAATTAATGTCAATAGTTATTATTAAAAGTAACATATAGTTGCCCCACAGCTTTAAATATGAACATATATGAACAGCTGTCACTGAAAGCAGAAATAAAAAAAGAGAACGAGCACTTTTAAATTATGAGTGAGAAGTTTTCCGTTTTCATCAGTTTCATGAGTAAAAAAACTGGCCTCATCAGACTATAGCACGTCCGTATTATTACTAGGTTCTCCAAGTCTTCACCACGTCTTGATTTTTCGTAATTTTTATTTTACAGTCACAGAGGGGGTAATCACGTGATGATTAAAACGGAATCAAAATGGCGACGTTCTTGCAGAAACAGGTATTTTTTTGCCTTTTTATACTCTTTAATAGTGTGCTTTAATATTTTAATGCCGTCCACTTTCTAGCCACATCAGTTAGAAAGTATTTAAAGTTTGTTTCGTGTATATCCTCGCCCTAGATCTTGACTTTACTCGGTGCACATTTTCTGAGCGGGGACTGTTTTCCATGTAATTTGTGATCGTTACCGGGTTTCACGTTGGAAAGCCCTCTCTCAGCATGAAATGAGATAAATTGCAAATACACAAATGTGTTCGGAAATTTCGTTGAATGTTTATAAATGTGTTTTGCTAGGGTCAGACATGTCAGAATCTTTTTTTCAAGTTGTACGCACCAAAAATGTTTCATGATCTAAACGGGATCACATCTGATATGATCACAATGGGGTCCCGTTTTATGTCAGAAAACAGAGAAACTCATTTAAAGCTTTTCTGATCTAAATTGAAACTTGAATTCATGCTCTGGGCGAGGTATATAATAACTATGACTAGAACTTCGAATGTAAACCAAATAAGAAGCAAGTGCTATTTTGTAACATGAAAGTGACATTTGATATGTATGTCATTTATTGTCATAATACCGCATATACATAGCTAGAATATAATTTGTTTTCATTTTTCCAGTGCTACATTGCATCACCAGATGACAAGTATTACTACTTTACACATTTGGTATGTAATGACTTGATTTGCTACCATGTAGGTTCCATTTCGGCCGTCCTTTACGATGCTTCTTAGGAACAAATAAACAAAAGTGTCAATGCTTTAAAACATTTTTTTTTCTATTTCTTAAATACATTTATATGTGTTTCTGTTTAAAAATAATATCACATTAAACAATCAATTATAGATTAAAACGTTTTAAATTTCAGAAGAGAAAATGCCTGTGTTAATATTTGTGTTTATAATTTTAAGTTAAAAATTTAATTGCTATAAATATGTGAATTCAATGCAATCACTTTGTATTTTATATTGCAGTGACCACACATACATTTTCCGATTATATGAATTTGTGTTCTGTAATAGTATTTAGACAGAATTAACTTAGTTTGTAAACATTTGTTCAAGAGAAAACATAAGAAAAAATGTGTAATCATCTTATTCAGATTCTGGTGTGATTCAATCACCCTGGTGTAGCATTGGGAAAGACCTGACAAGATGCGTTGTCTACTGCAAAGCTACATAGCCACTGAATCATCTCTTATTCAAGATACTGCACAAATATAAGATGCCGGGTTTAAATAAAAAGTTGTGAGACTAAATATTTACAATGTTGTGGTAAATCAAATGTCTCAAAAAAGTAATACAACTAATTTAAGATTAAAAGTACTCGCAATGCATTGTAAAGAATGATGTTAAAGTGTATGACAGAGTGATTTAAAGTGATCTATTACTATGAATAAGTTATAAATTTTACCATGTATATTAGTCAGCTTATATTTTACTTTGTCTAAGTGAAAACATTATTTATCACTCATAATTTACACTTAAGGTATTAATAAAAATACCCTCTCTATATATGTATTTGAAGTAAACACATATTTAGCTGTTTGTAAAAGGTATGGGTGCATACTGTGTTTATGCAATGTTGTATTTAAGCATTGCTATTGTCAATTTTGAATAGTTGTACTCTCATGGCATATGCAAAATAAACATTACATGTAGCATTATGTTTGGTTGTTTTACTGTATTTATTATAAGTATGTATTTTCAAGGTCAGCTACTAATAAAACTGTATTCATGTTGAAAAGGAATGAATGTTTTTTTAACGTTTTTTCGCGAAGTTTCAACGTTTATGAAATTACCCGTACTCCTTATTGACCAGTTGTGACTTGTCAATCAAGGATTGAGTTGACCAATTAACGGTTTATATTTCAGTGGTAAATAATCGCACATGGTTGCATAATCCAATCAATTGATTTCAAATCCCTGGACAAGCAACCTACGACAAACAGAAAGGCGGAGCGTTCTATGAATTTGCAACTGATCAATTCAACGTTTTTTGAACGTTGCTGTGCCCTACTCGGTTAAGTCATTGCAGATATGAGATGTGTCTCAAAATATAGATTATAGTACACAATTACACAATAAGTGTACTTTCAATAAGTGCGTGTTAGATTCTTGTCAAGAAATAAAGTCACTGGAAGTTTTATTACCGGTATTTTATTTCTTATGACACATCATAACATATGATATATCAATAACAAGGCAAGAGAGATCTCAACAATAATTGAGTGTCATTGATGTTCAATTGCACAATAGAATTTTATATCGATTTAAATCACACTAATCAATGCATATGAGATTAACATTAATATAACAGAGTAAAAATATAAACACGCGAGATCAACATGGAGCATACAATCACTTGTAGCGTTGTAAGAAATCTGAAAGAACTGCAATAATCAGTTGCAATAAGACATACATGATTTGTGATTAAATGATTGCTTCATTATTAATTTGAACACATTAATGAACCTTCAAAGGCAGACAACCAGATTTTCGAACGGATATTTATATATTGTATGCTATCCAGATAACAATATTATGCTGAGAGTTCAAGTATTTCACGCTCTGTGTACACGTAAAAGGTCAAGCGTATCTATCTTTACTAGACGTAAATAAGGTATTTATATCTCAACCGCATATGGCTACCACTTTGACATTTTTATAATAGAATAATTGTAAGAGCAAAAGACTAATACTCATATATAGGTATATAAAATGTGTGCAATGTCGTGCTTTTATTTATTAGTAATCATTCCAAACAATGGTTTATTGCTTAGCATATAGATAAAATTTGTAATACAATCTGCTTTAATTACTACATGTAATAAACGAGCATTACTATCATATCAGAGAATATAACACAACGTGCTGATATATTACTAAATGAGTAGTGAAACTTTCAACTGTATATGTAACAACGAATTTTAAAAAATGATAGTGATTATAAATGTTGACTATTGTTCAGCTTAATTACAACAAGATGGGCATCAAATATTCCTATATAATGATTCCTAAAAAAAATTCAACATGATTTTATATGCGAATTAATAGAAACTAAGATTAAGAAATGCCTGTTAATGCACCATACACACAACATTGTCTTGCAAAGTATTGTTTGAAACACCTGTGCACTATAACCTTGTCATTGTCGACAAACACCTGTAAGGTGCGAATGCTTTATAACGTTTGACATGGCAGCTGTAGCCACTTCTTAACCTAAATTCTTGGCCACACTCCGATCATAGCCTAGTAGCAATAGCGGCTGTTTCCGTATCTGTCTGAAAATGAAAATAGCATAAACATTATTTAATATAACAAACACATATCAAAACGCACTATTCAACGATAATAATTTGATAACTTCAAAATTGAATGAAATCTTTCAGCACCGAGAAAGATACAATTCCAACTTAGGAAGACATGTGAATGTCGCCAAACCAACTAAGGATTTTATCAATGTCAAAACATCCACTGATATTGATATATTTGAGAAGGTGGTATTTCTTATTATTTTATATTTTCCTATTTAGCTTAGTTCTCTTTAATGTATGCAATATAATGCCCATGAAATAAGGTTAAATAAAGAGTGTTTACAGGAACACATACATGTGTATGTCTAATAATGGTTTGAACGTTCAAAGTTTCAAACTTTACCAGATAAGCTTCAATTGAGGTTTTCCGAACTAAAACGGGACCCCTTTTTGATCAAACCAGATGTGGGACCCATTTAGATCATACAACTATTTTGGTGCGTACAACTTAAAAAATTTTTTTGAGACGTCTGCCCCATACCAAACCCTTATATAAACACCCAAAGAGTACTCCTAGCACATTTTTTATAATATTTTCTCTCATTTCATCATGAGAGAGCGATTTCCTAAGTGAAACCCAGTAATGATCACAAATTACATGGAAAACAGTCCCCGCTTAGAAAATGTGCACCGAGTAATGCCGAGATCTAGAGTGAAGACAGACACGAAATAAACGCTAAACACTTTCTAACGAATGTGGCTGGAAAGTGGGCGGCATTAAACATTTTATGCAAATAATTAAAGGGTATAAAAATGCATAAAATACCTGTTTTTGCAAAGACGTCCCCATTTTGATTCCCTTTTGATCATCACGTGATTACCACCTCTGAGTCAGTGCACAATGCATTCGTTAAAGTAGTTTTGATGCTGACGTCATTATTTCCGTTTTATAACTGGAAGTGACGTCCCAATGAATTTATATCAATGGATGATGTCACTGGTAACAGCGGTGACGCGCTTTCGACCGTTGCGTTTTAAGAGAGGCGGTGCACAGTACAATGTACTTCTGATTGTATTGGCAGTAATGTGTTTGTCAGATCATGGTTAAATTGAAATGTTCAATTTACCGTTGTTTATCTGGAGATAAGCAACGATTTGTGTCTCTGATGCGCCAAATTCCCTCGTGGTTTTTTTCCTATCCGTCAAAACTCCAAATTGTTGTTTAATAACCGATACACAACGCTAAATCGAGATTTTTTTTTTAAATAACACATTCTTTGCAGAAACTATCGGGTATATACGGAAAGTGACAGTGTT
Source organism: Congeria kusceri (assembly GCA_027627225.1). Classification (NCBI taxonomy): domain Eukaryota; kingdom Metazoa; phylum Mollusca; class Bivalvia; order Myida; family Dreissenidae; genus Congeria; species Congeria kusceri. Next base: position 93,891,550 of record CM051028.1, read on the forward strand.
CTGACGGGACCCGTATTTGCTAACCTATTCTTAAACTTTACTTAAGACATTTGAATAAAGAATATTCTTGAAACTGCTATAGATATTCTAAGAGTTTTGATAATTTAATGACTGTTGGATACATATATAATATGAGGTTAGTGTTGAAGATAGAGAAGTTTATCTTGCGAGGCTTAGAACACCGCAAGCGCGAACATTGGCGAGCATCATTTATTCTTCCAAACTATATAAAAACACATGCATAACAAACTGCGGAATTCATAAAGTGGTAGTACAACTGCTTTTACTAGTACTGAATATAAAATATACGAATTGTAATAAAGAAGTATTCCCAAGAATATAGTAATACAATAAACAAAACTTAGGCTGTTAACAAGTTTTATTGTATATGTTTGAGTTATTAATACAAGCAATAACAGAGTAGTAATTTTCACAATGAAAAGGAGTTTAAAGTCACAAAGCAGAACTGCGCAATGATTCTTACAATGTATGATCTATAAATAAATCAATACACAATAAATGACCATGACCTTTCTGCTCGTTTTTTAAAAACTCGGGAACGAGGTACATGTCTGACTGCAAACTTAATCTCATTGTTTTGGAAAACATGTTTGCGTATTGTAAATACAATGTATGTAAATTATATTTAAATGACTGACCAGAAAATGCGATCGGCAAAATTAAACAATACGAATGTATTGTGAAAACGTAGCTGTGCACGCGACAAGTTTATTTTTAAAGTGTGGAATACAGCCAAGTTTATCCCACGGGGTATTATTAGCATGTGTTATGTTTATTAATTTGTTTTTAATTCATTTATTTATTCTTGATTACTTTAACATATAATGACATATTACATATCATAGAATAAAAACTATCGCTTTTCAAGCTTTAAATTCAAAATTCTAAGCGCATTCTATATTTAGAACGAATTGTGAAGAGTTTAAGCAAAATTGGTGCCTGGCATAATTGCAAACGCAGAAATATATTTTCTTGAGTTTAAGTCTGTTCTTTATTTTTAAGTTTAAGAATGGGTTAGTGAATATTTCAGCTACTCTGCGATGCGGAAGTAGCGAGTTAATCACCGTAAACGCACCTGGAGACGTCTGGCTGTTCCTTTCCTTCATTTGCACAGAGCTGTTTAACATTAGTGGCATAGATGTGGGTGGCATAACGTGAATGAAACAATCAAGCTGCTTATTTGAATAGAGATGTCTTCATTACGTTGACGTTTGACGCGCTAAAAGTCTATACGTTTCAACGTAAGACGTACGGAGGCGTTACGTCATGCTTGCGGTTTACGGCTGTCTATTTATGATTTAAACATGCGATATATTTCAGTCTTTGTTTTATGTCAGTTATGATAGTGTAAACATGCTAATGTGATACACAACGTGGTGGCAATTTTAAAAATAAAATATTCAGCGCTTAAACGTTGACGTGACTAAATACAAGACCCGCCAGCAGGCGCGGTTACAGGAGTTGGAGTCGGAGGGGGCGGACATATTCAGCAAACCGAAAAAGCTGCCAACCAACTGCTTTTTTGGTCTCTGTTACATGTTGGGATCAATATTTGCAATGTGCGATATCAACAGAAAAGGGACAATGTAACGAAAATACCAAATACTGCGTTTGATTAGGAGAATAAATTAATTGAAAAACACAGCAATGACAATGAAATCGATATCGTCTGTTGAAAGCCAAAAGGGCCAATCAACCTTTTCACAAAAGACGATATGTTAACACAAATAATACACTTGTATTGTGAATTTTAAAAACCGAATCTTGGACAATTTAGGGGGGGGAGGGGGTGGCGTACGCCGACCGCCCTCCTCCAAAGCCGCCTATGGCCAGGCTTTAAACTAGATTCATATTGACTGACTTTATATATGAATGACAATATTTTAATAAAATAGTGCATGTATTGAGCATGTGAATAAACATAAACCTTTCGGTGTTAATATAAAGGGCAAAATGAAAAGCTTTCAATTTTTTAATATCTTTCCTTTTTTAAACTGCTCTGTAACGCTGCATGTGCACGTTGCCACATAACGTCACCGGTTTCGTTTATGCAGTGATTTTCATCGCACATACTATGTATGCGGAAAAGTTAAAAAAAACATCATCATCAGCAGCATCAGCATGCTCATTGTATCATCATAGTAATCATCATCATAATCATCATCTTCATCATCATCATTATCATCGTCGTCGTCCTCCTCCTCCTCCTTCTCATCATTAACTTGTTTGTTTGTTCTTTTGTTTGTTTGCATTTTTTTCGACGTTTTTAACAGTATTTCAGTCATATCATGGCGGTCAGTTAACCTACTCAAGGCATGCTTAGCCATTCTGAGCGGTTTACACGTACTAAGTGCACATACTTATGCAAGTAACTGACAACTGCCCTACTTGAATCAGAGGTAGGGGGAGAATGGCCGTAGAAACAATTTTATGACCAATCCCCACTCAAGTTATGTGGCCGGGCTGGGGTTCGAACTCACGATCCCCGGATTGACCGTCCAGCGCTCTACCAACTGAGCTAGCCGGGCTCGGCTCATCATCATCATCATCATTAACATCAACAGTATCATCGTTGTTAAATTGTCTGACATTATTTTTCAAGTTCATAATATATTATAATGTATTCTATTCTAGAACCGAAATGTCATTCGCGACCTGGACGACTAGATTCTATTTACAAAAATAAACCAACTATTAATTAATTTACTTACTGTTTTCTTAAACATAATCATCGTATGCAGCAATACCTCAAAATAAAATTAAAAGATAAAATTAATTGACTTAGGAGGTTAATTTTTATTTACACTTACATGTTTTGTGAATAATTCTGGGCCAAGCGTGAGGTGCGCACTTGTTTACATGTTTAAACCCCCAATGCTTTGCATTGACCGTTCCAAGGCGGTGACCCCAGTTTTATTCATGTGTGTTTTGAGTTTGTTATGTGTTTTTGTGATGTGCTGTGCACTTTTTTTGGCAATTGGTTACTTGCCATGCAAATTATCTCGGGCTGCTAATAGGAGTTCTCTCCTGCTGTCGCAACTGGAGTTTCGCTTTGTTTATATTTATTAAAGGGAGTTATTCACAAATGTTCGTATGTTTGAAAAACGTCATGAAATGTCTTAACATCAAACACTAAAACTGGACTTAGAATTGTCTATGTGAAAAATAAACATTAAATGACAAAAAAGTTTCCGCCGAGGAGGGGGGGGGGGGGGGGCAATGACAAAAATTTTTAAAATTGTCAATTTGCCAATCTGTGAACAGGTCCTTTTTAAGCGAATTACTCAGGTTGGTTTCAGTCAAGTGTGCCTGGCGTTCTAACATCAACCGATGTTCTTCGTTAGTCGGAAACAACAATTTCCTCGTGCACAATATTAATTGGTTGTTAAATTATTGTTGATTTTGACATTTATAGTTTGTGACAGATTGCACATGGTGCGGGTCATCCATCTTCAGCTCGTTAGGGCGCATGCGCGACAACACGAGGAAAATCATGTTTATAAAAAAGCATTTATATTTTGCACTGTTATTCTAATTAAAGTTTGATTGAATCGGCTTCATTTCTGTATTTTTTTTACAGATTCATGTCGAACAGCCAAGTGTTTTCAAATTTGATTGTTCTTTCTTTCTTTTCAATACTGCGTATGCTTTGTTTAATAATACTCGTACGGCAAGGATATTTAATATTAAGTATGTTTCAAATACGTAAACACCTTTTTTAATATGTGTTAGAAAAGTGTACAATATCTGCAAAAAAAAGCAAAATACATTATGACGTTGATATGCTGTAGTAGCACCCTATCTTACCAAAAAGTATTAGACGATAATAATAGAATTCCCTATTTCTTATTTAACGCAATACTGTAGTGCGCAGTGTTGCATTTTAAGGTATTATATTATGTTATATAAAATCATTTATTTTGTACAACTCATCATAAATAAACATAGTACATAATAAAACATGTTGGTAAAGAATAAACTTATCGGACACTTTCTAACAAAATTAAGTAGTCGTTTTGAAATAATGTTTGGATAAGTAACTAAAGGGCCTAGGTCGTCGAAATATTTGATTCCTATTACACTATATAAGTTATTATAAGATAGAAATGCGCTTTATAAAGACTTGTGCATGGAATAAATAAACCAAAATATAAACCACAATACGATATTTGATAAAAAAAATGTCTGTAAAATTAAAACCCCAAGCAGGGATCGAACTCACCACTTAGGAGTAACAGTCGATGGCGCTTTAACCAATTGCGCTATCATGCTTGGTAAGAAGTGTAAACTATGGTTATATAAAGTACTCACAGTTATGACGGTAAAATGTAAACATGAAACGGGCCAAATAAACAAGACCCATATTATAAATTGATATTTATCTCAGAATGCGTGCAATTTTTTTTCCATTTTATATACTCTTTTTTAACCATTATTATATGTCAGTTTTAATATCTATTGCAGAAATTGTCAAGAAATTGACCCTTTGAGGCCCGTTTAGAAATTGACCCTTTGAGGCCCGTTTAGAAATTGACCCTTTGAGGCCCGTTTAGAAATTGACCCTTTGAGGCCCGTTTAGAAATTGACCCTTTGAGGCCCGTTTCGATGACGTGGTCCCTATAAGAGCGTACAACAGATGCATTTTGTCGCAATCTTATGATAAACCATGCAATTCTTGTATCTCCTATAATAAACCTGGGTGGTCTCAAAACGAGGCTATGTACGTATATACTTGTATGTCGCCGTCTTTGATCACCGCAACGCATCTCCTTCGGGCAACGAAATCTATCTGACTGGTGCTCAGTTAATAGAGCCATCTTTCCACATCACCGCCAAACATTTAATCATTACCCACGAATGTATTCCATTTCCTAATTATTATTTTATCCGTTAAACCTACACCGTTCAAAAATGAGTCGCTGTGCTTTACACCGATTTCAAGATATATCATGTCTAAATTAGAAACGGAATTCGCTCCGTAAAAGCGAGTTAAAAGTTTAAAGTTTCGTCTCGGACTAATGAAGTGATCTAAGTTTTCTGTCATCTATCCGCACCCCCAGCTCTTTTGTAGATAACATCACTCAACCAACGGCAGTGGTACGCGGCTCTACCGGCTCGCATTACGCTGGATTTGCGGAGAGACCAGATGTTCCCCTTCCGGGCATGCCCGTCTCCCGGCTCGCATTGCCGGCGTCGTCATTATACCGATCGCGATTAATATTACAAACAACATTGATGAAAACTGAAACACTAGGAATACGAAACACAAAAAATATTCAAGATCAGAGAGATTATTGCATCCAAATAACATGATAGAAATAATGGCGGACCTTGTAGTTGACTGGCCGCAGGGAATGAGCCGCGCTCATGAGAATCGGAAAATGTGGGGATTGTTTATTTTCGGCAATTTCAGGGCAGGAGCCAATAATGAGCGAGTAACAATTACCAAAACATTAAAGTATCTTTGCTAACAGACCCAGTGGGGGTCCTTAGCGCTACCCGAACCTCGTTGTTTCTAATAGTGCAATTTGTTACCAAGGAGCAAAAACGCAGACCGGTTCCCATAGTTACCCATTGACCCAATAATTTGCCATGTTTTGGTGTTAGTTATTACTTTTAAACATTGGTCGGTGATTTAAGGAGTACGTCAAGGAATAAAAAGACTCCATTTTGCATGGAAACAGAGCCAGGGTACTTCAACAAAGTCAAAAGGCGTCAAAGCCGACGAATGAAAGACCTCGGTTGCTAAATGTCGCTTTATACGCGGCTTCACGCTGAGTTGAAATTTGTGCCGGTTTTCCACTTAATTATCTCTTCTGATTATTCCTAATTTGGCTTCACTAGCGAGCATTGTTGGTGCAATTTTGACTGGTCTGCCCTTGCTACACTGCTTCAATCATCATCGAGTCCCGGTCGCGCATAGAACAAAATATGGTGACCGCTCAATTTGGAGAACACAAAAGCAAGCGGTCTCCTGGTGTCAGACAGGTGAATAATGTGTGTTCTGTCAATTAACACTGATGAAGTCTTCAATGGAAGAAAGGTAAATTAATTTGCTAGCAGGGAAAACACGATAACTTGGTATATTAACGCGTTCTTTAGAGAGGTGTCGGGGTGGAAAGTTGGAGCCGAGAAAAGCGGCGGGGAGAAAGATTGTTACGCCAAGTTCTAAGCCCCTGACGCTGTGGGGGGAATCATCATTATATTGGTGGTGTCGGGGACACAGATAGCATTGGCGAAACATATGATAGGTTGCCCACTACGACAAATTAATGACTGATATTATGACATTACTAAAGGTGATGAAAGCAGAGAGAAAACGATTCAGTTTGAAGTTACTTTAATGAGTGTTTATATTTCACCAAATTTTGACTATCACTCAATAACTTATTGACAATTTATTTTCATAGAAATAATCATGTAAGGTTTGAATTTCAATGAATCATTTGTCCGAAAGGCTGACGCTACGAAATATGAATGAGAAGCATGAGAAGCCCCCCCCTCCCCCCCAAAAAAAAGATTTTGAAAAGATACGTGTTATTTCGAATATTTTCCTCGCGAAGTGTGAATGTATTCTAAATTTTCAATTATTTGCGAAAAACAAATAGCAGCTAATTAGAAATTTTAGTAGACAATGGCTATTTTAGCTACTAATATAAAAACATTATGTACAATATGAAGAGTTGCCTGGTGACACAAATAATAGGAGGCGCGTCGGGGGAAAACCGGTCTTAATGCATGTGCGTAAAGTGTCGTCCGGATTAGTCTGTGCAGTCCGCACCGGCTAATCCGGGACGGCACTTTCCGCTTTTATGGTATTTTTGGTTTCAAGGAAGTCTCTTCTAAACATAAATCCACTGTAGGCGGAAAGTGCCGTCCCGGATTAGCCTGTGCGGACTGGACAGGCTAATTCGGGACAACACTTTACGCACATGCATTAAGCCCTGTTTGCCCACGACGCGCCTCATATATCGTGTAAGTATGTCGTCAATATATCACAGACTTTTCGCAGACAGAAAAATTGGACAAAATCTTGACACAAATAAAACAACAATATAAACATTAACAACTACAACAGCAATAACTACAACAACAACAAAGTACAGTTTATATAAATTTTTATATAAGATAGGAGTAAATAATAGAAACAATCATGTCTGATAATGCAGTAAAATGCATAAAATATTACTCGTTTTGCTATTCACTATTTTAGAAAATAATGTAATAATACTTATAAACATATATATGTGTGTATACATATAACATTCTTACAGTCTTTTTGATCTATATTTATGTACATTTTGAAAGAATAGAATTTACCCTTCAAAAGCTATTTCATTTTATATTATTTCTCTGCTGAAGTACCACATATACTGGATTTTTGGTGTTGAGTCCATCTGGAGATTGTGGTTGAAATCTTTGATCCATTCTAAGTTCTCAATAAGTCAGTCATGTTGACGTTGAAAAACATTAATTTTACATTACTTGTGTATATGTTTAGTTCAAATGTAGTTTATAGAATATATATTTTTCATATTTTGAGAAAGGAAAAATTCATATACCAGTGGCATGTCGGCTTTAGTGACCGTCAATAGACAAAACAAAGGTCAAAGTCGATGAACGGCGCTAGAAATGAAAAAATAAGAGCTATTTAACCATCCATTAGACAATAGAGCGTGCAATAATGCGTATAGCAATACGATACATTGTAATTGCAAATGTAAATAGAGCTATGGGGAACACTAAGGTGTGCTAAGTGTTTCGTATTAAATGATACAATAATGACGTCAGCGTGCCAAGGGTTGTCGGACACTGTAAACGTTGCATTGTTAGTTGACATTTTGTAATTTGAAGTATTGCCCTATAATTTTTTATATACACACAACATACGTATTTAATATCAATTTGAATATGAATCTTCTTCAAGTTATGAAATATATACAGTGCACACCATACCGGGATAACCCTCGTAAAAAGGAAATTTATCGGCGATTATACCATAGTTCAGAGAGGTTTGTTTGTTTCGCAGTAATCAATAACTCTGATATCAATTATGGGCGGAGCCTAACCGTGGCAATAAGTAGCGTGCGTATAAATTACAACTAAATTTAAATATAGTATAAGGCATCTGTAACATACTTTTACCTCAAAATGTTAATTAGTTAACCTCGCCCTGCGGGCTCGTTTAATAACTTATATGTTTCGGTAAACGTATACTACAACTATTACTAAAATATGTTTGTAAAACAATTCAAATGCATCTCGCATTAACAGACTGTTAGATGAAGAATGTACATTTAGCTACTGGAATCTAATATGATAGGAAACAAATAGTCAAAATTGGACTTTTATTATTTATTAAACTCGCCATATATTTTTGAAACATTTACAAATATGTTTCGGAAAATGCGCAAGCAAAATTTGTACAATTTAAGATACTTACCGATGCTCGAACAAGAACGCACCAATATCCATCATTTCTATTGCTGCGTGTCTCGTTTTGTAGTCGTCTGCCAAGAAAAATTCGCAAACGGACAATATGGATCATTACCATTCTGCAGGATGAGTTTGCATTTACATCATTTTGTTGGAGATCAATTGCAAAATTACGGAAATATCATTTTCATAAACGTTGGGCGGAAGGAGCATTTCGTTGCCATTGTGTAAACTGTAATCGAACCAGTATTCAAATGCAAAACCCCTTCATATCCAGAACGTTATCTCATGGGACCAATGTCTTCACTATGGGCAACTCTTTTCTACCTTCGCGGAATTTGCACTGAAGAGCTCTTCCAGGACAAAGTACCCAATGGAGAAAAGTCCTCGAAAGAATGGCACCAAATTAAATAAACACTACATCTGTAGCAGACGACATCACGCTAATGGCTAAAGAATGGTATCATTAGGCGGTCGCCCTAATCTGAGAAGGAGATTGTCCCTCATTAGCTCCAGGACGATGATTGGGAGGGACTCGATGATTATCCATCACGACATCGTCATCTGTTAGCCGCTTTATGGCAGTAGTGCTCCCCGGCTCCGGCCGTAAACAATAGGCCTAAGAAATCAAACATTATCAGGCACTATCAGCAAAAGAAATGGTATTGATAATGCTGGATTTGATCAATCCCTTACGGAGATGTAATTGTTCGTTTGTCATATAGAGACAGATCAGGAAATTTTATTCAGGTAATATGCAGGCTTGGCATTTCACTCTCGTCGGTTCTAGTCAAGAATGCGTAGGTCAGTCAGGAACATATACGAGATCGTAAAAGGTTTTCAATATACGATTATTTTGCATTTTCTAAATAATCTGATAACAAGACACGCGCAGTTTTCTATAGACAAAGAACACAATTCACCGTTGTTAAACTACCAATAAACAACCTGAAAAAATACTTCCGAAACTGTAAAATATAGTTCGCATTGTAATTGCAGAAAATGTTGTCAGGTCATGTTAAAATCGAAATAATTTTCGCATTATATTTGTTTATCGGCTAATAAACACCGAATGCCCTCGTAGTTTAATTCATATTCGTCAGAACTATAAAATGGTGTTCATTAGCCGATAAACAACTCTAAATCGAAAACTATTTCTTAATTAGAAAATAACAATCATAACTCTATGTTGTGAATTACATCCTGGAAAGGACCGGTAAAGTAGAATCAAATGGGTCATTTAGCCATTATTTTGTTTGCTGACAATCGTTGTATTTAAATCTACATGCCAAACATTAAAGTAAGACCTGTCTTAAATAGATTGACAACGGATGCATTCGTGCAAAACGCATATTGCTTTTAATGATGATTTTGGAGGTACGTCAATCTGAAAGCAGGGTAACACTTATGCTTAAGCCGATCGTGCCTTATACCGCTTGATTCATAATATAGAGACACAATAATGTTCCGATCAAGAATGGAAGGTTAACACGGGCGTAAACGAGCATCATGATAGTGTGCAATGTTTGTATTTAAAGTTATTTGCCATCATGATAGTGTGCAATGTTTGTATTTAAAGTTATTTGCCATCATGATAGTGTGCAATGTTTGTATTTAAAGTTATTTGCCATCATGATAGTGTGCAATGTTTGTATTTAAAGTTATTTGCCATCATGATAGTGTGCAATGTTTGTATTTAAAGTTATTTGCCATCATGATAGTGTGCAATGTTTGTATTTAAAGTTATTTGCCATCATGATAGTGTGCAATGTTTGTATTTAAAGTTATTTGCCATCATGATAGTGTGCAATGTTTGTATTTAAAGTTATTTGCCATCATGATAGTGTGCAATGTTTGTATTTAAAGTTATTTGCCATCATGATAGTGTGCAATGTTTGTATTTAAAGTTATTTGCCATCATGATAGTGTGCAATGTTTGTATTTAAAGTTATTTGCCATCATGATAGTGTGCAATGTTTGTATTTAAAGTTATTTGCCATCATGATAGTGTGCAATGTTTGTATTTAAAGTTATTTGCCATCATGATAGTGTGCAATGTTTGTATTTAAAGTTATTTGCCATCATGATAGTGTGCAATGTTTGTATTTAAAGTTATTTGCCATCATGATAGTGTGCAATGTTTGTATTTAAAGTTATTTGCCATCATGATAGTGTGCAATGTTTGTATTTAAAGTTATTTGCCAATACGCAGCTGGTTGCACATCAGTAAAATATCGACAACGCTTTTGACGTCCATTGAACCATTGAAGTTCGACAGCGCACCCGATTGTATTTGTTTTGTACCCAATTCCTTTCGGTTCCTCAAACTGATACGAACCCCTGGCTCTAGAAAGAGGGTGTCGTATTTCTAATCACACCAGTACAAAGGGCGATGGAGGCATTGTTATACCAATATTACGACGCACACCAATAAAGCCACGCCCACTAAATCAGATTTGGGCCGTTGGCGTTATTAAATTGTAAGTTTGTTTGCTTAACCACGCATGCGCAAAATTAATCTTGTTTATGGAGAAGAAGAATTAAGATATTTCCAACGCCCCGTCATAGGGTACCTATCAAGCCATTGTTGTCAGAGCTGTCAAGTATTTCAATGGCTCGGGTTTCAAATCCTACAAGCGCAAATTGGCGATCAATGCATATTGTTTGCGTATGTCTGGAGGGGAGAAACAAGAGAGGGGAGACGGGCTGGGATCGCTCGCCATCTGTACGTTGCTCGTAAAAGTGAATCTAGCTTCGAGCGCAATAATGTTGTATTTTGTCTAAATAGAAATGTGAGATACACTTTTGTCGCACGATCTTCTCAGGAATGCCTACTGAACACAGTTTGCCACTAGTCTTTGTTTACTCAACAAAACCAATCAAACGAATTGAACAAGACGGCTAAAACTGCCTCTCTATCCTCCAAATTGAAACCTGACCTGGCTTATATTGTACATCGTGTTTTGACACTGAAATAATCTGAATAATGAGGCGCTTATGAAATCATATTTGCACAACTGACACCGGCAGTTATCATATGGAGATGGTATAGAATTGTAGATCTATAGAGGCTGGTGTCAATTATGCCCACATGATTCATTTGCTCTCTGAAGTAATTACACGCTTGATAAAGACGGATAAGTAATCGCCTAATTGAAAGCACTGATAAGTATTGAGGATCACGTGATCTCAGATTGCACGTACAAAGGAGGAATAGAAGAAACAGGAAAGTGGCGAGTCTTTTTGTAGGGTAAAGACAGTGTCTAAATAACACATTTGAGGCGTGTAGTGGGAAACCCGGGCCTAATGCCTGTGCGTAAAGTGTCGTCCCGGCGGACCAGCATGTGCAGTCCGCACAAGCTGATCCGGGAGGGCACTTTCCGCCTACAGTGGAGTTATGTTTAGAAGAGACTTCCTTGAAACAGAAAATACCATAAAAGCGGAAAGTGTCGTCCTAGGTTAGCCTGTGCGGACTGCACAGACTAATCCGGGACGACACTTTACGCAGATGCATTAAGCCAGGGTTTCCCACGACACAAGTCAATTTTTAGTTTACATTCGCAGGTGCTGGATTCAAGACTGACAATAGTTCTTGCAGAAAACGAGTTACATCAACTAGTATATGGGAAAAGCGTCGTCGTCAAGTGATCATTGCGAATTCATAACGCCAATAAAAGAAACGTAAAGAAGCAATTAAATATTTATCAGGTGGCCGTAGTTAATCTGTTGTTGTTTACCAAAATAGTGATACTTCGATATTAGTTGCTAAGGCAACGGATGGAAAATGCCCCAGAGCAACTGGAATAGGAATAGTAAACGCCATTCTACTCGAATATTTGAACCTTGATTGTGCTTTAAAGTAATTGACGTAATGTATGAATGTTTATGAACATTCTTGTTATTTAAAGCGTTATTGCGGATTCTAGACATTATGTTTTATTGCTTTCTAGAGTCTCTGTTTAATAATAATTTACTGATGCGATCATTTCATTTAATTGTTTGATATGTGCGCTTAAATTATGGTTACACGTTTGTACAAATTGAAAAAAACAACACCAAACAAACAACAATAAAAAGCAAAACGCATTATTCTTTAATGTTCGTGCATGCTGTTTAGCGTTCAAACATCGTGCACTATTAAAAACACTATACAACGTTTAAACAATGTGTATTTAACTGTATGTTTTATAATGCATGAATACAAACGACTCTTGCGTTTAAAAACGCGCTTTCATTTACATATGGGCAGTATTGCTACACAAATAAATAAAAAAAGATTCAACAACAAAGTCAACATTTTATGTTCTCTGTTATTGTGGCAAACGTCAACTGTATATCTTTGTTCATTAGTATTGAAAGTTTTCTCGAGATCTCAAACATGCATTGAGCATTTCGGCTGTCCTGAATTCAAATATTCTTATGAAATATAGGGATTACATATAGTGTATGCTCACATAATTAAATAATATTTTAATTATGGAAAAATACAATTAATCTTTATTTTGCTTCATGGGGCATATGGCCAAGAGTTATATTCTAGCTACCTGCTGGCATTATATTTAGTTGTTTAAATTTATATTATTGTATTTAATGTTTTATTCGCATCACATAATAGTGAAGTCGTCTTCAGCGAGAAATATGTTTAATAATGGGAATGATAGACATGAATTGTTTTAAACTACGCAAGAAAGTTGTTACATACTGAAAGAAAGACCGGTTTCTTTTGTTGCTCAATGTTACTTTTCAACAGCCGGCCAGCGTTTTGTAAAGTCTGAAAGATTTATAAGAAAAACAACATATAAAACATCAACACTCTCTTGAGCTGAATATCTGGTGACAATTATATTTGAGGCGTGTCGTGGGAAAACCGTGCTTAATGCATGTGCGTAAAGTGTCGTCCCGGCTTAGCCGATGCAGTCCGCACAGGCTAATGCGGGACAGCACTTTTCGCCTACAGTGGATTTATGTTTAGAAAAGAAATTCTTGAAACAGAAAACACCAAAAGAGCGGAAAGTGCCGTCCTGGATTGGCCTGTGCGGACTGCACAGGCTAATCCGGGACGACACTTTACGCACATGCATTAAGCCTGGGTTTCCCACGACACGTCTCATATATTCAATTAAAAAGATATGCCTATCAACTTTGAATACAAATAGATTTTACTTTCACAATACGGAGCACCAATTTGCCAATCATATCAATGTCCTTGCCAAACTTCCCTCAAATCATCGTCGAAAAATAACCCTCACAGATTGTTTCAGAGTTAAGATATTTATCGGGCCCTATTACGTACATAAATCACTATTTCTCACGGCAATTTGCGCTCATAATTTCCCAAAATCGGCGGCGAGCTTTTACAGCCGTGTCAGACGGGTGTATAATCACCATAACAACCCGTCCCCAGTAGTGTGGTGTTCGCGGACCTGTCAGCGACAACATATAACATTTCAGCACCCATGCTGGGCGGTTTCTTGACGAAACTAATACAGATTCGGTCGGAAATAAGGCTGCCAGCGCTCACAATAGCGAGTCTGCTCGTCGAGTTATTATCTCGCGGGTTTCGGTGTTGAGATAATGGACCTGACCGCCAGGGGGCCTCGTGACATATATATAATATGATCATGTTGCATGCGAGCTTTAGAGCTCGCTGTTTAATCAGTTTTATTGCGAATCATCATCATTATCACCCTCACCAACATCATCATTATCACCCTCACTAACATCATCACCACAACCACCACCACCACCACAAAATAATAATAATATTAATAATTATAATTATGATAATAATTAGCATCATCTTATCATCATAATCATCATCATCATCATCAGCAGCAGCTCAGTTAACAACGTCATTATCCGCTAAAAGCATTATAAAATATAAACTGCATAAACAAATATTTTTAGATGAAAATAAAACATTTTAATTCTAGTTCTACTATTACTGGTGACACCATTGCCGTTCTGGCTTTTTAAAGATGATCAGGAGGAAAGGAATGGGGAAGAGTAATATAACATATTCATATGTTTCCTTTGCAACTAAACGAACATGTTGTATCATTAACGAGTATTCACAGGGAGATAACTGTTAGAGAAACGCTCGCCGAATTATTTTAAATAGGATGGCAGTCAAACGACACATTTCTGTATTGGTATTTCATTTGGCAAAACTACTGTATCATTTTTTATCTGTAAAATCTTCTACTTTAAAACTTTTGAATTGCTATTATAATGTGTTGCATATTGCATACGAAAAACAGTATGGACAGCGTGTCGTATCGATGTCCTCATATCTTTTGGTGACGTTTATTGCGTATTTCCGCAAATATGTGAATTTATAAAGTATTATTTAAGTACGAGGCGCTTTTTATAATTGATATTCTACAACACTACCAAATCTAATTGACATTCTGAAAAGTCGAACTTATTGTGTGGTTTGACAAATTGGCAAACATTGGCAAATTGTGATAGATTTTCAATCTCATTATGTTTGAATTTTTACACTAATATTTGGTCGTTGTCTACAAAATCCTAACACCAGTCCTGGCATACGGTAGGGCAATTTCCGAGATATTCCTGCACAAGTCAATTACTACAAATCTCTGCCAAATAATGACCGTATATAAAACATCATTGAATCGTTTTATGCATCTGTGCAAAAGACCCAAAATTATTCATTACAAGATAAAATAATTCCTAATCTGATGTCGATCAAATGCCCCTCCGTGGCCACTCGGCGGGAGGACAGCGTCTCATTATTTTGGCGAACGAATCTATAGAATTTCGGAAAATTGTCCACAATTTTGTTATCATATTTATATAATTGGATCCCCTGAGGAAAGACATTTAATACTTACTTTATTTTATTATCTCCGATCCTCGCGACATTAATAAGTTTCTCTTGATTTTTGCTGGGGCAATTTGTCCAGTCATAACGCAGTTAATAGCGAAATGAAGCAACATAATATTGTTTCAATACTAAAATAAATGAACAACTGATAACGCGAAACAATAAATTTACTGAACGAGCCGAGAAAATGTATCGCTTATCGTTTAAAATCGTTTACAATGTCTTTGAAGTTGTGTTCAAATTAAAAATACCATTTCACAAGTGGACAATACATCATATAAATATTTGATCTTTAAAGCGATAAACGTGTATAACCGATTTTAGTGCGACAGATGCGTATACGGTAGTAAAAATAGCAAGGATTGATTGAACGAACGTATGCGTGAACGAACGAACGAATGTATGCATGAATCGATGCATGGACGAATGAATATATGAATGAATAAATCTTTTGATAGATGAATGCATGAATGAATGAATGAATGAATGAATAAACGAATGCACGAGTGAATGAATGAATGAGTTAACAAACGTATGAATGAACAAACAAATGAACGAATGAATTAATAAATGGATGGATGAATGAATGCATGCATGGATGGATGGATGGATAAATGGACGGACGGATGGATGGATGAATGGCTGGATAATGGATGGATGGTTGGATGGATGGATTGATGATGGATGGACGGACGGACGGATGGATGGATGGATGGATATGGACGGATGCATGCATGGAAGGACAGATGGATAGGTGGATGATGGACAGATGGATAATGGATGGACGGACGGACGGGTGGATGGATGGATGAATGGATATGAATGGATGCATGCATGGAAGGACGGATGGATGGGTGGATGATGGATGGATGGATGGATGATGGATCGATGGAAGGATGGATAGGTGGAAGGATGGATGGATGATGAATGGATGGATGAATGAATGAATACACGGATGGGTAAATGGATGGTTGGATGGATGTATGGGTGGATGGAAGGACAGATTGATGGATGTGTTTTCGCCTGATGTTGCATGTGACGTAGCCTGTATATAGAGACTGCTTATATGACACGGTCGCCTCTACACTGAGATTTGTGTGTTCCGAGCAGAGTCAAACCCCCTGCCGACACAAAGTTCCATTTGACCATTGTCAAACCACATGGTGTAAAATACCGTGGTGCACTGGAAAGGACTGAACACGCAGTTGAAAACAACATGGACCTCGTAAAATATTTGTGTTTAACATTGTATTCATCTCTTTCCGTTTTTGATCAAAACATTATATTATGTAATAATGCACTATTTCAGAAGGAACTTAATAAAATAATAATAAAAAAATTCAAAAGTCTAAAAATAGATCCTTCAAGATCTGAAAGGATTCTCTTGGAAGTGGCAGTGGTTCGTTCACGGCCAAGGGGAAGTAATTTGCTGCGATGTGTATGATGACATGGTGAAAAAAAATGCTGACAAAAATGCTTTGGATGTCATAAACACGTTTAGATTTTCCTGAATGTTTTACTGAACTGCTCAATTAGCAGAGCTCTATTATTTATTTAAATATAATGTTTGACGCTGTGTACTATTTTGCGAGCCAGCAAACTTTTGATGTTAAAAATTAGTGGCCTTAGGCGAGATTTTTTTTTTTTTTTCTTGGTTCGCGGATCCGCCGACCCGATTTTTTCCAAAAAGCAAAAAAAAAACATTTGTAGAATGTAACAGATAAAAATGACCTTCTGAAAGGGTGTGTTACACGGAATGCCAACAAAGAAAAACGCTGAAGAAATGACTAAATTTTATCAAACATGCATTGTGACTGTATATCGCAGTATGATTTATATGATCTTCTTTCTGTTATTTTATACATCATGCAACACTTAAAGACAGAAGAAAATACTCAGTAAAACAAATTAAGGTCTTATAATCATTGTATTAATACACATTTGAATTTTATATCAATATTATAATTAACACATTTTATTGGTGTAAATTGATTTATTCATACGATATATTTAGTTAGTTTTCACTTCATTATACATATAATATGGCCCCTGTCTAGCGATATCTGACGTAGGCCTACTAAATTTAAGTGTGAGCATATTTTAAGTACATTTTTAACAATAGTTTTTATATGACAAACGCTGCCTTTCCATGTTACTTTTATTGGTATTAATGTCATGGTTATCATGCAGTGGTTGAGTTAATGTTGTGTTTTATGATTCGTGTAATTAATACTTCATAAAGATTTTAATTTCACTGTCCATTTCCATTTGTTAAATTCTAGTCATTATGTTACTCAAGTCTGTGCTATTTTTTATTTTTATTTTTTTCCCTCCTCCAACCGGACACTGCCAAAAATGTTCTAGAACCAATAAATAAAAAAACTCTGGCCTTACATACACTTCTTTTGGGAGAAAGTTTGCCAATAAGAAACAAGTTGGGTTGACGCCGGTTGTGCAGAAAATTCAATTATACACTTGTTGTCTTGGTGAGTTAGTGAATAAACTCCGTATTTAGTACATGTATTATTATTATTATGTTTTCCTATGCTTCTCCTATTGTTTAAATACTCTAAGTTGAATGATTAGCATAGAATATCGTGTTTAGTCATAGACTAAAATCAGGTCTGGAGAAGTTTGTGATTTTTACTGTTTACTCAAGATATAATATGGAATCATTCAGTCTTATACAAGCAATTTTAGCATTTCTACCTCCCGCTGAACATGTCTGTATCATCGTTGGTTATGCGGTTATTTATTGTCAGAGTATTTAATAATGTTAACTGTATGCTATTACTTATAGGATTCTTGGTTGCAATCACAGGTTATGGACATTAGAGTAGACGTTGTTGTCTTGTGTCCTGAGACTCGAGTGTATAATATGTGCAACCTGGTTTAGGGGCTCGTATTTGCTATGTCGATTATGTATGGTATTGGACATTAGAGTGGACGTTGTTGTCTTGTGTCCTGAGACTCGAGTGTATAATATGTGCAACCTGGTTTCGAGGTTCGTATTTGCCATGTCGATTATGTATGGTTCTGGACATTAGAGTGGACGTTGTTGTCTTGTGTCCTGAGACTCGAGTGTATACTGTGTGCAACCTGGTTTAGGGGTTCGTATTTGCCATGTCGATTATGTATGGTACTGGACATTAGAGCGGACGTTTGTTGTCTTGTGTCCTGAGACTCGAGTGTAGACTATGTGCAACCTGGTTTCGAGGTTCGTATTTGCCTCGTCGATTTATGTATGGTTTCGCCACCGCATATTATTGATGTGTTTTGATACTACAGGTACGTCTCCTTAGATAAAATATGCATACGCAGCGTTCTTGATGTTCATCTAATGTAGACCTCATAGACAAACTGCATGTACATCACTATATTGTTATTTGCCATTCTACAATATTTTGTAACGAGACAAGTGTTAACGTGTTTCAGGTCTTTGTTATGTCAATAAATGTTACGACTTCTTCACCGAGCTTTGTGTTGATCCTGGGCTCACAATTTTATCCAATCATCACACCGACATTGACGAATAAAACCCCGTGGGATAAACTTAGCTTTATTCACACACTGTTGGATAAAGTAAACACGCGGAGGCTAATAACGTAATTTTGTTGTTATTTGTGACGTTATTATATATGTTTGTGTGCTTTAGTATGTTTTATTTCGTTTATTTAAAAAAAGGCAGACGATAATGGGGTAACTAGAAATTTTGATAAGAGTTGAATAAAGATAAGTTTATTTGCTCGGCACAAAAACGTGATCGACTGGCCAGGACTCGTGGTTCTGGTTGAATAAACTTATCTTTATTCAACACTAACCTAGTATTCGATATGGCGCTGGGTACGTGTAAATGGGCGAGTTGAGGAGTGTCAGACCTCAAGTTGGACAACTTTTTCTTTGGATAAAAATACCGTAACTTTGCTATATACCTCAATGTCCAACTCGGCAATGCTCACAACTAATTGAAACGTTTCACTATTGCTGTGTTTGCCAATACATTATCATAGCACGGAAACATTGATTACCTATTGGAGTTTTTGTCTCCATTCACACAATTTAATGATACTTACATTTTGTTTTAATTTATTAGTTGTATGCTGTATTTTTATTTTAGACACTCCATCACAACATGTTCTACCATTTCAAATTATTATTATATTTGGAACGATTTCGCTACATTACAAATTCACATTTCTTTTGCACGTTTTGTTAATAGGCATAAACATAAAATATACTATCCGAAATTAAGTTCATTGTGATAAAAGCCTTTGAAGAAATATACTTGTATATCCATAATTAAAATACTCATTAAACGAATAGGCAAAGGTTTTGGGACAAACAATTTAAAAAAGTAGAAGGTATAGAAAACAAATACAAGTTGTATGCATATTAAATTGCTATGTTCTCACTTAAATTAAATTTCTGAAACCAGACTGACGTCACGGTATTACTATAAAATATAAATGCTCAACTGTTGTACCATTATGTGTTTTTGGGAAAAACTCTTGGGCTGGGGTAGTTTGCCAGAAACATCTTAAGTGAGATCTTATCCTTAACCTTAAAAGTCGTAATTTTTCTTCAGCATTTTATTCCATGTTTTCTGAAACTCTGCTAAATGTCAACTAATTATCAACTTGTTATTAACTACCATTTACTTAACTGTAATTGGAACCATTAATTTATATGTAGTTTTTAACAATATTACCTACCAAAAAATGGAACTTAAGTGAAAATATTTTAAGATAAACCTAAGATATTTCTTGAATGTGGCCCCTGAGCTGGGCTTTAAAAAAAATAAAAATCTGGACCTGGCAAATAAAGTAGGGTATCGGATAGCAATAATTCTAAAAGTGGATATATAATCAATCAATTACCACATAATACGTGTCACATTTTATATCAATTATAACTCCTGTAACTGGCAAGCCACAATGTTTACCAATCACAGTGGTATATTGAATCAGTTGATAAAACGATATAACGGCGATTTTTGAGCGAGAAATATAATTGCCCATACTCGTTTTGTAAAATGAAATGCATTACCGGTGGCTGTATTTTTACATGAATGCCCTATTGATTTATCTGGTAAAACACGATTTCGGTAGTTTTTTTTTTCTGCGCATTACTTCGCGCATCAGTGGAGCTGAGTTAACTCTGTTAAAGACGATTTCGGTAGTTTATTTTTCAGCGCGTAACTCCGCTCATCAGTGGAGCTGATTTAACTTTTTTTTTTTAAAACGAGAATTGTATTGGCAGATAATAAATAACAACTATTGTTTACACTGTTATCATTACCTACTGTTACTAAAAGTATCACAGTCATATTGTTCGTATGTTTTGTCGAAATATTCAATACAATGAAATCTAAAGTAGGAGAACCTAGTCTGAATGCTAATTACTAATGTGTTCTCAGTTATTATCTGCTCTTACTAATAGAATGAAATATATTTCATAAATTCATTAACCTTTGTTGCACTAATGTATTTTAATCAATATTTTCCGCATTAACATGACTCAAATTATGCGTCTAGTGAGTTTATCCCTGCTTCAAACTAATCTGATCTGTGTTTTAAAAATGAACACAATATAGGAATAATGAAACTCCAGAGACATCATCAGGAGAGACACACTTATTACCCTTATTACCGTCCGTTAGTCCTTTATTTTAGGCAAGTGACCGATTGCCTATACAATACAGGACAATGTATACAACACTACACAAACCATAAAAATAAAACTGGAGTCACCGCCTTGGAACGGTCAATGCAAAGCATTGGGGGTTTAAACCAGTATTAAGGCCAAACTTCACACTTACCGAATAAGCATCGGGATGTAATGCGATTCACACTGGGTGTAGACAAAATTATGTGCTGTGTCATACCCGATTGGTGGCAATTCAGAGTATATTCAGAAAATGGGCAAAAGCATTGTAACTACGCCTGATATTATGCCGTGGATAATGTCTATATTAGACCTTTGAGAGTGCATCTCAGGTTACCATCCGGTGATCTCAATAGATACTAGCACCCTATTATACCCGCATTAGTGTCAAGGTATGACTCAGTGTAGCACCCGTGCGTTTGCCAATTCGTTTTTTATTATTGTTAAAATGATTGCCACTTGATGCCTTATTTGATTTAGTTAGTTAAAATGTAACAATTGGCAAAGTACATTCTAAATACGTAGTTGACTGTTGTTATTAGTGCAACAAGTGTTGACATACCTAGTAAAGGTGGAACATAGGAATTTCTTAAAAAATATACAATATTCAAGATATAAAAGATCAGATGCGTCAACAGTAGAGAACACCATGTAACATCCAAATCTCTTAATTATCGTCAAGTGTCCAGTTGCCATACAATACCGTGTACAATACAAACGCAAGAAACAAACAAACGCCAAACACACATGATCAAAACTGTGCTCACAGCCTTGGAACGTACATCATCGGGGTTTAAACCGGTTTGATTGCATGCCAAACTTGTTCATTGCCGGTTTCTGTATTTTCTTACACCGGTTAACATTTCCTGATACCACAGAAAGCACGTACCGGTCCTGGCCTCTCATTCAGGTTTTCGCTTTGAGAAGTCATCGGCCAAAAACAGACCAAAATCAGGTTCTTAAGGTGAATACGTAAAACGATGATTCACATTACACGTTTTTTGTAGAAGGCAGCTGTCGATCACTGTCAGAAGATTCCCCGGTTTCACCTTCTCAATTGTCCATTACATACCCCGTCATTATGACATTAGAGTCTTTAGCTAATAATGGATTTCCTTTGACAACAGTTTACCGTACGGGTCTTGGCAAGTGGCTTGCGTCCAACTAGGTGGGGAATTTCATGATGGGACCTATTAAGGTATATTAAGTGATGGGTGGAGTTTTAATAGCTGGCATTCTTTTATAGCGGTTGTTCTTGTTGAGAATAATTGTGTCAAAAACATGTTATTGACTTGGGAGGTCCAACCAAAAACATAAAGAAAAAGCGGAAACATGAAGTTGATTCTTATATCAATTAAAGAAAACACGATATTTACATATTAACTGTTAACAAACAGTATAAAATGTTGATATTGGGCTTATACAGAGGGAATATATGCTCTCATTAAATTTTCATAGAAAAATATGAAAGTACAATTAAACCTATAAAACATTGATAAATAACAAACTAAAATAAAAGTTCAGAAGAATTGATATTAGAAAATCCTCGAAATTAGAGCTTTACACCGTTAACATATTTTTCGTCTATCTGTCGAAACCTCATTCATGTACATTAGACATGTACACTTTTGGGAAATCCCCAATATTTGTTGCGCGTTGACTGAAGTTCTGTGCAAATTGTTCATACGACACTTAGACACGTTTTTTGTTTCTCACACGAATACGATTAAAGGTGTCGGTAGCGGCGTAGCAATAAGAATACATTTGTCGTTATCAGAAAGTTCATTTAAAAAACAACATATGAAATATGGTACAACTATCTGTTCATTATTTTTATCATTGTAACTTTCCTCGATTATGTTCTTCCTCTCATTTGTATTGTTCAAATTATGAGAAAATGAAATGTTGACATTAAATCGTACATATCCCCTTTAATTGACAGCATGCTGATGATTAAATGTTTTTCAATGAGCCGTATTGTATTATACCCGAGTGTGTAATGTAGCGGTGAAAACATTTTGTTTTGTTTCCTTTGCTGTTGTTTGTGTGATTTTTTGTGATGTTTTCTGTGTGCTTATGTTCAGGGAGAAAGATACCTTTCATGCTTTATTGTCCAATATAATCCTTTGTCGATATCTGCCATCAGTAATTTTTAGTTGTTTTGTGCCTTGGCCAGTATTGACTCTATTCAAGGCCATCTATTACAGACCGATAGGCAGCATTCCTTTATCGCAAGCAGATCATATTATTAATCAGTCATCAAAACATAAGTCAGGTGACCATCTGTCGATAACACTTTTCGATCATAGTTGTTACCGAGGGATTTACTATTATTTTTAACAGTACGTTCCGTTTTTATGATTAGACACTAGAGGCCACATTAGATAAATTGCTTCAGCGATTGAATCAATAGCATATTATGTATATAGAACTTTAAATAAATACTTGAAAGATGAAACAAATCAACACTTGTGGCGTCCTGACTGCGCAGTGTTTATTTTTGCGAGCTTAGAATGATTAATATCCTGACCATTTATATAACTTATATTTATAGTTATTATTATTACTATTATTATTATTATTGACCATACTGTAACCGTTATATTAAACATTTGTCACAATAAGTGTTGGTCTTCCTATAATAAACATCTTGGCGTGTATTTACATTGTCAGGCGTATATATTTAATTAAAAAAAACAACTAGTTTTGATTAATTACCTTATACTATCAAACTATAAATATTGTACTGTTTATACACATTGTGTTAATCAATATTGAATAATAATATGCGTAAACTGAAACATAAAGTGTTTTCTAATATCTGATCATCCGTGAGGTTTTAATTCTATCAATTATCTTGGATTTTCCGTTTCTCGTCTTTAACATCCCAAGGGAGGCAACTACAAAACGAATCTTATCTTACGGTATCAGTTTTATTGTGATGTTATAATACCATAGATGACTATTATTAAGCGACGTTGCCTGGATACTTTGGTTCTATCTTATCTGTATTATTTTTCAGCAGTAATCATCTTGGAAAGGATTATGATTTTCTGTCAGATACTTTACGATGTTTGTCATTAATTCGTTGAAACGTGGAAGAATAAAAATGGCGACGTAGAAAAATATATATTGTTTAACTCGCACAAGAATGCTGTATTTCAAATAGGTAATATTTGATTAGATTAAGATGTTTAAAAATATGTTGGTGGTTATTCATTTCAACTAAGTGGATAAAATCGAGCTTAATAAATTAAAGCATTATTATATAACCAAACAGTCAATGTAATGTCTAAATGCTTTCTGTCGCAGATCGCACCTCTTTTCATATGAACCTCATGTATAAAATAGTTCAACAATTGAACTGAGTAATTTACGGTCGTGTAAAATACCAAAGGCGACTTTTTTTGAAAGAACCAATTGATTGAATGAAACGTATATGTGAAACAATTTGCTCAAGGTAAACTTACCAATGAATGAAACATGAAATTATTCATATCGCACAGAGGAAGGCTTGTGTAAGGTATACCTTTACAAAACGGGGTTAGAACCTCTGAATAAACAGAATAACAACATATCGTTAGGCCTTCCCTAGTTTGTATTTATATTCTGTAAGAAAGTCAAACATATAATTAACATTAACATTTTAATTTCAACAGATATGCATTATTGAAATAGGCTTACACTACAACAATGACATTCATTTTGTTGTTTATTTTTATGTAATCTAATTAATGCAATACGATACCAGGCAACTATAAATTAGTCCTCACTGCGGTTTTAAATTGCTATATTTTTTAGCAATACGTATTAGCCCAATATTATAATTATTAAACATTGTACATTTGGACAGTTGTGTTTCGAAACATTTTTCAAAAGGTAGCGCTGCAATTTTCAACGTTCGCTTGTTTACATAAAAGTCCTACCTAAATATTATCACAGTTCAATGGAATAGATTACTTGTTAAATATGTATAGCATGCCATGAATTGCATATTTAAACAGCAAACTTTAATATTACAGGTGCATTTCGGTGAAGTATTAATTTAATATTTGTAGTGATAATAACATTAAACGTATACATTGTAAACACATTATACCATTCTTTAAGCAATGTTTTACCCCAATATTTCACCATTGTATGTAAAAAAATAAAATCTTGTTTTCTAAACATGGGAAGATATTCCCCGCCAATGCAATACCAGTTTTTTTATTTTGTCTCGCAAAAAGGTAATATGTATAGATATAAAACTGTTTACATTGACTTCCTCTTCTTATGCACACTGGGACTAAATGTTTTGTACCGACGGAGGTTTTTATTAGGAGGAAGAATTTATATTGATGAAAGCGCGGCACTGTCGTATTTCCCTCCATTTCCCAGTTCCTATCTTGTTTCTGTTGTTGCTCAAATTAAACCTCCTTATCAAAATAATTGCTATAATTTTTTTTTTCTTGCAGATCTTGATGTTATGCCAAACATGCTAAGGAATCGAGTGAAAGTGTTACAAACTGTACATGGTGTTAACGTGCTGAAAGCTTGGACGAACATATTTACATTTATTTTCCCAGTCAATGTCACGAGAAATCATAAACTCCATCCTCCAGAATCAAACAATATCTGCAAACGTCGGATATTATGTCAACCTGAATTATGCACATTTGCCACCTCAGTTAATCCGTGCACCGTTTGATGTCTTGACATGCTAAGGAATCGAGTGAAAGTGTTACAAACGGTACATGGTGTTAACGTGCTGAAAGCTTGGACGAACATATTTACATTTATTTTCCCAGTCAATGTCACGAGAAATCATAAACTCCATCCTCCAGAATCAAACAATGTCTGCAAACGTCGGATATTATGTAAACCTGAATTATGCACATTGCCACCTCAGTTAATCCGTGCACCGTTTGATGTCTTGACATCATCTGAACCAGATACCAACACATGTGTAAAACATACAGAATAACCGCGAATGAATTACTTTGTGGAACAATGCATGAATAGCTTTGGATACGACTTCCGAGCATTGCTTACATAACATCTGTAGAAATAACACATTTGAGCTCCTTCGTTTACTTAAACGTTATCAACAGACAATTCGAGCACCCAAATGTGAACATTAGTTTCATACGTCGCCATGATACAAATCATGCTTAGGACCAACACAATCGCGATAACATCATATAAACATCTGCATCTAATGTTACTATATTGCCACGTTGTGAAATCATGAGTCTGCATATTATATGAAATGTTCGTTCTGACTTTATTCATTAATAGGCAACATTCAATGCCCCTACAAAACATCAACAATAGGAATGTGCAATCTGGAGGATTAGAACTACACGAAACTGCTGCTGAAGAAACAATAACGCTAACTTGGTAAAGAAACGGTCTCCGTGAATTACGTACTTTGAAACTGTTGAGGTCTCTATTGATAATAGTATATACACAAGGCACATATCTTTCACATAAACAGAAAGATATATGTAAAAACCAAGCGTTAACAACAGTTTGTAAAACTATTTAGAGATGTTTATGAACGCTACATCGAGACATTTATACAATGCTACTCAGAATAGACAATACCAATATAACGCGTGGCATGGCATACACTTAATATTAACGGCCTATTCCGAATCCTGAATTGAAAACCTGGCTGCAGTCTATGAACTTAGTATCATCAATTATACACGATTAGCCAAGACTCATGATGTTACATCCCATAGTAGATTGTTTACAAAACAATTACAATAACTTATCATAAATTGAAGAAGTTTGAAATCGTACATGAAGGTAGTGTAAAGGTTGAGTATTTGTCCATATAATTAAATTTATTGATTAGCAATTGCAACTAAATTAGTTCAAATACTCCACCAACACTGTGGAAATGGCATTGAAACAAATGCACAACCGGTATCATGCATGCCACATTACCATTTGGTTTTCCCACTGTTTTCATCATTAATTTCAGATCAATAAAACTGATATATGTCAATCAGGGTTAGAATAAGAGTTGGTGCTTGATCCACGTGTAGTCTGCGTTGATCCACGTGTAGTCTGCGTTGAATAAAAGTTGGTTTCTTACCTTAAATAAACAGTGTGTTTATAATAAGTTTCGCTACGATCGGTGGAGTTGAGTTTTCTAGTATTCTACATTGTAATCAACCACGTAACATTGCCTATTGAAGCCCATATCTGCCAATGCCTATTGAAGCCCATATATGCCAATGCATTTTGAAGCCCATTTCGACATTGCCTTTCCAGTAGCTCAGTATGAAATCCTGATTAGGATTAGTATAGTTGTGACTATTTCGTGCGTGCATCGTGGTGACAACCCTTTAATCCTCTTTCGCAGGTATTCACTTTGATGTAAAAACTGTATATTTTTATATATTCACAAACGTGTACAATTTCTTCAATACCATCGAACATATTTACGCATATGGCTTCGTTGGTTGCATAGTCACATTAAGTGAACTTACAAAAAGTTTAACCACAGTTAATGCTGGCTTTATTAAAATGCATGCATCCAATGATGTAGGTAAGCCGATGAAATTACCGCAATACAATTATTTATTTAAACCATATGTAATATGATTTCCAAAAAGCATATTATTTTTTAAGATAAAACGTATATTTTAACAGCTGTGTTATTGTGAGTGATTAAAGGGCCTGTGTCGTCAATAAGATATTTGATAAAAATAAATTACCAAAAAAAAATACACAGGCAGGTATCCAACTCTCCACAAGACAGCGCTTAAACAAATTGCGCTATCATGCTTGATAACACGTAGAGTGTAAACTATGGTTATAGAAAATACTCACAATTATGACGTCAAAATGTAAACATGAAAAGGGCCAGACAAACAAGACCCATATTATAAATTGATTGTTATACCCTGTTTAACCATTATTTTATGTCGGTATTAATATCTTAATTTCCGAATTTTTTTTAAGAAATCGCCCCCTTGAGGCCCTTTTTTATGACATAGGTCCTTTAAAGTTTCTTGCAGCACGCACTGTCACAATAGCATTTAAGCTACAGCAAAACATTAACTCATGAAGTAACTAGGTAGCACACTAGCAGTAGCGTTACCCGACTAATTACTGAGTGATGAAATACTCTTCCCAGCAATTCAATTTTCAGTTGTTCTTTTATTTAATATAATTTAAGGAGGACCAAGCAGCGAAAAGTGTTTAATTACATTTCTTGTGTTCATATAAATACATGAAAAGTGGTTGCGCATGTGTGGTTCTTTTTGTTCTTGAGTAGGCCGATTACTAATTTATTGAGAAATGCATTGAAACAGGACACCGTTAATGAATGATCACTGTTTGCTGACAAATATACATTTTCTGAATCACATTACTCCTTCTGCTGTTCATGATGGGATGCTTATAATGCATATGTTGATGATGCAGCACAGGAATTGTACACAGGACATTACAAGCAGCGTTTAATAAACATCAATATGAACAACAAATCTAGGTAAACACTGAAATTGCGGTTCCTATTAACGCGCCTTTTATTCGTAAGCTTACTCTTACCTGTTTCGTAACAGTTTTTACATAAAAGTGTACACATGGAGAAGAGAAATCAAGGGTTGTCACCATAATGTACTCACGAAATAGTCACGATTATACTATTCCTATTTTACTGAGCTACTGGAAGGACAATGCCGAAATGGGCTTCAATGGGCATTGGCAGATGCCTAATTATCGGACTGCCAGTTATAAAGGGTAGCTTTTCAGATGGATACTGACAGCATTACAACCATTCCCGCTATGCAACATGCATGTAATTGTTCCATACTGTATCTTAATATATAGGTTTCTATCAAACTATCCATTTATCGGAACTGGTGTAATGTCGTTGATTAAAATGTAGAATATAACACTCAAACCACATTAAACAGAACGAGGTAAACAGCCCTTTAAACAGAACGAGGTAAACATATCTTTAAAAAGAACGAGGTAAACAGGTCTTTAAACAGAACGAGGTAAACAGCTTTTTAAACAGAACGAGGTAAACAGCTCGTTGTGTTTAATGTGAGTGTACTCGCACTGCCAACACGTGCTCAGTATAAGAATGCGCATATTATCTAACTGAGACCATAGCCGTTAAATCTCTGATTTAGAAATCGCAGTACAGAAACCTACCAATTGTCTGGTTACCACCCTTGTCCTTTCCACTAATAATAAAGAATCTTTCTACAGAGTCTACAGATTCAGAAAGGAGAACATTAACGACACAACGTTAAACTGGTTTATAGACGCGTCACACCAAGACAAGACCAAACAAACCGTCAGATCTACAATGTCAAATACAAAATATAGGAATAATGAAACTCCAGAGATATCATCAGGAGAGAAACTCTCATTACCATCCGCTGGTCCTTTATTTAAGGCAAGTGACCAATTGCCTATACAATACAGGACAATACATACAACACAACACAAAACATAAAAAAGATCAAAACTGGGGTCACCGCCTTGGAACGGTCAATGCAAAGCATTGGGGGTTTACAAGTCTTAAAATAAGTCTTCAAATATAAACAAAGCGAAACTCCCGTTGCTACAGCAGGAGAGAACTATTATTAGCAGCCCGAGGTCCTTTATTTATGGCAAGTGACCAATTGCCAAAAACAATACACAGGACATCACAAAACACATACACACAAAACACACATGAATAAAACTGGGGTCACCGCATTGGCACGGTCAATGCAAAGCATTGGGGGTTTTCAAGTCATTTTGTTACATAGTCTGAATACAAGATGATCACCGCAAATTTGTGACAAAATAGTGGATATAAAACTAGATGCGAGCGATTTGTATTGCTCAACAACTGCATTTTCTAAATACCAATGTGCTTATCTTGTATGCAGAACAATGTTTATTTAACATGAAAAGAATCATCAGACAAAGGTCGGGCACCCAGTCTCGTCTGATTAGATACGAAAACTATTTAGTCAAGTTGAGCTAGTTATCCTGATTATCTTGGCTAATTATAAAACAGATGGAATATATCATCTGTTGTATAAGATGTTGTTTTAGCGTTCGCATCGATAAATTCATAAATCTCTTTTTAGATTGTGTGGTCTTAGATTTTTCGGCGTAATATATAAGTCCTAGACATCGATTATACAACATGGTGGCTATTGAAGTATAATGCATAACATTTAGCGAATTAAACTGTTGTATACATCATTTTAAATACAGAACTTAAATGCACAATGAGGGAGTCCCAAAATCATAACGAAATTTTCTCTTTAAAGTAAGATAAGGTAAGAGTAAGCTAATTTACATTTTCAACAAGAAGAATCTAACCAAAATACCTCGTGTGTTATTTATTATATCGGCAGCGCATCGAACAGTAACGTTATAAGGAATATTTGGTATTTATTAGTATCCTCAAAGCTGTGTGCAATATAATTTATATTACGCAAGACCAGATTTACCAGTATTTAATGGATATGTGTAAATAGATGTTCATTCGATATTTTGGTTTATTATCATTGCTTTTACATTTACAATATAACTGCAATTAGTGTACGATGTATTTACTATAGTAACAAGAACAGTTACGGTCGTTTTTAAACAAGACGTGGGAAGGGTATTGTAAACAATAATCGAATGCAAGTATTATTACCAGTTGCTTTGTCTAGAGTTTAACTTAACTGTCAAAGGACACCAAAGCCGTGTGCACAGCTTTAATTGATTCCAACGAGTATACGTATCAAATAACATCAAAAGCACAATCGGGGCGAAGACGTTTGTGCAAGTTTTCTTCTCGTTGATTACAGCACGGTATGATTAGTCAGGCACAATGGCGCTATGGTTAAGATAACGCCTGTGTCGGTACTACTTGCTTTAGATACATTTTTTAGAAATCGACTAAGACTTGGTAATAAGCTAATATGAGGGGCGTCTTGGGAAAACCGGTCTTAATGCATGTGCGTAAAGTGTCGTCCCGGATTAGCATGTGCAGTCCGCACAGGCTAATCCAGGACGGCACTTTCCGCCGACAGAGGATTTATGTTAAGAAGAGACTTCCTTGAAGCAGAAAATACCATAGAAACGGAAAGTGTCGTCCTGGATTAGCCTGTGCGCTTTTAAACTGGTGGCATTAATGATCCACAGACTGATTGCCACAATCGAAGACAAAAGGAACCACGATCCTGCGTGTTACGTGCGTTCGTTGTTTTACAATTCAACATTTAATTTTGCATTTTTATACAATGCAAACCAATAATTAACGCCGTCATTGTGCAATAAATTTAACTTTATAAAATTATGCAACTTTACTTCCAAGTATCGAAAGACAGATGTTGCTGAACGTAAAAATCCATATGCCGATGATATATTTTGTTCCTTTTAAAATTAAAACGCACAGTGCCACTGTTGGTTTTTTGTGTTACTGGGAATAAACAAAGGATACAAATACAAAAAGGGCTACACATTAAGTTGCAAGATGTTACTGAAGCAGTCACTTAAAATAGGTGTTGGTTTCTCTTAATATCCGTAATAAATGAATTGTTTTTGAAACAGTATCTGTGTGTTATAATGTCGCTTTTCATCTTTGGGATGTCTTTCCACCATTTCACAAGAAATTATTCACAATTACGTGTTGTTATATTTTGTAAACAATATTATAATAGTACATTTAAATACATCATAATATCAATATATTATTCGCTGCCCTATTATCCCAGTATTGAAAATAGAACCTCTTGTAAACATTTCCATAATAATTCAAGGACTATTGTCGAAATCGTTCTCATGAAATATTGTTCACTGTAAGTGGCAATATTAAATTATTGATAATTGACCATAACTTATCTTTAACATACAGAGATTTCCATCAAGAAGCATATTGTATTCGCAGTAGTAGATCATGTGACATAATCCAATACATTTAAATGCGGTGTTCGCTTGCATGTAATAAACTTGTACTCTTGTGGCAATAATTCGCTTCAATTTAAGTTGAATTAATTGAACAATCATTGTTTTACTAATGTTTGGTTGTGTTTTCATTGGGTACGAGGGATCATCAAAAATAATGTAGATTGTTTTCATATTTTTAGACATATAATTATTTCATAGAAAAAAAGGACATTACAATAAACTGGAATATATATTGCATCAATTTACAAAATTTCAGAGATTTTACTCTTCTCTGTTTAAAATGGCATTTAAGATGAGTCACTATAGGCAACCTGGAGCACGTCGATTGGAATTCAATGACTTCGTTAACGTCATTTACTTCAGGGAAGAATTCGCGCGAAGGAAATGTTCTTGTTTCAATATTATTATTTCACTATTATTCAATATTTTCGGTTATTTTAATTACACTATCTTATCGATGATTTTTGTGTTGGAATCTCTGTAAAGAGGCCTTTCTCATCATGGTCTTGAGGCAATATGATAACCAGCCTCGCATACACTTGTACAGAGAGCTTTATGGCGTTTTGAATACCAATATATAAAATATATTGTTAAAACATTCTGCATTTTAAGTATGTCTGATTACATAAAATATTTAGCATATAAACGTGTATACTCTTAACGTAAGCATACGTTATTTTACTGAACCAATAAAGGAAATACCAGTTAGAAATATTGAAAATTAAATAATATTTACGTCTTACTTAAAATCTGCACTTACACCGAAAATTAAAATAATGATGTAATTTGTCATTGACATTTCTACTTATTTCTTACTTATCAACATGCATTAATCATGGAGAAATAAACCAAGCAAGACATTTCGCATAACTACCTGACCATTGACTGTCCGTGCTGATCAAGCTAATTTAAGCTGATTGACGTCGTCATCGTCGCGTCTTTTTTTCCTTATCCATTCATGTTTCAATGCTTACGATGCCTGAAAATTCTATTGCACTTTGTTAAAAACACATGCCCTACTTAAAAACTGTATTCTATGCGGCTTGTTGATAAAATCAAATGTCTGCATATATGATTTACAAATATCTTTACTCGATTTCATTACCATCCGAATTTAGAGTTGATCTCACAATTATTATTTTTCTCAATTACCGTTGTGTATCACCGTCATATCAATATTGTTTTTATTAATATGCAAGCTAAAAATGAAGCCAACCTTTGGTATTATGTCAATGTATGTTTGTCTTACATTATACTACATTTTTTAAAAGTAAGTATACTTATTTCATACACAATTTACGATCTATTTACTTGTTTTAATGCAGATAAATGGCGTGCTCCGCTTAACGGTTACCATGGTTATGTTATCAAATAGATTAGGCTAGTAACTAAATAATTTCACAATATTACTTATTAAACATGTTCAATTTGAATCCCGATTCATTTTGATATAGGTTTTATTCAATTAAGTTAATTCAGTT
Source organism: Congeria kusceri (assembly GCA_027627225.1). NCBI lineage: Eukaryota > Metazoa > Mollusca > Bivalvia > Myida > Dreissenidae > Congeria > Congeria kusceri. The sequence goes on from CM051028.1 coordinate 93,924,913, forward strand.
GTAAACAATATAACAAGTCTACGTTATTTTTGAACATTCCTCGTACATTACATTTATACATAATTGCACGTACTTCCTTTGCTTCACTAACGCGAAACTGGTATTTATATATAGCAATTTGTTATGTTCATCATATTTATTTGCAATTTTCTTGTGCAAAGTATTAGTCCTCAGCGAGAAAAACAGTATATACTTTGAGGATATGAACAGTTCTTGTGCATTCGCAAACATACCTGGGTACCCATGTTTTAAATGAGCTTTGCTAAATACCAGATACAACTTAACAGCGTTCTTAGAACTTGTTCAAAAATAATCCGTAATCTTACGTTTTAAGTTTAAAATGGTTGATGAATAAGAACCCAAGAGATTCTCGATTTCAACTGCTGAATCGCATATTACATATCATCGTCATAATGATGTTAGAGTCTTTATCTTATAATGGAATACCTTTGACATCACCGTACGGGTCCTGTTTTGCGTCATACGAAACGCAGGGTTGGTTATTAACTACAAAATGTTATTGTTGAAAGTTATTGTGTCAAAGCCATCTGCGTGACTTGAGGGATCCAACAGAATACAAAAATTAAAAAAGAGTTTTCAGTATGTAGTGAACTTCTCAGAAGTTAGAACACTTAAAAACATGTTGAAATTGGGCTTTTAATAGCTAGCATTTGAGTATAGGAATAATAAAACTCCAGAGACATCATCAGGAGAGAAACCCTTATTACCATCCACTAGTCCTTTATTTGAGGCAAGTGACCATTTGACAATACAATACAGGGAATACATACAACACAACACAAAACATAAACATGATTAAAACTGGGGTCACCGCCTTCACATTGGATAAATGAACTGTACGCTGACCGGATATTGCGATTGGCTGTCAATTGAACAGTGTAAAATTCTACACATGGGTGATGAAAAAGAGGTAATATTTTTGATACAACACCATGCATGCAAATGGATTTGTATGTATCTTGTTTCAGACAAATTATATTTTCTATATAAACCATCCTGAAAAACTAAGCATTTTATAGTATGCTTCCCTCTTTATCATAACAGTGTTTAGCGAGGTCAGCTTGACACAAAAACAAAAACATGAAATTAGCTGATTTTCTTCTTGTTATATTTATTTGCAATAGTAATATTAACCGGTTCTGAGGGAATATCTTGTGTTAAATTGTGTATGTACGATCTTTCGTATCATTATTTAAAACCCACCCAGATAAAAGTGATAATAAAGCTTGAAAGCAAACAGAAAACTTACAAATGACGAAGGAAACACGTCAATATGGAACATCAACAAGTACTAGTGTCGAGTTTTTGCATCGTTTATTGGTGTTGTGTAGCCTAAACCAACTATCAAGTCAACGGATATACATGTATTTCAGTTTCCGCTTGTACAGACAAAAACTATTTGGTGATTGAAGACTAGCTTCTTGTGCGTTAAAGAGCAATGTTTTTTCTTAACTTTTATTCCATTTTAAATAGAAATATATGTTAATTAACTTTATTTGGTTAATTGTATTTATGCCACCATATCTGTTGTAAGATCGTACATACACACTTTAATACTAAGCATTCAAACTATAAAACAGGGGGGAGGGGGTGGCAAAAATGGCACTGGGTCGCCCACCTGAGTTTAATGAATAATGTATAGTATGGCTCGTAAAAAATAATAGCGTGTTCAGAGATATGTGTGAAGTAAAACGTTGACAAATGACGTCAACAATGGATCACTGACAGGCATCTTATAGCGAATAAATAATTTGAAGGAACTTGGATCATTTTAATTATGAAATTATTTCGAAATCAAGCAAGTGGTTTCAGACAAGAAGATTTTCAACGTTTTTAATATAGCCATATAAGCACATAAGGTAAACTGTCCCACCCACTGGTGGCTATGTTTTTTTTTAACGAATCAAAATGATTTGAAGGCATTTGGTAGAGTATCACCCAAGGACCATTTCTTTCAAGGTAGTTTGAAATGCAACAAGCGGTTTCAGACAACAAGATTTTCAACGTTTTAATATAGCCATATAAGCATATAAGGTAAACTGTCCCGCTGGCGGCCATGTTTATTAACGAATCAAAATGATTGGAAGTAATTCGGTAGAGGGTCACCCATAAAACATTTCTGTGAAATTATTTCGAAATCCAGCGAGTAGTTTTAGACAAGAAGCAGTCTTCGCGCTTACCCACTAGCCCGAAGCTAGTGCTTTTGATTTGGGCTATTGAAAATTTGTAGACACTATAGCCCGATCATGCTAGATGTTTTTAGTTGTTCGCAGATTCTATGATTCTAACAGCTTTAAGCCTTCGCGAAAGTAAGAAGTGCCGTTTTGAATACTTTTTTTTGTTGTGAAATGGTAATCATTATGATAATAAATTTGATTAGAAAAGGACATGTTTAAAACACTTGAAAAACTGAAAGAACTTTCAATGTATGATCAAATTATTAGTTTACTCGCGGAACAAAATAAAGTAGTACGTTATGCGACGTTCTAAGTCATTGATAAATGAATTAATTGGGTTACGATGCGAGCCGAGTAGAACATTCTAATCTTTACATACATGTTCATTTCGTTATCGCCGACTCACGTAAAGGTTATTTGTTGAGCAGTGCATGTGTATTACTAATTTCATTATTCACTTGGCCATAAATGAAAAAGAACAAAATGGGACTTTGCAGTTTACCGGTTTATACGCATCAGCTGAGGATTTTACGGTGCATTCCGGAGTTAGTCGATATATAACGGTTGCAGTCGGTTACACTAGACAGAAAAGAGGTTGATCAGAATGCGCGAAAAATCGCAGCGTCATTGGCTTGGTAGTTAGCCTCGGGTACTAACTCTCGAACGATTATTTTAAAGTTTGGTTAAATATATAAACTTATGTTAAGTTCTTGGAAAATATTTACACTAGTATATCAGACAAAACATTACTCTTTCTAAAACTACAAAAATTCGCGAAAATATCAGTTGATAACACCACCTTACCGTTTGTCAAATCAAGTCACCGATGTTTACATTTCGGAACCAGTTTGGAACCAATTGTCGAACGTTCATTCAGTCTGGTCAACAAAAAGTTCCAACACACACGTAACAGGTAAAATCAATTTATTTACATCGTAAATGAGGTGCAGTATTACTATTGATGATTTTTTTACATAAACAAAAGATAATGCAGAACATTTCGCATAACAAATACATATAATTATATCACTCTACTTGACATCATACTGATCACATATTGACTTTTTTTTTCTAACTAATACCTTGTGTAGATCAAACATGAATAAAAGAGACTCAAACATATCGTGTTCGTCTAGGAAATGCTTTCATTATTCAATGATTAATACAAATACCGGTAATTGTATGTAACCAAAATGAAATAAAATAACTTAGTTGTGTGTAACCTGATCAAATCTAAGTAGAGCGCTTTAACAGCATTATTGTGATAAATACGTCATTTTGACAGTTGTAAACAAAGTGAAAGCCTAAATGTTGAATGACAGCTTTGTTCCAAGTGTTTAAATCTTAAAACCAATACTACTTTTGTGACAAAGAACGATTTTACTCAAGGGAAACACGACATTTCCCGGTCACATACTTAAACTTTTTGTAGTTGAATAAAAGTTTGTCTGCAGATGTGCTACCGAAAAAGAGGCTGTGAAGTTGGAAATTTGCCAATACAACATGTGTATAGTACTTACTTAAAACGACAACATATTTTAGTTTCAATAAGTCACGTGTGAATAAGTTTGATTAATAATACAAATCGTTCGAGAATTGGTACCATTCGAGAATTGGTACCCTGAGGCTAGCGCGTCAGACTTTCATTCCCAAGGTCCCGGGTTCACTTCCCGACAGAGCCAAAAATGTTTTAATCTACTTTCTTTACATATATGCAAGTATTTGCTACTCCAGTTGCTTTTTTAATTATAACAGAAAAGAGAATTTAAAACATTTCAAAAAATACAATATTCTGAGAGTAACATCCTTTAAGAAATGTTAAACATTCCAAAACATAATCACCACTTGCTAATACGGTTGAAAAGCGTGTAACGCATTCTTGGCAATCATACAATGCTTAATATTTGGTATATTCAGCATTGTGTTTGTTTTTAAAGTTTAAATTGAGTTTTGTTCAACTCCACAGCTTAATTTGGCTCTTCGACACATTTGTCTTCTGTCTTCGACAGAAAGTGTCCGGTTATAAAACTGATAACAATCGTTTTTCACTACATATGCATATCCGGAGAATGTTTGTTGTAAATGAAAATTGAGTGTCGGAATGTCGAGTAGGAATGACATTAAAATAGCATATGTTTGCAGCCCAAAGAAATACCACGATATTGTACACCGGACAAGAATGTGTCTCGTCAGATTTCTTGCCCGAAATATTTGTTTTTCATGAACTGAAATTTGTTTTGATAGGCTTTATTATATCTCACAGAGTATTAATCTTCTGCAAGTTATTTTTTTCTAGTTTTACAACTGCTTACGTTTTAATAAGCGGGTTACGTTTTACAATCTTCCGGACCTCAATTCATCAGTTACACATTGACGCAATAGATATATCGCCTTGAATTGACAACATATATACAATTCAAAACGGCATGATTGAAAGATAGAAACTGTGAAGTCCTACTCAATCACGATATTTTTATTTTAAAATCTGATTTTACGAGGCAATATCATATTTTAACAAAACATCTTGAAGATTATAAAACGCTAAGCAGTGTCTCTGTTAAAGTCACTTTTATAATATTTAACAAATGTTGTTATAAAACACTGAGTATGTTCGTTTAAACATTTATAACCGACTGCATTTAAGGTGATCCCTCTCTAATTGACAAGCTTGCCCATGATAACGGATCGGGGTTTTCATTTCAATGTTATTATTAGTATGCCCATTAAGGTGACCGCGCACGTTGAATGGGACCAGAACTAAGAGTCCTGGGCAGCTGAAGTTATTTGTTTTCGATATCTACTCTGAGAACGTAGTGTTTAGAGCAAAATTGGATAATCCAAAATGAAGTAAATTAGCGCAGTTTATATATAGAAAGCAGGTGATTAAGTGAATTTTGTAAATGTTGCATGTCATGAATATTTCGGCATAATGCTTAACAAATGTATCAGTATATGGTCACATTGTTATGTGTATGTGACATGTTTATTTCGCTGTTTTACATTAGGTATTCAATTTACTGGTTCTAATGTATACAATTGTATGTTTCCTCTGACGCTACATTATTAGATTATATTAACATATACGTGAACGGTGCACTAACATTTTCAGTTACTACTAATGAATGTTATAAAAATGATTATACACACATACTATTCAAAACTATAGACACATATATATATATATATTGTTTGGACAAAATCTCAACGATATCATTCGAAAATGATATGTTTACTTTAAATTTGTTTTGCTATAAACAGTTTTAAAGACCGAGTTGTGCCCAGTGTTACGCAATAGCGAACAACTGTAGTGCCTTCAGCGCTTTGATTACCTTTGGATCTCAGTCAATATCTGCAATAAGAAAGGTTTTATTTATTGTGTGTCTTGTCCATTGAATTTATTCAATGCCGTCCATTACAGGGTGACAGACAGCCTTACTACATCGCCAGTAGGTCATATTATAAATCAGTCATCGAGACATAAGTCACGTGACCATCTGTCAACTACCGATAACACTCATCGATCATAGTTGTTATTGCGGATTAAATGTTAATTCCAACAATACAAAACTTTGTGTTTTCATGATAATAAACCAGAGACCATATTAAGTAAATTGGTTCAGAGATTCAATAAACAACATATGAGGCGCGTCGTGGGAAAACCGGACTTAATGCATGTGCGTAAAGTGCCGTCCCGGATTAGCCTGTGCAGGCTATTCCGGGACGGCACTTTCCGCTTTTATGGTATTTTCTGTTTCAATATATACTTTTATATATTGCAATCACGTATGTAATGTGAAAAGTCAGATATTGGTGGAAATCGAACAGTTCTGTAACAGACATACTTACTGGTTTTAGTTTATAAAAACACTAATTTATTATTAAAAATCAGTTTGAATTTTGTCTCGTTATTTGTGGCGTCCTGGCTGCGTAGTGATTATATTTGCAAGCTCTAAATGATATATTGTGACCTTTAATATAAATTATATTTGTCCTTACTATTATTATTGATATTATTATATTATTATTATTATTATATTATGATAATGATGATGATGATTATTGTTGTTGTTATAATTTCTATTAATTTTGATTATTATTATTATTATTGTCCTTACTGTAAGCATAATTTTAATTATTTGTTGTCACAATAAGTGCTGGTCTTCCTATAATAAACATGTTGGCATTTGTTCGCAATGTCAGCCGTCTACATTTAAATAAAAACATATTTTCTAGTTTTGATTAATTTCCTTATACTTTCAAACAGTCAATATTCTCTGTATTAACACATAGTTTTGCATCATTATGTTATACTACATTGCGCAAACTGAAACATATAGTGTTTTCAAATGTTCGATCATCCGGTGGGTTATATTTCTGTCAATTATTTTGGATTTAAAGTTTCTCGTCTTTAACGTCCTAAGGCAGGCAACTAGACAACGAATCCTTTCTTAAGATATCAGTTTTATTTTGATATTACAATTCCATAGATGACTATAAATAACTTGCTACTTTGCTCGTTTCGTATCTGTTTTATTGTTCAGCAGTAATCATATTGGAAATTATTATGATTTTCTGTCAGATACTTTTACGATATTGGTCGTTAAGTCGTGGAAACAAGGAAGAATAAAAATGCCGACGGAGTATGCACAAGCATACCTCTATTTCAAATAATTTGGTAATTTTTGCTAAGATAAAGATGTTAAAATTATATTCGTGGTTATTTATATTAATTAGGATGATACAATCGACATTGATAAATTAAAGCATTATTTAATAACCAAGCATCCAATATTATGATTACCGGTTAATGTTTAAGCGTTATTATCCTATAAACCGCATTATATGAAATCGTTCACCAATTGTACAGAGTTTTGACTAAGTATTGACATTCACCGTCATGTAAATTAACAAAGCCAACGTATTGTTAAGAATCAGTTGATTTGAATGAAACGTATATGTTTAAACATTAATGCTCAATGTATACTAACCGAAGAATGGAACATAAAATAATGCATTATACACAGAGGAATGCTTGCGTACGGTATACCGTATTCAAAAAGATTAGAACATCTGATTAAACAGAATAACACAATATCCGATGGCTTTCCCTAGTTTGTAATTATATGCTGCAAAAAAGTTAAACATAATTATAAATATACGTTAACATTTAATTTCAACATGCATGCATGAGCCCAATAGGCTAACTATACAGCAATAATATGCATTTTTATGTTTATTGTTATGTATTCTAATTAATGCCATACGATACCAGACAACAATAAATCATTCCTCACCCCAACTTCAAATTTCGATATTTTATGTCAGCAATAAGTATTAGTCTAATATTATAATTATTCTTTATCTGGACAAGTATGTTTCATAACAATTTTTATATAGTAGCGGTGCTATATTCAATTTCCGCGTATTTACATACAATTCAAACCTGAATATTATCACAGTCCAATGGAATAGATAGCTTGTTAAATATTGTTAAATATGTAAAACATGGCATACATTGCATATTTGAACAGCACATTTTAAAATAACAGGTTCATTATGGTGAACACAGATTTTCTTTATGTTTTAAGCAAATCTTTAACATAATATTTCACCGTTTTATGTTTATAAAAAAGTTATTTTCTTAATATTAGAAAATATTCACCGCAAACGCAAAACCAGTCTTTTATTTTGTCTGGCTAAAAGGTAAAACGTATAGATATAAGAGTTTTATTTTTGACATCTTCTTGTTTTGAACACCGGAAGAAATTATTTTGTATCGACGTAGCTTTTATAAGGAGGCCGCATTAACATTGATGAAGGCACAGCACTGTCGAAGGTCCCTCCTTTCCCAGTGACTATCTTGGTATTTTAACGTGTTCTTATATTGCTCAAATTAAACCTCCTTATCAAAATAATTGCTTTAAAATGAATGTTTCTTGCAGTTACTGATGATTAGCAAAACATACTATGGTATATAATGAACAGTTTTCAAACTGTACATGATGTTATTGTGTTGAAAATGTGGACGAACATTTTAACGTTTATTTTCCAAGTTAATTTCAAGGTAAATCATAACATCCATCCTCCAGATTCAAATAACGTCTACAAAAGTGGGATATTATGTTGATCTGAAATGCGCACATGGAATGTTTTCACAGACTGTAGCACATACAGCACCGTATCGCCACTTCAGTTAATCCGTGCATCGTTTGATGTCTTGACAACATCTGAAACAAATATCAACATATGTGTAAGGGGATACAGTATAAGTTGTATAACCGCGAATGAATAACTTTCTGGTGCAATGCATTAATAGCTTAGGATAAAAAGACATTTGATACAAATTCTCTAGGAATAACGCATTTGTGCTCCTTCATGTTTTAAAAACTTTTTTCCAAAGTCATTTAGAACACCCAACAATAAACACATTGTAATACGTAGACATAATTGAATCATGCATACGGCAAACAACATTTCGAAAACATCATTTAAACGTCTGCATAAAATGTTATATTGCCACGGTGTGAAATTATTAGATTGCGGATTATACGAAATGTTCTTTCTAATGTTCATCATTTATAAACCAAATGCAATGCTCCGCCTTTAGATCTGCAAAGGCATCTGTGCAATCTAAAGGATTAGAAATACAAGAAGCTGCTGCTAAAGAAACTATACGGCTTGGTAAATAAACGGTTTCCATGAATTACATAATTTGCAACTATTCATGTTTCCATTGATAAATGTATACTCAGCAGGCACATATTTTTTACATTGACATAAATTAAAAACAATACAGGCGTAAAAACAGTAAACGAGATTCTTCAGAGAAGTCTGTAAACGCTACATCGATACATGTATACATTAATAATCAGAATAAACTATACCAACAGTACGCGTGGCATACACTGTATATTACCTGTTTGATTTATTGTTGTAGTTTTTAATCTCATAACAATACTTAAAAAAACGTTTTAAGTGATACATTTGTTAGAAAGAGTATATTAATGAAGTCAAAATCACGTTCTTAATCGTTCTTTCACAAAAGCTTATTCTAATTTTTGGAACTATGAGCAATGAGGAAACATGGACCACGTTCCATGATGTTACATCCCATAGTAGATTATTGAAACTATGAGCAATGAGGAACCATGGGACACGTACCATGATGTTACATCCCATAGTAGATTATTGAAATATGAGCAATGAGGAACCATGGGCCACGTTCCATGATGTTACATCCCATAGTAGATTGGAACTATGAGCGATGACGAACCATGGGCCACGTACCATGATGTTACATTCCATAGTAGATTGGAACTATGAGCGATGAGGAACCATGGGCCACGTACCATGATGTTACATCCCATAGTAGATTGGAACTATGAGCAATGAGGAACCATGGGCTACGTACCATGATGTTACATCCCATAGTAGATTGGAACTATGAGCAATGAGGAACCATGGGCCACGTTCCTTGATGTTACATCCCAGAGTAGATTATTGGAACTATGATCAATGAGGAACCATGGGCCATGTACCATGATGCTACGTCCCATAGTAGATTGGAACTATGAGCGATGAGGAACCATGGGCCACGTTCCATGATGTTTCGTCCCATAGTAGATATGTTTCACCATTCATAACATTTACAATAACTTATCATGAAGTGAACAAGTTTAAAATCGTAAGTGGTGTAAAGGTTGATTATTTGCCCATATAATGAAATTTATTGACTAGCAATTTCAATTAAATTAGTTTAAATACTCCACCAAAAGGGTGGAAATCGCATTGAAAAAGTGCATAAAAGGTGTCAAGCGTGCCAGATTACCGTTTGGTTTTCAATTGATTTCATAATTGATTGCAGATCCATAAGACTTGTCAACTAGTTATTTTTATATTGAATATATGTTAGGAGGACCCAACGGCGAATAGTGTTGTACTGATACTCACTGTGTTCATATAAATAATCGAAAAATGATGTTTTTGTTTCATCTTGAGTAGTCTGATTAATTAATTCCATAGAGAAATACATTGAAACAGACACCGTTAATGACTAATAACTGTTAACTGACAAGCATACGTTTTCTGAATCACATTACTGCTTCTGCTGTTGCTGCGGTTTAAGCTGGAATGCTTTTTACGGATATGGTGATGATGCAGCATAACAATTGCACACTAGTCATTACAAGCGGCGTTTAATAAATAACAAAATAAAAAAGAAATCTAGATGAACTCTGAAATCCAGGTTCCTATTTAGGCGCATTCTATCCGTATTCTTACCTGATATGCCGGGCCCAGCTAGCTCAGTTTGTAGTGCGCTGGACTGTCAATCCGGGGTTCGTGAGTTCACTCCCCAGCCCGGCCACATAACTTGTGTGGTGATTGGTCATGAAATGATTTCTGCGGTCATTTCCCCCATACCTCTGATTCAAATAAGGCAGTTATCAGTTACTGGCATAAGTATGTCGACTACGTACTGGTAAACTTAGATCGGCTAAGCTTGCCCAGGAAAATTGTTAGTAGGTGAACTGACCGCCGTGATATGACTGAAATATTGTCAAAAACGGCGAAAAAACAACAAAAAAAAACAACAAAACTTACCTGATATAATTTGTTCAAATTGTGTTCTGTTTACTGTGGTTTGCAATGCCAACACATGCTAATTATTAGAATGTGCATAGGATCTAGCTAGGACTATAATCGTTTACATTCTGGGCTGGTATTCACAAAGCATCTTAAGTAATTTCTTAAATATTTTCATTTAAGTGCAACATTTGACAACATTATTTTTCTTTACTTAATAAACAGACGCATATGTTGTTGATATTGCTCAAATAACACTTTCATATTGATGCTATTGTAAAGTGTTACTTAATGCTAAACTGTTTCTTTATGGAATTATACAGTTGAGAAAATTTTCAAATTTAAGGATAGGGATAAAATTTAACTTTAGATGCTCGTGAATACCACCCCTTATTTAGAAAACGCAGTACAAAAAGGTAACCAGTAAGAAGTTACCTCCCTTATTCCATCCACTTATTATAAAAAATATTTCTTCAGATTCCTGGATCCAGTAAAGAGAAAATATCATGAACAACACAAAACTATCTATAAAACTGTGTTTATCTAATATCGAAAATATATTTATTGAACTTGCAAATAATCATCAAATTCACAGCTCACGGCACGCCGTCTCGTCTGATCAGATATGAACGTATCTATTCAAGTTATTCTAGTTATGCTGATTATCTTGGATAATTATGAGACAGATAGAATATATCGTATGTTGTGTAAGATCTTGTTTTAGCGTTTGTATCGATAAATTCATAAATCTCTTTTTAGATTGTGTGGTCTTCGATTTTTCGGCGAATTTAAAAATTCGTAGATATCGATTATTAAACAGTCAGTTGTTCAATGTTTATTATGTGCTGGTTATCGAAGTGTAAACTGTCATTGCACAACATTGACTTTAAAAGCTAATTAAACTGTGTTATCCATGAATAATTATTAATGCAAATAATAAATGCACATTGAGAGAGTGTACAACATCAGAACCACATTTTCTAGCTAAGGTAATATCAGATACATTACATATTTATCAGCATTTGAATTTGTTCCTCTGGGTATTTTGTTGAAGTTTGTTTGCGACATAATCGGAGTTATGGCCCTTGTTAAAAAAATGACACTTTCAATATGTTTCTTTAAGAGTTTCATCACTCTGGCAGTTATACTTTTTGAGTACAAACGCTACGCAAAAATTCGACGGTCCGACGGATGGACGGACAAAGGGACAAGAGGAAATCTAAATGCCTCCCCCTTCTAAAAGTGGGGGCATAAAATCATTTAGCATTTTTGCCTTTGAAATTTTACTCTGCAATTCTGCTATTCCTCTGCTATTCTGCCAATCTGCTATTCTGCTGGAGTTGTTCTACTATTCCGCTATTCTGCTGAAGTTGTTCTGCTGGAATAATTCTTCTATTCTTCAGTGTTACTTTTGTTATACTATTCGTGTACAAGCTACAAAAGTCCAAAACTGTTATTTTGTAAAAAGAAAAAGAAAAAAGGGCCATGACTCCAAAATACCAGGGGAACAATTTCAAATGCTGATGTGCTCGTATGCGTTTATAAGGTTTCATGACTCTGGCAGTTATACTGTTTGAATATACGCACCAAAAACATCCGACGGGCGGATCTACGGATGCTCAGACGAACGAGACGGACGGGCGATCAAGAGGAAATATATATGCCACCCTTCTGAAAGATGCAATGACTGTGTTGGAAACGTGGCAAATATTATTGCTAGTACACAAATATGTTTTGAAATCAATATTAACAACACAATCAACGTTTTAACTGTCACATGTCATGAGCTTTGTTTCTATATGCATTATTGTTTTATGAAATGTGTATTGTGTAACTTATTATTTCTGCCGTGCTACCGAAAATGGATATATGTTATTTCATTACACGTATGTCGACGAGTGAAAATGTAGTATCCCGTTGGCTTATTTGAAAACACAATATTTTTACATTGTGTTGTTTTCAATGAACTGAGCATGTTTCATATTTGCGACCACAGAATGAGTTTTATGCTGAGTATTTATTCATATAACATTATTGGTCATATCGATATTATATTATTAAAGACGGCCATTCTGTTACTTTATTATCTTTTATATTTAAGGTTTTCTCCTTCATATAAAATCATTTGTGCATGTACTAACATATAGACATATATACATATAGACTACATTTAAACACAAAAACAACAAGTTCTCATAAAGCACCTTATAATATTAAACAGTCACTGTTCGTTTATATATACACATTGTGTTTTATAATGTATTTAATATTACTTTTGAGCAAAGGGAAATATCGTGATTTCCATTTTCAGATCATCTCCGCGGCTTTATATCTGTCAATTATCTTGGATTTCCGTTTCTCGTCTTTAGCGTCCCAGGGGAGGTAACCAGAACAGGAATCCTATCTTAAGATATCAGTATTATTTTGATATTATTATAACATAGATGACATTTTCTTGTTAAGTTGGTTGTTTTGTATCAGAATTAATATTCAGCAGTAATCATCTTGGAAAGGATTATGATTATTTGCTTAATACTTTTAAAGCTATATGTCGCTAAGTTCTGTTCACGGAGAAAATCGAAAAGGACTGGTAGCTACGACGTAAAAAATATGTTGTTAAATATTCGAATAATGAAAAGCGCACAATTCTACTTTATTTCAAATAGGTCTTTGATTATATTAGGACATTTAAAATAATTTCTTAGTTATTTATTTCATCTAAGTGGTTGAAATCGAGATTAATAAATTTAAATATCATTTTATAACCAAACATCCAATGATAAGATTAAATATTTAATGCGTCGTAGATCACAACTGTTTTCGTATTAACCTCATTGTACTGAGTTTTGACTTAGTATTAAAATATACCGTCGTATAAAATAACAAAGCCGACTTTTAAAATAATTGATTGCATGCAATGTATATTGTGAAAAAATATTTGCTCTGTGTAAACTGACCAATGAATGAACCATGCAATTATGCATTTCAAACAGAGGAAGGCTTGTGTAAAGTATACTGTTATAAAACGAGGTTACAATCTCTGATTGAACAGAGTAACACAATATCGTTAGGCCTACCCTAGTTTGTATTTATATCCTGCAAAAAGTTAAACAAATAATTATACGTTAACATTTAATTTCAACAGGCATGTATTATCGCAATAGGCTGACAATGCAACAAGGTCATTCATTTTTATATTTATTTTCATGTAATCTAATTAATGCCGTACGATACCAGCCACCTATACATTATTATTCACCCCAACTTCAAAAGGCGATATTTCATATCAGCAATACGTATTAGCCCAATATTATAATTTTTAAACTTTCTTTATTTGGACAATCATGTTTCATAATTTCCAAAAGGCAGCGGTGCTATAATCAAGGTTGGCTTGTGTACATAAAATTCCAACCTGAATATTATCACAGTCCAATAGAATTGATACTAGTAAAACTGTAAAATATGTCATACATGTCATAATATAATTAAAGAGCAAATTTTAACATTTCTGGTTATTACAATGAACGGATACTTTGGACATACAATTTGTATTTCTTTATATTTAAGGCAAAGTCTTAGCGTAATACTTAATAATTGTATGTTTATCAAAAATGCTCTTTTCTAAACACAACTGATATGCACCACAAACGCAGTACGACCTCGTCATTTCGACTTGAAAAAGAAAGTCTACTGAGATAAAAGTGTTTATTTGATATCCTATTGAAATGCACACTGAGAAAGTATTGTATTGTATAGGTAAGGGATAAAGTATATATTTTGTTGACATTATCGCAATATCTTATGTCCCTGTATTTGCCAATGTTTATCAAGGTTCTTAAATAAGTTCTAATTGTGTTCAAGTTAAAATTCTAAATAAATATATTAGCTTTATAGCAGTGGTCTAGTTGTAGGACGCTGGCTACTGGAATTTTTCTCAGTAAAAAAATTATCCCACGATTGCTTCTCTCTACCCAGGTGTATAAATGGGTACCTGTGAGGGAAATAAGCCAATGTGCCGTGGCTGCATCTGGCGCCAAATGTTAACGGACGACTTACGATCCAATGATCGGGGAGTTAAATGTGAAAGTCGGCTGAAGATGTATATCGTAGCAGAGTATAAACCGAACCTTCACCTTTACCTTTTTCCCTTTAATAAGGTATATATATATATATATAACTACTAATTGATAAAAAGTTATATTTAAGAATTATAGTGTCAATGTTCTCAACAAATGGCTTGAAAAAGAACAAACCGCAAGAACAAAATGCATTGTATATTAACAATAATTATGACTTGCGTAAGTAAGCGGCGTAATCTTGTGCACTATGGCTATAGTTGTACAATATTGTTATTTTATTTTTGATTTTGTTTCTCACGGAAATACAATATTTGTGTTATGCGTACACGTTCGGCACCACAACGATGCTTTCCATGTGAACTACCTTCTTAACATTCAAATAAATTTAAAGTAAGATATGATAAATTAGTGTGGTACTTATTTCTCTAACTCCAACTTGTAACGCTGACCACAACTGGACGACAAAGGTATGTGCTACTCCATTGACATAGCTCATCTGTGTGGGAATATTAAAATGTGCACACAGAATGAACGGACAGTAAGCTAATCTACTAAAAAAAGTTACCAATATTCATGCTGGCGTTTTAAATGACTTCTCTACAGCTGTAATAAATATAAACGATTGCGTGCAAGGTTAAAGAAACGCCGACGAATGCCGTCCTACTGCAATCAAATAGTGGATTCAAACCACATGTCATATGACTTCCAAAAACAGCTGCAATTCTTATTTAAAACGTTTACTTTTAACAGCTATATCATAATGTTTGCTTCATCTTAGATTGCAGCCAACACTGTCTCGATATTTCATTATAATTAATCATATCGAAAATGTTAATCACGATTTCAAGGTACAATGTTGCAAACAAGTATTATCGTCACCAGGACCAATTACCGGGAATTCAAAATGCTCTTCCCAGCAATTCAATAAGTTGTTGTTTCACATCTGTACAAGAGGACCAAACGGCGAATTGTTTATAAACTATATTTCTTTTGTTCATATAAATAAGTAATGCATGCCAATGCGTGGTTCTTTTTTTATCTTGTGTAGTCTTATAACTAATTAATTGCCAAGGGATATATATTAAACAGGACACCGTTAATGGCTTTCCAATTCAATCACATTACTGCTACTGCTGTGGCTGCGATTTATGATGGAATGCTCATTATGGATATGGTAATGATGTCGCATAGCAATTGCACACAAGCGGCGGCGTTTAATAAATATCAATATAAACAATACGTCTTGACTAACGGATGGTAATAAGGGTTTCAATCCTGATGATGTCTCTCGAGTGTCATTATTCCTATATTTGATAAAACATTGAAATTTCGGTTCCTATTTTAAATTATACACATTCTATCAGAAACGGCATTTGTAGCTGGCACGTTTGGTCTAGAACTCGTTTAGTTACAAGTGATTTCAGTGTACTCGTAATGATAAAACATGCGAAGTATTGTGCTTGGAATCTGACTGAGACTATAGCCGTTTACACTCTGATGTTGAAAGCGAACAAGTGACAGTAACCATACTAAACAATACAATATTCCAGTGATAATTTACGTGTGATAAGTTACGTGTCTTGTCATATCTCGTAATAATAAAGATTCCTTCTAAAGATTCCTGGGATTAATTTTACATAAAAAATAATAACATCAAATAAATACCTGACTACATTCTTTCATTTAAACATTAATTTAAGAGTAAGATAAAATAGTAAGATAAATTGCATTTTCTTCACGAAGCAACCGACCGAATTACCTCGTGTGTTCTTTGAATATGGTGCAACTAATCGAACGGTAACGTTTTGTCGATCAGTGTTTGGTCCTTATTAATACCCACCAAACCATGTGTATTGTTATATATATCACCAGCTTTGATATTAGTGCCTATGTATAGGTACTCAACCGTTCACATTTTTGTCAATTCACCTAACTTTTACAGTTACAATGCAATTTCAATTTGTTCACACGTTTATCATCAATTTTTACTATTATCAATGCGAAGTACGGCTACGGTCGTTCTTACACAATAAGTGGGAAATGTTATTGTAAACAAAGATCGAAATGAAGTATGATTACCAGTTGGTGTGTCTAGAACATACCCCAACTTTCAAAGGACACCAAAGCTGTGTACATAGCCTTAATTGATTCCAGCGAGTATATGCACCATATTACATCAAAGGCACATTCGGGGCAAAGATATTTGTAGAAGTTTTCTTTGAGTTGATTACAACATGATACCACAAGTCAGGCACCATGGCGCTATAGGCTAGATACCGGGAGAGGCGGTGCTACTTATTTCAGATTAAAGATTTTATAAATATACTCACATTTGGTAATAAGCTAATTTGTGGAAATGTTTTAATCTATATGGTCTATTTACGATGATAATACCGTGTTTATGACATAATCTGGATAATCAGTAAAGCAGCACTGAAAAAGGGGGGGGGAGGGGGGGAAATACGATAAATGATCTCCCAAGCTGCATTATATATATATATATTTGTGTCAGAAATAAGCTACACGCAAAAATATTATTTGATTTTTTTTGCAAATACAAAAAGCGCTACAAATAAAGTTGCAGCATGCTGTTATTGTAATTGTCACTTGAAATTAAGGTTTCATTTCTCCTAATATCTCTCATACATGATTTGTTTTCGAAACAGTATATCTGCATATAACAATGTCGCTATTATACTTTAGACTGTCTTTCCTCCATTTAATACGAAATTGTTCACAATTATGTGTAATCAAGTTGTTATATTTTGCAAATAATATTATAATAGTACATCATGATATAAAAATATAATTCTCTGCCCTATTATTAAAGTGTCTCTAATTGAACCTCCTGTAAACATGTCCATAATAATTTAAGGAATATTGCCGAAATCTTTCTCATGAAGTGCTGTTTACTTTGAGGGCCATTAATAAATTAATAATAATTCACCATAACTATTATTTAACATGCAGCGATCTTAAACAGTTCCAGAAAGTATCATATTATATTCTCAGTTTATCATTTTGTGACAAAATCCAGTATATGTATATGTGGAATTCTAATGCATGCTAACATCTCTCGTAACAACTCGTGTGCAGAAATTCCTTGAATGTAACTTGAATTGATTGGGCAATTCTGTTGAATTGCCATGTTGTTCTGATTTTCTTTGGATCTTTAGATCTAAACATTCATAATTGTGCTGAAGTTTTTCATCGTTTTAATACGCTATCAATTTGATATACATATTTATTTGCTATGTTCTTTTGCAAATTAATTTTCCCAAACCAGAAATACGTTGTGCTATTGCTATGAGATGTGTTTAGATAAATGAAACACCAGAAAAACATCATCAGGAGGGAAAGCCTTCTTAATATAATATGTTCCTTTATTTGAGGCAAGTGACCAAATGCTAATACAACATATTGCAATACGCACAACCCAACACAAAACATAAACTTATAAAACAGGGGACACCGCCATGGAACGGTCAATGCAAAGCATTGTGGGATTAAACCGGTTTAAAGGCATGTCGAACCTCACACTTTGCTCCGAATGATTGACAATACACATAAATAGCATAGAAATTCAAATCAACTAGTAATAAAATAAAATAATTATTTAATTACATTACAATTTAATTACATAAATTAAACAAAGCGAAACTCCAGTTGCGACAGCAGAGAAGAACTCCTGATGTCCTTGATTTATGGCAAGTGACCAATTGCCAAAATCAATACACAGGACATCACAAAAACAAATAACAAACACAAAACACACATGAATAAAACTGGGGTCACCGCCTTGGAAGGGTCAATGCAAAGCATTGGGGGTTTAAACCGTTTTATGTGCGCACGAACCTCACACTTGGCCCAGAATTATTCAAAAAACATGTAAGTGTAAATAAAAATTAACATCATAGCATCACAATTCAAATTAAACAGCAATAAAAGAGAATGTTAATTAGTTAAATTACCATTTAATTACTCAATGGATAGATGCCAACCAAAGTAGCAGTATTGCAACTTTATGAGGCACGATGAAATGAAACAAAAACAACTACATCTCGTCTTTTTATAAAAAGCTTTAAAGACATAGCATCATATAGTTCAAGTTTCAGATCATCGTCATGCATTTAAAGGCTTATCAGTTATGCCTTAGGATGTTGATTTTTATCAAAACACTCTTTACGTTTTTATCAAATACAAACATTTGTATCCGACGAATAATATCAGGGTATCGGGCAGCAAAAATGGACCATTCGTTTTGTTAAAAGGGAATTCATAACCGGTGGCTGAATTACAATACAATTTTACGCAATAATGTCTAATCTGGTTTCATTGTCATAATATACTGAACATACATTACATTTCAGAAAAGCTAACAACAAGAGTAAAGAGTCTCGTGGACTGTATCTGGATCTAAACATTCAAATAAGTCTTGAAGTGTGCACATGCTTTAATAGTGTTGAAAAAAGAACCAGAAAGAACAGCAACACGTATAATTTTGATGCAATGTGACCTCGCTTGATTTTATACCGTGGATAATGTCTATAGAAGAGCTCCTCTGAAAGTGCATGTCAGGTTACCAAGCGGAGTTATCAAAAGGTACTATCATCCTATTGCACACATTAGTTTCCAGAGATGAATAGCACTAGAGTTATTTACAATTAGTTTTGCATTATTTAATTCAGTTAGCATCAATAGTACGAGTGAAAAAAAAACACGTTTTTATTAACGTACAGTCCATGTGGAAATATGGAAAAGACTGGTATGATCAATGCAAATATTGTACAAGGTATACTAAGCTATTATTGAACATTGGAATTGGGGAATACATAACATCAATTTAGATATGAATTTGAAGCTACATCAGTTATAGAGAAACTTTTACTAACATCCAAAGATATTTACTTTTAATCAAATGACCAGTGTCCCAAACAATGCCGAACACAAAAGGAAATACATGAAACAAGCACAGAACATTGAGATGATTTAAAAGGGGCTATTGCCTTGAAACGTTCAATACCAAACTTGCGCGCCAAATCGCACACTTTTCGGTGACTTAAGTGGTCGACCTCCGTAAACCCTACTGATTTTCCAGAGTACATATTAAAAACAGGGCTGTGATTCTGTTATTGCTTTAAGAAGTCACCGGGCAAACAGATAAAGCAAAATTGAGGTTTCAGGGTAAATAAGTAAATGGTTCGCAGTACATAGTTTGTGTCTTGCGCGAAACTAGGTAGGAAATGTCACAATGGGGCCTCGAAGGGTCATTGGAGTGATAGATGGATTCTTTTTTAGTGGTGGTTCTTTGTTGAAAATTATGTTTTAAAAATATTGACGTGATTTGTGAGGTTCAACTGAAAACATAAACGAACATGATTTTATGTATGTAGTATGTAGTTGATTTCTTAAGATATTATAAGAAAACAATTTGTTGGAATAATATCTGTTAAAACATTAAATAATGATGAAATAAGGCTTTACCCAACAAATAAATGATTTAATGCTTTAAACGAGCAAAAAAGCATACTGAATGAGCAAGAGGGGACAGCATTCCCGTTTTTACATAAAGGCTTACTTTCCTAATTCTCTCTCAAGTGTTTTTCTATTGTTGACAGTCAATATCGGTGAATGTTTTCCATTACAGAGGGATAGTAAGCTTTAATTCAACGCCAGTAGATTACGTTATTAACCAGTCATCGACACATGTCAGGTGACCCATCTGTCAACTGCTTATGAATCTCCTCTGTCAAGGCATTTTAAATATTATTTTAAACAGTTCGTTTTGAATAGTTATAATATCTTTGACGCCGAATATAGTAAATAGGTTCAGCTCTATCAAACAAAAAATATATCGTGAATGTTTACTTTCTTTTGAGCAGCCAACGAAAAGCCGCCTTTCTCTGTATATAAAATGCAAACACGTGTCTGTCTTTAAAGTGTGTTACGAAGTAACGAGTTTGTATCGTTAACATAAGAATAATTTCTTTTTTAAACAGAAATGTTTACATCGGTGATATGAAAAACAAACAACACTTTGTCTAAAACAGGTACTGTGTTACTGTATTTTTTATATTCCTTACACGTAAACCTATAAAATATGTTGTGTTTTTTTAAATAACTGCATTAACTTCTTGCATTCGATATTACTCTACAACTCCTACCGAAAATTGTCTATTTGTTGTGTCAATTGACTTCAATATTTTTGATAACTTTGGATTCAGACAATATTATGAGATCCATTTATTTTAACTTTGTATCGTTATCGTAATTATTTCAAAATATTTGTGCTCATAATAAGTGTTGTACTTTGTATTATAGTCGTATATATGTACTTGCGTGGACTGTCATCCAAGCTAGCACAATACCTTTATACGAACGTTGTATTAACGTTATGGCTAACGTTGTAATAACGTTACATTAGAATGTTCATATAACGTAAAAAGGTAGACTCTAAAAAAATGTGTGACAACGTTATGAACGTTATGACATAACACATATACATTAAGCCCTAACATTCGGTATTAAACAATAAATGAATACACAAAAACTTTTCACTATGCATAACTTTCTTTGTTATTCCTTTACTTTGTGTACGCGGGCGCGTAAATGAAGTAGCCGCAAATTTGCATTCAGAAAATATTCAAATTTCTCGTTTTCATATTTTACACGGCTGTTTGATGCTGTAAAAATCGAAACTTAAAACTAGCCCTGCATGTTTATGAAAACGGAAATTTATAAACAATTGATCTTGGATAAAAATATTATTTTCACATGAATAGTATTTATAACATGACAATACTATTCCATTTTATTATTATTTGTTTCCCAAACTTTTAAATTAAATATTATCGTTAATAAAACAATAACGTGTAAACCCAAAGTACACCGTTGCTATAAGGTTGTGTGAACGTTGAAAAATGTCGTGATCACATAACGTGCATATAATGTATATATAACGTCCGGTAAAATGAAATCCCGATTTTGTATACACAACGCTATCGTTGAAATACAGTCTTTTTCACATACGAACAATACACCTGACGGCCACAATGTTTTACAAAGGTGTGATCAGAACGTTGCCACAACGTCCGTGTAAGGTTATTTCACAATATGACCAGAATACAACCAAATCATAACGTTACAATAACGTTATGTTTTGCTGGGACATATAATTAAATACAAAAACCTTTTCCTCTCATTAATTACCTGATAATGGCAATATTCTACTGTACAGAAACACTGTGTTACTTTGCTCTATGGGGAATAGTACATCATACGTGGGTTATATTTCTGTCAATTATCTTGGATTTCAGTTTCTCGTTTTTATCGTCCTGTAATACCGCTCGGGAATAACAAGGAGAAAAACAAACGTTCATATCAATTTTCACTGTCACTTTCGTATGAAAATTATAAAAATATATCATCATATTATAAACATACAAAGTATTATATAAAATATCATACCTGCATTTTGTTCTTTGACAGTTGTAATGTTTTGTTGTTAAATATATATCTATATTTTTCTTTCGGATGTGTGCGCTTTCAAATCGAATTCGGGACTGAAACTTTTTCATTTTCGAAGCCGCTATTTATCCTCTTCCGCAATTGACGTAACTGACACGTCATACAAATTGGCGGATTTAATGAATGCACTCAATGCAGGATTAAATAACAAAATTACGTTTAAACAATTGCAAATACATACTTTAAACAATAGGTATGGATCTAAATCAATTTGTAAGATATTTGTGCATAATGGTCAATTAAAATAATGTATACAATAAGTATATTTACTCTACAACGAGTATTTGTTTACATTACAATGATTATAATGACTGGATAGGGTAACGACCAAGCAGTACCCCCACATTTTAAGAATTGCCCCAATTCTTACGGACACAATTTACAAGGTAAGTATACATAAATTATTTATGATCTTATTAATATTTTCAAATATTTAAGTGAAATTATTAAATATTTACAAAAATTACTTCACATTATTTATTAAAATTTTAACAATATGATTAATATCAATGTGGCAAACGCTTACACATTAATAAAAGTAATAATGCCTATATTCGTTAAGACATACCATTATCTTTAGCGAAACAAATGTGTATTTAAAGAATTATTACTAAATTAAGCAAGTATACACTCTAAATGTAATAACTTCAAACCTCAAATGTACACAACAAACAATAACAATGAAAGATATGTACACATATTTAAAACTAATATTACAATTATTATTAACATGTCAATTGTCCGGTTTCTGTACATTTCTTTACAATTAAAGTTTGTATTTTCTTCTTATAACCTGCACCTCGAACAGGTACCCAGCCGACATGTACAATGTGGACTCCACCTTCTCTGCGACCAACGTCTTCCTCTTGTTGGAGATTACGATTAACTTCTCCCTCACGTCATCGAGTGTCCATATCTTCTTCATCTGTCTGGATATGGTTCATTGACAGGGTACCATTTAGTTTTTGTTTCTTTAATAGTTCATATTGGTTTGTATTTGCATTTTTTCGTTTCTTGTCTGCATCCTTGTGTTCCTCCTTTTTTCCTTCTTCCGTCTTCTTCTTTTCAATACCTTCTTTTTCTTCTTTTATTTCATTTTACTTTTTCTTCTTTTCTTCCTTTTCATTTCCTTCTTTTCAATTTTATTCTCCTCATATATCATCTTTTTATAATAACAGTCTTTGGATGTCCCTTCTTCTTTCTCTATCTTTTGTATTTTGCTTGACCTCCATTGCTTGAACCGAAGCTACCAAAGGCTCACTCTTCATTTCAACTCTATCACAATATTTGCAATCATTAACGCATGGACATCTAGACATATGCATTTGAATGCAATCGACCAGCTCGATACTCAATGGTAAAGTCATACGCACACAAATATGTTAACCATCTGGCTAAATGACCTTCAACATTCTTAAAATTCAACAACCATTTTAGACTTGAGTAATCAGTTCTCATGATAACATGTCTTCTATATATATATATGAAAGTGTTTAAAAGCATTCAAAATTGCTAATAATTCTATTCTCGTAACATAATATTTGCTCTCAGTTCTAGTGAAACATGTATTAAAACACCTTGCCATAATTTGTTGGAGACAAAACTTTGACGTTTCATGTCACCATTTTATTTGTATCAAACATAGACATGGAAAGGTATGCACAGCCCACGCAATACCAGCTTGTCATTTCGTCTTTAAACAAATTACATTTTATACATAAATATATACATGTTAAAATTGACATTTTGTTGAAATGCACACCGGAAAATAATTCTTTGTGTCGACGTAGGTTTTATTCGGAGGAAACATGTATATTGATGACGACATGACAACGTCCCAGATCCCTGCCTTTCCCCTGTTTATCTTAGTCCTTTAATAAGTTTAAATTGGTTCAATTAAAACCTCGTAATCAAAATATTCACTTTAATATTTATTGTTTCTTGCAGTTCCTTAAGACATGCAAAACAATATAATTTACGCTACGGTATGTAATAAAAGTTTACAAACTGTACATGGTGCCACAGTCTTGACCGTTTGGACGATCATTTTCACGCCTGTTTACATAGTCAATTTTATTACAAACTGTACAATTGTCAAACAATTGTCTGCAAAGATAAGATATCACGTCGACCTGAATTGCGCAGATGGAATGCGTGCACAGACTGTAGCGCATACAGCTCTGAATTGCCACCTCATTTAATCCGTGCATCATTTGATATATTGACTTTTATGATGAAAACACCACACGAGATTGCGACGTTTATATCGCCTCGGCGTATCGTCTCGGCGATTCGGCGTATCGTGTCGGCGTGTCGGCGAATCGTGTCGTCTCGTCGGCGCCCTTTCATAAGCACAGGTCGCGAAAGTACGATGGCGATAACAGGACCCCGTATAATATGCACATATTCGTATTATCTTAAATAGTTAGAATCGTTGCGTATTATCTACTCGGTGTGTGCAATTCACAACATGCTCATAGATTGAATAGGAAAATAAATAAACCTGAAAATGTTTACTTTATTTACTTTGGGTTTATTTTATGACTTTTTCCACAGCCCCAAGAAATGCTACCTCCTGCGTTTACGTATACAGGGACGCAGATGAATGCCGTCTAACTGCAGTAAAATTATTTATTTAAACCACATGTCATATGACTTCCAAGAAGCGTATTAATTCTTAGATACAGTTAAAACTCGTTATTTCGAAGTCGTCTGGACCGGAGAAAATACTTCGAAATAACGATTATTCGAATTAAACATTTCTAGATTTTCTTGAGAAAAAAAGTTGTTGTAAAAATCGCATAGTTATATAGTAGAGATGCGGTTACACTACACACTTTGATTGAACTTATAAAAAACTAATAAATACGATGTACGTGAGTTTATTTTATAAAATTTCTCAGCGATCGTTTTCTTTGACTTTACACCGTGCTCCACTTCCATGATTGCACTTTACTTTTCTTGGTAGGTTTTCGATGTATGGCGTCGTTTAACGCCCTTCCCTGCTGCCAATCCGGGTATCCTCCTGGGTCGGTTACCGGGCCCTTCTCCAGATTGCTTCGCAATGGGATTGATGTTTCTGTATTTATTACTGCTTCTGACATTGTGAATATTAGCGCAAGTAAATACAAACTGATGATCTGACAAATGCAAGTCTAACTTAAATACAGGACCTAATAATTGCTCAAACGTGTTGACATCCGTGTTTGCAATTCAGTCTTGTTAAAGCAATAGCTTGCAACGCTTTAATTATACAAACACAACAGCTTGGTTTAATCGATTATTACTCCGGAAAGGTGTAAAAATCAAGCAGAGAGCAAATGCTGTCACAGCCGATACGGTTAAGGTATAGGTGTGAAAATTATCTCCATCTCTATTATTAACACTTCGAATTAACAATAGATAAATGCACTGAAAAACAGATGTTGGGATCGGATTAATGGGTTCGAAATAGCGATAATTCGAAATAACGCAGTTCGAATTAAACATAAATTTTCTAATTAAAATAAGAAGGAAAAACACTTCGAAATAACGAGGAATTCTGATTAACGGTGTTCGAAATATCGGTGATCTACTAACTTGAAACTGTTTCATTATTCTGCTTGGTTAATATTTGCTTGAAGCACACACTGTCACAATAGCAGTATATATATATATCAATACTAGGAAAATGTTATTCCTGGTGTCACAGTATCAAGAATGTAGCAAACAAATTGTTAAATTGACTACATATATGTGTACATCTTCAGATCAATGTATCCTGTAGGAATTAAATAGCGATTGCGAATCACGAGTGATTCGATACGACGCATCTACACTCCTATCGTGGGTTATTCGACACCAAATTATCATAAAAAATATTATTTCGATTCAAACACGACCTTAGCATGTATTTTAGAGCTCATCAACCAGAAATATACTTTACCTATATCTCGCATGCTCATCAATGAGAACTAAGTGTTATCTATACTGCACCCATTTTTCCGCCAAATACATTCTACGGGCGTTTCAATGACGTCACTAAATTATAACATTTCAATATGAAGTCATTGATAAACATGGAGCCAATGACGTCAGCTCCATTGATAAAAGTCAAAGAATCAATGTGACGTCATCTTAATTGATATAACAGTGAAAATATAATGTTAACTAATAGCATTCTAACAAAAAGTGAACAGTTTTCGTAAACGTTTTGTTTGTTTATTTGGGTTTTACGGCAACTCAACTCACACTGGTCATATCGTGCCGTTTACAGATGTTGGTGACGATACAGATTAGGAAATGTGAACTAAATTTTGTTATATGCGTTTATCTCTTTCAAGTACTAAATTAATGTATAAGATGGCACTGTTTGGACAAGTTAGTTTGATCAATTTACTTTGCAATTTCTATTGCGAATATCTTTCGATGTCTTTGCAATAAATAGGCATTTGTTTGACAGTAAAATGTTCATCGCAAGGTATAAAATGTGGTGCTTAGATGGTACGAATCTTTACATCTGGTATGTTCTATTTTTCAGCGTGTTAATACAAGTTGATCATGTCGGTTCGAAATAGTAAAACTGTTGCTGCATCAAGACTAGGCTTAATCTCATGTAATTTGTTAAGGATTGCTTGTTCCAAATAAATTGCTTGTTTTTCTGTTTGTATTAGTTTATTAATTGCTGGTTTGAAATCACTATTAAGTAATTGACACTCTAGAGACAAAATGATTCTTTTGCTGAGGCATAAACTTTTTCATTTCCACGTATCCCAATATGGTTTGGTATCCAGCAAAATGTAAATATAAAATATCATGTAATCTTAACAAAAAGGTGTTTTTAATCAGAATAATATGTTGTGTACGATTTTGGATAGAAAATAACACAGAATGCGAATCCCATAATATAATAAACGTCAAATATAGACCAATGTCATTATAAAATATTTAATAAAAGATGAGGTTTTATCGCGCTACATAATGCAGAAATGGTTTGTTTGTTACGATTTTGCTATCTCGCGTTTAAGCACGTATATTTTACTGAACAATTTCTGCGAAAATTGCCAGAACTATATTAAAAACATTAGGCCTCGCCCTTAATTTGTTGCAGAATAACCTATGTTGGAATTTCTTCTGTGTCTATGCATAACTAGCCGCGAGTAGTGTTAGAATAAAACACTACCGCTTTGGTGGTGGTTATGTAGATAATATATGGTTGGTGACTTTTGATATCATGTGATATCAGACGAGTCCGATTTGGCGTAGGAAAAGGCGATATCTATTTATAATGCCACTTTTTTGCAGATGTTATTTTCATAATGAAAAATAAAATAAACAAATAATGGCAAACATTGAGCAATGTACAGTACAACACAATAAGCAAATGAGACAGCCTGCTGACGTTTACTTGCAGCGATGCATAGTTACGCATGAAAAACAGTTCTAGATAAAATCGTCAACAATAACATTTTAACACACATTTAATCAATACACAAAAAATTGAAGCGAGAAATTGTTACTCGTCGTAACATTGAACACTATATAAATACATTTACATCATTTTATATAGTAACACACACAATAAGTAGACTGCAGTCGACATGAACGATTTTTAAAAAGTTTATTTATCATTGTGTGTTACCTGAACATTCAACAACGAAGCTTTAACAAAAAAACAACAACAGCGGATTTTAAAGTAAAGACTATCAGTAGATTTATTGTTAAACGTGTCGTTAATCAACATTTCCAGCAGTGCATAATGCGTTCCAAGTTCTGAGTTGAGATGTTGACGATTGCTCTGAAACACTATCCCCCACGTGTGATGTCAAAGTGAGTGGGGAACGCATGTGCAGGAATCAGAGATGCAGCTTGCTATGTTTGTGATGTGGGCTCGCATGGTGTCTTAAGCTGCATAATATTTGTGCGACAACGACGGGTATCGTACAACGAAGCTTCTGTATCACGTGCTTCCTGACAGAGTCAGCAGCTGGTGAGTGTCATGCACTAGCGTCTCTAGGGGGTGCGCACCAGGCGCGCGCCCCCTATGACACACAGATGTACCAACATGTCTTTCGAACATTTGGTGAAGTATTAATTTATTCAGTGAAACAAAGTGCATTTGACGATGATGACGACGACGACGACGACGATGATGATGATGATGATGATGTGCAAAGATTTATCCTAAATATATTTGATACGGATCTGTAGCTGATCACTGCAGACCCACATACAACATAGCGGGGTTTATAACTGCGCGATCAAAAGTTTACGCCCCCAACCCGAAATCCTGGAACCTTCCCTAGTCCTTGTATTAAATAGCAGCTTGAGCACATTATCCTTGCTTATTCAAAAAACATTTTAGAGCCAACTATTTTAATATTTATATTATTAATTAAATCATGTATACACATATGTTGTTTTGTTGATGTTATTGTGAGATAATTTCAAAAGGTGACTGAATTTCTTTAATATTTTCAGGTTGATAGCCAGTGAAAGCAAATAATTGACATGTGAAAGTTGTTGCGAAAGTACAATTATTGATGTGACATTTTAGACACTTTCTAGTGGACTTGTATTACTGTATCAATAGGTAGATTATCTTGTCTATGAGTTCAATACAACATTTAACTTTTTTTTTAAATGTAAAATGAAGATTTCCTAGTTAACCATCTTATCTTTTTTTTCAAGTTCATGTTCTTCTATTGTTGTGCATAATTTTCCTTATTTTCTTTTTCTCATTCATTTCCCTTGTTCATGTTGGACTGAAGTAATTTTAAACACACTGGCTTTTCTGCATTTAAG
The DNA here is from genome assembly GCA_027627225.1 of Congeria kusceri. NCBI lineage: Eukaryota > Metazoa > Mollusca > Bivalvia > Myida > Dreissenidae > Congeria > Congeria kusceri. Next base: position 93,954,083 of record CM051028.1, read on the forward strand.
TTCACTAAAACATATTGTTTTTGAATGTTAAAGCTATGTTTTTCTTTAACTTTTAAGTAAATTAATTTGCTGTGAATCAAATTACATTGGCTACCGTAGAATTATCTGTATTATATAGATATTTATTTGAATTTCTAATAAAAAGTAAGAGATCTTTTATGTTAAATTGACCACACTTTATTAAACAGCATGCTATTTTTTTATTTTTTTTTTACCCTTTATTTCAAGTAAAATTATTGTTGTTACCTGGCTAGTTTCTAGTATTTGTTTGATTTCTTATGATTAAAACATTGTCAATTGTCTATTTAAAATAACTGTTCTTAATAGAATTTTTCTAAAACATTGCATTTGTTTTAAAGTGACACAAACAAAATGATTTTATTAGCTTCTTTCTTGGTTAGACTTAAACTTACAGCACACTGCAACTTACAGAAATGGTTTCCCTGAATTTTATGTAATGGTGTATGGATAGTGATTAATAATTAGGGACTTTGCAGTTCCTTTACAGTTCTTGATACAATTTATGGTCTGGGTGATTTGGTTTCTTATTCATATCATTAGCCATTGGTTCTGTATAGATAAAATAAACAGGCACACAATTTTACCCAATTCTTTCATGAATTTCAATTTTTGTGACATCTGATCATAATTTTTTCAGCTTTTAAAAATATCAGCTTTCTAAGATTTTATTGACAGCTTTTCTACGCTGTGCATTGCATGTTTTTGCATAATGCTTATTTGACATAATAATTTAATTCTTGTTAATTGAATAATGATTAAATAATTTGTTCCAGTAAATTTAATTTTTGTGAATTAAAATGTTGTCATTGTATAGATCTATTCTTTGTTAACATTTTAACGACGTATGTGACATTCCACGCCTACAAAAAGTAATTCCGAGAAGTGGGCGGGACAAAACAATCCTTGCACGTGACACAGTAGCATGATATTAATTAATGTACGCGGGGCTAAAACGTGTTATCAGTCAGGGACATTATATTACATAAAGTAGGCGGGATTAATTTGTGATATCGGTATAATAACGCTTAAAATATTGGGTTAGCATCCGCAACGTAATGGTGCACTAGTGGCATAATACAATGTGATATCAAATGCGGCAATTTCTGGTCACAATTATTCCTTCCGATGCTGTATAATACAATTATATCATATTTTCGGATATCTTTGCATGACAATAAACACGTGAAAAAACGAGTTCAGCTGCATTTAATTATTTTAATTGTTTTTGTAATAAATTGCGACAAATTGTGTTACTTTTTATCATGACTATAATTAAATGCAAATGCCTGTATATTTATTTATAAAAGTAAAAAACCTATATCAACATAAATGAGAACATAAATGAAACAATTAGTAGTCCAATTGACCAGTTGTATGTATATAACTTTTGATCACATCATGTCAGGAATATAAAAAGATAAATACTGAAGATATTAAACACCATAGGCATCTGCAAAAGAAAACAGTGTGATTACATTCAACGGTCATTTATTTAAGGGAAGTGACTGTACAAAAAGCACAATATAAACAACAAAAGACAAACGCAACACGCGAATATGAGAAAAAGCCAGAGTCACTGTCGTCGAAGGTCAACATAATGTATTGTACCGCCCGCCTTTGAACGGGCATTGGAAAGCGAAAGTGTTGACGATATAAAACCAGAATCGAGCGGTTTGTTCAGTTTAAAATTGTACGAAAGATAAAGCATTCATACCAATCATCAAAGCATTTGGTTGTGTGCGATCTTGTTCTTACCAATGTATATCAAGAACGTTTGTATTGAACTTGCAAAGATTCATCAAAGAAATACCCCATGGCACCCTGTCTCGTCTGAATAGATATGGCCGAATGTATGCTAGTTAATCTCGTTATGCTATTTACCATGGGTAATTTGAAGACAGATGAACATATCAATTTGTTTGATAAGATGGTGTTGATTTAGCGTTTGTATCTTGAAAATTTAGATACCTATTATTAGATTGTGTGGTGTTAAATTTAAATTTCATAACGAACTGTGTAAGTCGTTAACATCGTTTATAGAACATTAAAGACAATACTATGTTTTCAAGAATTTAATGTCAGAGCATATCAAATATTTAAACAAAAAGGTTCCAAAAACTGAAAACACATTATCACATTTAGGCAAAAGCAAGAAATAGCATATCAACAACTAAATATTAGACTACACCCTTTCATTAAAACAGTAACACCAGCGTAAGTGTATTTATACTTTCTGTTTAAGACCTTTCTTGTACTTAGAATCCTATACATTTTCTGTAAGTACAATGATAGTCCTATATAGTATAGGCAATTGGTCACTTGTCTTAAATAAAGGACTAACGTATGGTAGTAAGGGTTTCTCTCCTGATGATGTCGCTGGAGTTTCATTATTCCTATATTCAACAATAAAAAATTAACAGAACCGTACAATGTATGTGATTAAGAACGGTAACAGTTCGTGTCGATATTAGGTTTCTCTCCTGATGATGTCGCTGGAGTTTCATTATTCCTATATTCAACAATAAAAAATTAACAGAACCGTACAATGTATGTGATTAAGAACGGTAACAGTTCGTGTCGATATTACGAGTAACTCGTATATAAATCATGTAATTACAGCTAATGTTTGAAGTCATGTTTACTTGAGAACCACTGTTTTGTAATTAAGAGGATAGCTGTTTATTACAAATTCGAACCAATTTATAATACTGCTCCGTTTAAAATAACAATTGCCTTTAGTTGACATTTTAATCACAGTGTACCTTTATCAGCCACACCAACGAATGCTGCAGTGTCGGTTTATTTTGTAACAGCAAAAAAAGTATTTAAACGAAGTTTGATTACCAGTCATGTCTACGTTAAACAGATTTTTCAAAGGAAGACAAAACTGTGTGCATTCCGATATTTCTGCGTATATATTCCAGGTTACATCCAAATCACATTTCGGAACAAATATGTTTGCATGAGATTGCCATGAATTGTGCCGCTGTGTGTAAAATACAGACAGTGTCAGTGCTGCTTATTTCAGATAACAATATTTTAGAAATCTACTCAAACTTTGTAACAAGCTAATTTGTAGAAAGGCTTTAATCTATCGGGTCTATTTAAGATTATAGGACCGCGTTGATGACATAATCTGGATCTGGATAATCAGTAAAACAGCATAGACTGGTAAGACGATATGATCTCCCAACCAACATTTTGTACAAAATGCCTCATTTTTGTGTCAGAGAAGTCATCTGAATATGTTTTGAATTTTCAATGTATATGGACATGAACTCTGCTAGCTAAATGGTAACGTTCTAATCCTACTTATTACTGTTACGCGTATGTTTCGAATATAATGAAATCCTTGTTCGAAATAAATATGTTAAATGTTCAATGTAGAAAATGTCTACAAGTAAGATACCTGGTATAGAACTAACAATGTACCAGCTTTTTATTGTCATACGTATTTCATTATACACGTTTATTGCCAAATCGGCAAATAGCCTTTGGCCATAACAATATATATATTTTCAAACATGCACAAAGCATTTTTACTGGTGGTATTTCTGACTGGCAGAACAATTACTATCGTTCGCATACAGACGTAAATATCGTCCCGTGGAAGCCAGAAGAGGTTACCAGCGTTGTTTGCGCATATGCAGCTGACACCTTCCGGCATGTAAAAGACGAAATATAATCGAAATTCCAACTAAATTCGTGGATCAGTTTATGTTTTGAATACATAGAAATAATTAATTTTCAAACAATGCACAATAAGAAACAACGTCGTTTTACTCAGTTACGATGATTTTTAAAAGGATACCACTTTTCTTTCAAGGATCTATCGAATGTAGTTTACTGCACTTGAATATTGCATGCCTTGCAAAATAGTTTTCAGTAGTTCTTAAATCATTTGCTATATTGGTATTATTAATATTAAACCTTATCACAAGAGTGCTGGTTTGTGAAACCGATTTACAGCGAAGTACTTCGGATGTCAGAGGGCATGTTATAAAATCAGAACAGTGTCGACCACATTTTGCATAACAGCTACATTATTTGTTATATGTAGCCATAACCTTGTTCATTCACTTGAATTGCAAAGGTTTTCATTAGTTTCGACGTTAGTGTTTAAGTATACATAAATGGTACGATTCTAGCATGATCTAATCTCACAAAAGTTCACACTGATTTCAGGTAATCGGATCTTTAATGCTTATTGTAGTTCAGTACTGAGTATATATCTACACTTGACGCAATGTTGCATTCAGAACAGAAATATTGAATGTTTGGCTAATAGCGTACGTATATATAATTTCTAGAATAGTTACATTCTACTTATAAATTTATATATCGTAGAAAATACATCACACATGTTAAACATCTTTCAATGTATAATTGGCGACTTAAGTGTCCATTGTAGTGAATATGTGATTCATTCTATTGTAGTATATCTAAAAAAAGCAGAAGCTGCAATTTGTGTCGTTGAATGTTTACTTCGTTAGATAAATTAGCTAATATGAGCTTAAATATAAATTATATATTGTATATATTAAGCTATTAGTTTTCATAATTAATAAACAATGAAATAAAAGTATACATCTACGCACAGGTGGTCTTCTTCAGAAATCATAAGCAATTTCAGCACGTTATAAATCGAAATGTTACTTCTTATCAATTAAGCAATTTGTGTAAAATTTGTGAATCGTTTTATATAATGTTTTCAATTAACCGCTTATATTCGTGTTTTCAGTAGATGCGCCAAGTTGTTGATGAACGAGCAAATCCGTAAGTGTTCGTTCCTCTTAATGTCTGACAAATGAATAGTTTTCGAAACAGTATCATGAAGGGTAATTATGTCACATTTACAATTTGTTATGTTTCTCCCATTTTGTACCGTGAATATTATTCACAATTATGTATCATCAAGTTGTTATATTTTGTAAACAATAGCATAATAATAACTCATTATATCAAATATGTAATTCACTATGTTATTAATCATGTGTCGCTAATCGAACCTTCTGTAAACATGTCCATAATAATTTCAAGAAATTTAATATTGAAGAAATCGTTCTAAGATTTAGATATATTATTGGTGACAAAAAAAGAATACACTTGGAGACGTACTAACCCTCTGCAACAGGGCTGCCTTGACCTATTTCTTATTACAAATAATATGATCGAATATTTATTAAATGCGCAAATACAAACTAGCTACAGATCAGACCACTCCATTATAAGCCTAGTTGTTGGTTTTGAAAACATTATCCATGGTAAAGGTTTATGGAACTTTAACAACTCTTTATTAAATGATATAGAATATTTGTTGGTAATAAACACAGTAAGAGATGATGTAAAAAAGCAATATTGCATTCATGTACACAATCTAGAAATGTTAAATGATATTGATGACAGCCAAATTCAGTTTGTTATCAATGATCAACTTCTTTTAGAAACACTTTTAATGGAAATTAGAGGTAAGACAATTTCTTATTCAAGTCACAAAGCAAAATTAAAAAGAAATAATGAAAGGTTATTGATATCAAAAATCAAATCTTTGGAACATTTTTTGACAGAGGAAAATAAAGAACACTTATCTACTTCAAAAAATGATTTAGAAACTATAAGAAAAGAAACGATGAAAGGTTGTTTTATACGGTCCTGCTCTGAATGGATAGACAATGGTGAAAAACCTACTAAAATGTTTTGCAATTTAGAAAAAAAAAAGTTTTGTCCAAAAATATAGCTTGCATTCAAAGAGATGATGGAAGAGTAATACATGATCCTGAAAATATTTTAAAGGAAGCAAATTGTTTTTATAAACATTTATATTCAGAACAGACGACTACAATTTTTGATATGAAAAATGAATTCAGAAATATCGAAGTGCCAAAGCTAACTGATATAGAAGCAGAACATTTAGAGGGTATTCTTTCTTTACAAGAGGTATCAGTTACTCTTATACAAATGAATAATGATAAAAGCCCGGGCTCTAATGGATTTTCAACAAATTTCTTCAAGGTGTTCTGGCAAAAATTGGGTGTCTTTGTAATAAGAAGCATAAATTTTTCATATAAGACGGGGGCACTTTCTGTAACTCAAAAACAGGGAATTATTACATGTATTCCAAAGGACGGTAAACCTAAACATTTTAAAAAAAGGAGACCAATCTGCTTGTTAAACACAGTGTATAAATTAGCATCAGGAACAATAGCTAATAGACTTAAGTCAGTGTTGGATACATTAGTGAACAATGACCAGACCGGTTTTATTAAAGGCAGTTACATGGGAGACAATAAACGTTTACTGTATGACATCATGAACTATACTGAATGCAAGCAAATCCCTGGCTTGCTTATGCTAATTGATTTTGAAAAAGCGTTCAATACTTTATCGTTCAGTTTTATAAAACAAGTGTTTGGCTTTTTTAATTTTGGACCAATGTTCAAAAACTGGATAACGCTATTTTTTAATCAAATGAAAAATGCAGTCCAACTGAACGGGGTTTTATCAGAATTCTTTACAATAGGACGTGGTTGTAGGCAAGGTGATCCTATTTCACCATATATATTTATTCTTTGTGCTGAAATATTAGCTATCAAAATTAGGAAATGTAAGAAAATAAAGGGCATAAAAATTGACAATGAAGAGTACAAGATATCACAATTTGCTGATGATACTTACTTATTAATGGATGGATCCGAAAAATCCTTAAATACTACATTAGAGGTGTTACACTCCTTTTCACAATACTCAGGCCTGAAGGTTAATTTTGAAAAAACTCACGTGGTTTGGATAGGGGCTTTGAAATACAGTACACGATCCATAAAAACTAAGTGGAAACTAGCGTGGGGATGTACTCAATTTAAATTACTAGGTTTAACATTTGATGTTGATCTTTCAAAAATGATTGAGCTTAATTATAACGATAAAATAGTTAAACTAAAAACTAGCATTGCATATTGGAATAGAAGGGATCTAACTCCCATAGGCAGAATAACTGTTGTTAAGTCTTTGATACTTCCCTTGTTTATTCATGTTTTTGTCTCCTTGCCAAATCCTAGAAATGACATTATCAAAGATATAAATGAAAAACTCTATGAATTTTGTTTGGCAAGGGCCTTCAAAAATCAAAGCCAAAGTCATTATAAAAGACTTCGATGAAGGTGGACTAAAAATGGTCGACATAAATGCTTATATAAGTAGCTTGAAATTATCGTGGGTTAGAAAGGTTATTCAAGGACAGAGCAAATTCACGGCTTTGGCAAGGAAATTATTAGATGTTAATAAGCTATGTAATACAGGTAGTTTATATGCAATATTTGCTATGAAAGGAATAACAAACACTTTTTGGATTTATGTTTTAACCATATATTCTGAATATTATGTATTAGTATTGATTCTATTGAGAAGCTGTTAAATTTGCCTCTGTTTTATAACAGTTGTTTGTTGATCAACGTCAAATACATTTTCTGGAAATATTGGTACGACAATGGCATTCAGTATGTTAAAGATGTCACTAATGACAACGGACAAATCTTGTCATTGCAAGAGCTTAAAAACAAAATAAATAGATCAGTAAATGTTTTACACTATGAAGGCTTAAAAAAAGTTCTTCCAGCGTACATTGCCTCATTGCAAAATATACAATTAGTACATTACAAAGTACAAATGTACCCAGTTCTGTCAACCTATCTTAAACCGATAAATGTCAATTCATGCAATAAGATACTATATAATATGCTTAAATTTAACTCAGAAATCCCAACAAGTCATACTAAATGGAATGAGTATTTTGTAAATGATACCATACAATGGAACAGTGTCCATGGGCAAGTGTTTGAAAAAACAAGTAATACATATATTCAATGGTTACAAACAATGATTGTCCACAGAATATTGGGGACAAATTCGCTTCTTTTTAAAATGGGCATGTCGGGTAGTAGCGCATGCACTTTTTGCAAATTGTCGGAAGAGTCAATTACCCACTTATTCTGGGAATGTAACAGAGTAAAAACATTGATTAAGGATGTTTTGCATAGTTTAAAAAATGCAAATATAAACATTGAAATTAATTGCAAATTGTTATTGCTTGGCGACACAAAAGAAAACGACAATTGTTTTATTCTTTTCATGGAAGTACATATTTGCATGTAAACGGAAAGAAATTATCCCAAACTTTCAGGTCTGAAAACTAGTCTAAAATTAGCGTTAAAGATTTATACAAGCACACAATATGCACCCAATAAAGATTTCTATTGGACAGTTATAAGACTTCTCTGTAATTAGCATGTTTAAAATATTTATTCCATAGTTCAGTACTAGTATAGTAATGTTTTGTACACATGGTGTATTGTGTTGTGTAAAAATTTTATACCCAGTTTAAATGTACCATTGTACATATATATTAAAATTTGCTTGCATAATATGATGTGTATTATGTAATTCTGAAATCAATATAGAGTATAGTATAGTAGATTATTGCAAAGCAGTCGTGTACTGACAGCAACTAGTAGAACTTGCATAATTATGTTTTGATTTATTTTGTATTGTGAATATGAATATGAATAAAACTGTTAAACAGGAAAAAAAAAAATAAAAAAATCGTTCTAATGAAAGGTTGCTCACTGTAATGACACTGTAATTATATTAATGACACTACGACCATAACTATTCTTTAACATGCAGCGAAATAAAACGGTTCCAGAAAGAATTATATCATATTCTCAGTAGTGTATCTTGTTGTGACAAAAACGGTCCATTTAAATGAAGTGTAATAATCTTGGAAATAGCCTTGTGCAATAAATTGCTCTGCAATTTGACTTGAGTTGCACAGACATATTATTTGTTTTTAATTTGTTTGCAATTGGGACCATTAAAAACTCATAATTGCGTAAATGTCCTTCAGTTTGTAAGGAAAGAGAGGTTTTAAAAAAAAGTATTTAAACACAAGTTTTGCAACAAAATATGGAATACTTTTAAACATTTTTTTTTAAAGAATTGTAACTGCGTGGTAGGTAGGTGGTTACTGCGTCAGACAATAAGTATAATACATATTAGGGATCATAACTATTTATAAATTGTTGCTGAATTCGCAGATCCGTATGTCATTGTCGTGTATTTAATGAACCAGTATAATTTATAAAACGACACGTATTATAGTCATATTAAAACGAAAACATACTTTGAGAAATTGTATAGAAACATTACATGCATGTGGCATAGCGGGATTGGTTGTAATGCTGTCAGTTTCTATCCGAAATACATCACTTTAAACGTTTTATGATTAGGGCTAGATTGTGAATGCTAAGGTGTATTGAATGTCATTTCGACAATGTCCTTTAACTTGGCTGTTATGATGGCGTAGAGATTAGAAGCAGCGTGTTCTGGACACAATGAGATAATGACTTGACTATTGTGTGCATACAGTATGGTACAAACTCTTCATTCCTCTAATCCAGGTCTACACTTTTAGGTGAAAATTATATATTATATATTTTAGAAACGTCTTCAATATCATCCACGCATATTTCTTTGATGATTGTAAGTGCACAAATAATGAATATATAATTAAATTAACCACGGAAAAAAGTAAAACTCTGTTCATGCCGGCGTTATATGTCTTAAAACAAAGAATGGCTGCTGAATGCCGTCTAGCTGAGGTAAAATTATTTATTTATTATAAAAATAATGAAACTCCAGATACATCATCAGAAGAGAAACCTTATTAACATCCGCTGGTCCTTTTTTAAAGGCAAGTGACCCATAATACGCACAACAACATGGACACCGCCTTGGAAAGGTCATTTCAAAGCATTGGGGATTTAAACCGGTTTAAAGGCATGCCATTCCTCACACTTAGCCCAGAACTACTCGCAATACACACATAGCATTGCAATTCAAATGTAATAGTAATACAAGAGAATATTTATTAAATTGAATTACAATTGAAATACTCAAAGGTTTCATGTTCACAAGAGCAACAAGATTGCAACTTTCCGAAGCACGGTGAACTGAAGTAAATATAAGAATCAGCTCAACCCCTGGCTCCGCGTTCACAAAGGATCAATTACAGAATCAGGATCAGTCTAACCTGATCTTGATTCTGTAGCTCAACTGAGCGGAATATCTAGCATATTTTATTTCCGGAATAACTTCTTTTTGATAAAATCACATAAGTATATTTTTTTTATTTTATTAAATTCTTCATATCAGACAGCCAATGTGCGTTGCTAAAAGTTTAAAATCGTTTTTATAATATATATTTGACAAACATTTGATCCTGATTTTAATGAACATCATTTTTTAGCCTGATCCTGAAATATCTGGCTTAAGTTTATCTTGAACCTGAAAATCAGGCTCAACTTGTTTTGTGAACACGGGGCTGGTTATTTAAACCACAAGCAGTATTATCTCCTCTGATACCTGCAATTCATTTATCAGTAAGGCCATACCAATTTGATTCAATGTTTAGCGTCCTCGGGCTGGTAGGTTTTCGGATGCCTGAACGAAAAAAACAACAATTTTGACAATGTAAAAAAAATCGAGTTGGAAAGTGTCTATAAAATTAGGAAAAACAATGGAAAAAATAACTTTTAGGTGTTTTTAGTTTTTACCAATATTTTTAAAATAATAGTGTGCAACTAGTCAATTTACACAGTTAAACTGCTGTGTTAAAGTAGGTTCCCAATATAAAGATTTGCTTGAGCATGTACCACTGCCATAAATGACTTGTGAAACAAAAATATTTTTTAAAATACTTGTTTTTGTCTGCCTGGTTGGTAGGTTTCGAAAAATCATATATGACGCTTTACATATAATCAACTTTAATAAATGTAAAATATCACACACCACCGAATAGTGTTTTAATGTTATATCATGTTTCATAGAAACAACTATAATTTGTTGAACATTAATTTATTGAGTAGTCTAACTAATTAATTAACAAAAATACTTTTGAACCGGACACAGGAAGCTACTTATCGCTTTTTTAGGCGAAAATATTCTTTTGATCAGATTACAGCTACCGTTGTCGCTGCAGTTCGTGGACGCATATTATTATATCGATGCTAATGCAGAAAACGCTGCTAATGTACACCACTCATTATAAACAAAGTTTAGTTTTCATTGCCGTCTCTCCCATAAGTACAGCATAATTTTAACGTATCTTGGATCCTAACGGTGACACGGACACGGACAACATAAAAATCTTTTTGTTTCGTTGGCCGACTTTCAGCCATACCAGAACATTTCAGGCAAATATGTTTATCGCATTTTGCTAACAAACAGACACACACAAAGACAAGGGAAAACGAACAACGGTAACAAAATATAACGACTTTGGTGGTGTTAATATAATATAAAATACGCAATCGATAGCAATAATCCAAGTATCCCGAACGGACCCCCCACACTCTATAAAGTGACCATCATATTTTAAGAAATATTACCAACAACTTCTCAAGCAATTGTGTTCCCTGGTTGTCGTGATATTAAAGTAATGTAAATTTACCATAATTACCCTTCATCATACAATATGCCGCTGTTATAACTTGTTGTTTATTAATTCTAATTAAACATGAACACTATTACAGTTATAGAAAACATAAAAGCTGTATCAGAAGTAACATATTAATATTAACTATTATTTTGCCCGTAATCAACTGCAGAGCAAATCATTTGCGGGTAATAAAAAACACGATGCACTTAATATAAACGAGATGGAACTCTAGATTCATCAGGACAAGAGCATGCGTATTAGCAACATAACATTGTGTTGTGTTGTATGGACAATTTTCAGGCAAATGAATAGTCCATACAACACAATTCAAAACGAACATTACAACACAAACATGAGTAAACGATCTTTGCATATGTTGTACCTACTCTCGCCTTTTACGGTCATTGCTTATCGTGCGTCTACTACGGACTTTATTTAATTTTAATTAATGCATTCAGTTAAACAATTGTAAGGAAAATAAAACAGTTATTATGTTCCACAAACTATAAGCTGTGATTGTGGGCGATCCAATGGGAACCTCTTGTATCGAGGATAATATTTATTCATCAAAGACATAGTTCATGGCACTCTGTTTTGTCTCATTAGATATGGACTTATTTATGCTAGTTAAGCTAGCGGTGCTATTACCTTGTGTAATTTTAAGACAGGTCATATGCTGTATAAGATGATATTTTAGAGTTTCTACCATGAAAAATCAGAAATCTCTCACATGACTGAGGGGTCTTAGATTTCGAGCCCACACTAATATCAGTCGTTTTCGTGTAATTGATTAAGACCAATGGTGATAGAATGTTTATTTTGTAAGAGTTAGCGAGGTATACACCGAGAATAATTGTACTATTTTATTAATAATACGTTCATTTTGACCAATATAAAAAATATGCATGATGAGCGAAATTATTTATTAGTTATACTTTCCTTCAATTTATATTATTATAGGTGCTGGACTGTTTACAATTTCAAAACAGCGAAAGTACCCATTGTGAACTTAAGAACATTGTGCAACGTATGTTGGGAGTTAAAATAAGCATGTAGTTGTACACTTTTAGGAGCTTGTTTAAGTTGGTCTATTTGTGTAACGTTGAACGTGTATAACATACTACAATAGACGGAATAGACATTCGCCTGCATATAAGAAGATTAATTTTCCTTGCTGCATTTTGCGGTCAATTTACAATACATGTAATTTAAATCGAAGTTCTCACGTGTATCAAATGTATCTCACGGAGCTTAGTGGATGCAGATATTGATGCAAAAAAGTATATACACCGGGTTACATCAAGTGCATTAAGGGCGAATATGTTTACATACGTGTTCTTCGACTTGATAACAACATGATAAGGCGATGAAGCCACCGCGGCGCTATGGTTTTCATGCGTGTAGATTCGATGCTACATAATGACGATACAAATATTTTAGACATATGATCAAAGGTTCGGATAAGCTTTTTCATGTAGAAATCTATCAGGTCTATTTATGATGATATGGTCGTGCTTGTGACATATTCTGGATATTAAGTAAAGCAGCACTAGTGAGGAATAGAACATATCATCTCCCATGAAGATATAAAACACTTTTGCGTGTCACAGAAAAATGTGTAATACAAGTATTTGTGAATCTTAAATGAATACTATATGCTATATGAAAAACAATACATCTGGCTTTTTATTGTTATATGGCAAAGACACGTTATGAATGATTACGACCATTCGCAGACAGAAGAAAATAAGTCCCTGAATGCGCTGCCGTCCTTGTCCTTTACCATTTGAAATATATTTGAACACACGCAGATGTTTCCTTGTAAACATTTGAGATATTTAAATAACAAAAATGGCCATAACACATAATGCGATAGTTATGCAGTTGTACGACTTAACATTATTACAACACTACTGAGAAATGGAGCTATAAGTTAATTGTTACTTAATTTTCGACATCTGATAGATTCTCATTAAACAGATATTTCATTCGAACGACACACGACAACTCAACACGTACCTGCTTCAATATTCGACATGACCGTGTTTTTTTATAATTTAGCCTGAATTACGTCCCGTTGTTTAACGTGTTTTTTTCACAGGTTCTCCATAACTTCGCCGTGTTTGTTTGATAGTAAGCGATGGTACTGGTTTAGCAGGATCCAATCCCACAGATGTTTTGTAAATGTACGGATTTAGTTTAATCTTTATAGTAATGATGTTGTAATTTAACATGTATTTGCATTTTATGAAAAATATCGAATTATGTTAAGAATATTCTGCTGATTGGATAACCAAACACAGACGACAGTTATTTATGATCATTATATAATTATTTCTGTAACCACTAAAAAACCGTTACATTAAATATGTGTTGCCATAATAAGCTTTGGCATTCTTAATTATAATACACATTTTGGCACGACATATTTTAATCCGAAAAACCTTTTATGGTTTACATCAGTTTAATAATACATTGTACAAAAAGGAAACATAAAATGTGTTCTGTTTTTAGACCATCCATTGGATTTTGTTTCTCTCAATTATCTTGCTGTTTTTATAACACCACGAGTTATAAATCAACAATACATTTTATTTACATATAACTTCATAACATAGCAGTACATGTTCAGTTTCCATGCTGTGGGACCTCAGATATGCTACTATTCTATTAATGATGTGGGCGTTTAATCATACAATTAAAATGTAACAAATTCAAGGTTGTATTTAAATTAAATATATTTCGTTTTATTTACTTTAATTTTATAAAAACCTGTATTTTGATTTAATTGAGGACTATTATTATGGCCGGCACGACTGTAAATCGGTTTAACCCCCCCACCCCCCACCCCCAAATGTTGTATATATTTATCACTCGCCTGAAATAAAGGACTTCTAAAAGTGTTCAATTTGAAATCCAATTTTTACATTTAGGATACTATTTTACTTTAAATATTTCTGAATTATATGGCCCAAGTACAGTCAAGGTCATTGCTTTTGTAGTCGCGGACGAGTACGTGTTGTATCATGCATCTAACTTTTAGTATTATGTTTTCAAAGCAGAACGCTTTCGACTTACAAATTTATACGAACGTAAAAAAGCGAAATTTTTATTATCCTATCCAATGAGCATATTGCACCTGAATGTTGTCTATAATTTTTTAGTCTTTGCAACTTCTAAAGGAAATTCTCTACTGTATTGTTATAAACCTCAATTAAATATTTTAAAATCTGTATTGAGTTGTTTGCCTAAGCACTGAGGCCTACCGTCGTTGAAAATCAAATCTTTTTAACGATAACATGATTTGAATGAAACGTATATGCTATAAAGAAATGTGTGCTCAATGTTCAATTACTGATGAATGAAATATGAAATTATGCATATCTAACCGCAGAATGTTTGTGTAAAGTGTAGCGTTATAAATACAGATGTGATGATCTGATTAAATAGAATAATTAAACATTAGAAAGCCTTAACTACAGTGTATTTATAAACTGCAAGAAAGTCAAACATATAATTATACGTTAACTTTTGATTTTAACAGTCATTTATTATTGAAATAGTATTGCATTACAACAATAGCATTCATGTTATGTTTATTTTTATTTTATCTAATTATTGTCATACGATGCTGGACCATAGATTACTCCTTATCCAAACTGCGCATTTTGCTATTGAATGTATATCAGCAATAAATCCTAGTCTAATATTTTGGTTGTTAAACAACGTATATTTGTACAATTATGTTTCATAACAAAAGCCAAAGGGTAACGGTGCTTTATTCAACGTTGTTTACATAAATACCAACCTGATTATTATAACATTTGAATTCAATAGCTAAAGTGTAAAATCTGTCAAACGTGACAGAAATTACAGGAACATCATACTGTTGTTTGTGACGTATACATTTTATATTTGTAGTGATAACTACAATCAACGGAACTGTGTAAACAAATTTTGCTTCATGATTCAAGCAACGGCTGAATATAATATTTCACTATTTAATTATTATAAAAAAAATGTTAGTTTCTAAACATGGGGGTATATATGCACCGCAAACGCAATACCAGCTTGTATTTCATCTTCAAAAAATATATTATATACAGATATAAAATGTTTAAATTCACATCCTCTTGAAATGCACATCGGAAAATAATTGTTTTGTACCAACGTAAGGATAAAGCTGGCTGTATGGCCCTGTTGTGGGTCCCTGCATTTCTCAGTGTCTATATTGGTTCTTTAATGGGTTCTTGTTTTGTTCAAATAAAACCTATTCATTTAAATAACTGCTTTAATAATTAATGCTTCTTGGAGTTTATGATGACATGCAAACATTGTGATAGTTGGTACGGTATCTAATAACAGTTTAAACACTGTACATGATTCAAATATGCTGAAATATTTATCGAACATTTTACGCTTGTTTTCCCTGCCACTTTCACGTGCAGTCACAACATCCATCCTCCAGATTCAAACACTGTTTGAAAACGTCTGATATTATGTTGACCTTAATTGCGAACATGGAATGCGTGCATATACTGTAGCACATACAGCACTGAATTGCCACCTTAGTTAATCCGTGCATCGTTTGATGTCTTTACTACATCTGAAAGAAAAAATAGCATATGTGTAAGAGGATACAGAATAACAATGGAATGAAATTCGTCGTCGTGCAGTGCATGAAAAGCTTCGGATAGAAAAATATATGGTTCCACTTTCAAAAATTTCGTTCGCATAACATCTGTAGCAATAACGCATTTCTGCTCCCTTAATTACTTCAATGTATTACATGGCCTTTGAAATCCCCCGAATATTAACATAGTGCCGTGACACAAACCATGATTTAGAGCAAACACATTTCAATAACAGTGGTTTGAGCTCTATAAACATATGCATAAAATGTAATGTTGTACGTTGAGAAATTATATGTTTGCTGATTATACTATTTGTTTTTGTTTAAATTAGTATTTATCCATATTGAATGTTCCTTCTTAACAAACTCAATGGAAATGCATAAGCGCGAATTTTAGAGGATGAACTAAAAAAGCTGCTGCTGAAGAAACTAGAACGCTAATAGTGCAAATAAACAGTTTTATGAATTACGTTATTTAAAACAGTTGATGTCACGACTTATATCATTAATATACATGTGGCTGATATCTTGTACATAAAAGACTGAATGTACGAATTTGTACGAAAATTATAATTTAAAATCATCCATTAATTCTAATGATGTCAGTATATTTTTTAAATAATATTATAATAACTGTTGAGAATAATTTATGTTCAGAAATGTGTATTAATCGAGATATTTAACACTAAAATAAGACTTCTTTGCGCAACGGTTTATTAAACACGTATTTATACAGAATCTAGATGAGTCAAATCTGTTGTTGGCGCATGCGCAGTTTTTACTTTCTTATTAAAAACCGAATTTAGTCGTTGTTTTAGGACAAAAGGATCTGTATCGACAGAAAATATTTATTTGCATTTTTTGATAAAACAATCATTTCTTGTTGATGTTGACAATTGTATGTTATATAAAAGAGTGTTGTGTTAGTTGGTAACGAAAGAGACCTAAATTAAATATATAAAAAATCAGACAGTCCCCCTGTAACAAAATACAATAATTCAGGGGGAAAAGCAACAGCGGGCAGTTTATTGACGCTACGCTACCTTCAAGCATTAATACAATGTAAGTCAGAATAAACTACCAAGATCAAGGGTGGCAAATTATTATTATTAACTGTTCGATGTATTGTTTTAGGTTTGACACTGATTAAAACTTGATATAAAGCTATTTATGTAAGGTGATTAAATACGTGCTCGTATTTTGGAATAGATGAATGAAGTCTAAACGACCATCAACACCATTCTGTCTCAAAAGCTTTTTCGAAATGCTCATCGATGATTCGAAACACCGGTGTGAATATGGAAACGAGCCATGATGTTAAATCCCACAGTCGACTGCCCGTATTTGCGCGATACAAAACAATTACAATAACTAAAAAAAAAAGCATGAAATTAGTGATGTTGTAAATGTTGTAGTATCTGAGTATTTGTCGATATAGTGTCGATATAGTGTAATTTATTGGCAAGCTATTGCAGTAAAAATTGTTCAAATACTCCAGCGAAAGAGTGCACATCGCGTTCAATTAGTGCATAAAGAGTATGACGCGTGTAAAGGAACCGTTGGTTTCTCCATTGAACATAATTTATAATTAATTTCATAATTGATTGCTCAACCATTAAAGTGATAAATTTCAATCAGGTTTAAATTTGGGTAGTGTTTGTCTATTTGCATATACTGTGTCGCATAGGCAATTGGGCACGTGCCGTAAATAAGGAATGGTGTGTTCATTATAAGAGTCGCTATCGCTGATGTGTCTAACCTTTAACATTGTAATCGACAACGTTACTTCAGTTATTACTGCATGTCTGGTTTGGTACGAAACTATATATATAATAGTTGTATGGAACTATAGTATAAATATGGCATAGCGGAAACAGTTACAATGCTGCCAGTCACTATACATGTGCTAAATTCAAAGTAGTGTACGAAATAAAAGGTTGATTTTGTATATGTTATATGTTCATATACGTATAGAAACTCATTCAATACCATCGACCCTTTTCACACCTCTGACTACGATGGGTCTGTTAATCAAGAACAACATCATTAAAGTAATTCAATATTAATACGTATTAATACTATTATAAAATTATTTTATAGAACATCTTTTGCAGAGCCAACTGTGTTGATGCTTGTTTTGCTAAGTAACACTTGTGAAGAACTAGATTGGCGGACATATGTACGGGTAACTCCGTTCATACAAATCATCTGTTTGGGTATATCAAAACGGACACACAGAATACATTGATGAATGGTAAATAAGATAGACTACTGAAAAAGCTACATCTGTTTATGCTGGCGTTCTTTAATATATCGTATACAGCTGAAATAAATACTTACATATAGGAATAATGAGACTCCAGAGACACTTTCAGGAGAGAAACACTTATTACAACCCGCAGGTCCGTTATTTGAGGCAAGTGACCAATTGCCTTTACAACACAAGCCAATACATACAACACAACACATAACATAAAACATGATTAAAACTGGGGTCACCGCCTTGGAACGGTAAATGCAAAGCATTGGGGGTTTAAACCAGTTCAAAGGAATGCCAAACCTCACACTTTGCCCAGAAATAAGCTTGCGTGCAAGGATGCGACAACCCTGATAAATGCCGTCTTACTGCAGTCAAATTATTTATTGAAACCACGTTTAATATACATTCCAAGAAGAACTGTAATTCTTATATAAAAAAGATAACTCCAATAACTACTTCAGCTTTTAATAATTTAAATGTATTTATTCAAACTGTTATAAACAGTATTAAACTAGAAAACATTCGGATAGCGAAGACCTCCGGCATCAGAATTAGATATTCCAGCAATATATTGCCCAATCAACCAACACCAAAGAACCATTTACAAGAATCCTTCGGCAATCCTTTAAACCGGTTTAAACCCCCAACGATATACATTGACCGTTCTAAAGCGGTGACCCCAGTTTTAATCATTTTTTTTATGTTTTGTGTAAAGGACCAGCGGATGGTAATAAGAGTTTCATTATTCCTATACTCCTGGACGGTGACACGGATAACCACCTCAATCCAATCACTTGTATATTGTTCCGTTTCAAACCTTCCCAGAAAATGTCGTGCATATCCGATAATAACTATTTTGCGTAAATTGCATCAGGTCACAAAGTTACAAACAGATTAACCGATGCACAGACAAACAAATCAACTATTACAAAAAAAACAACAAAAAACCAGCTTGGCGGAGGAAATGATATGGTATGAAACCTTATGCAAGCGTCACTAAAGGAAACTCTCATAACCACCTCTCATGAAATATTGGTCCCTGATTGTGGTGATATCAACTTAATGATATTTGACCATGATTATTCCTTATCACATTATATGCTTCTGTAAAATATTGATAATCGGATAACTTTGCATGCCCATGAACATTCCGTGTAAATTAGAGCCATGTTGCTCAATAATTTTAAAATAGTGTTTACTAATAATTTATTTTAGAAAAACTTAAATGCGATTGTCAAATATTTATTTTTTTTTTCACTTTTTTATTTTTGACTGGATTTTAATGTTAATATCAGTACATTGATAGAAACATAAAACGAGAAGAAATAAAGGAAGCATGTAACGAATAAGACAGTAAACTATTTAATTCACTAATTGCCTGTACACAACCGTATAACACACCACAGCAGTAAACAAAGTCAATACACTTACCAAATTAATAAGAATAAACTGATAAGAAACCCCAGATACATCAGCAGAAGTGAAACACGTATAAATATCATACAATTATTTATTGCAGAGAAGTGACCAATGTTTTACCCACACAACATAGCACAATACAAACAACACAAAACAAACATAGAACAGAAGTTCGAGTCAAATCGGAGCCATTGGATTTCAAAGGTCAAGATACAGCACTATTATACTGCCCGCCTTGTTATAGCGCGAATACATGGACCTGATCCTAACCTTTATGCAAGGATATTCTTAAGCTGAATACGAAGTCAAACATATATTTCGAAGTCTGTTCGTGTGTATTCGTAGATGTTCGTGTAACTTATTTTAGATCCAGTTATACATACGACTAAATATAGTACTAGTTACCGCTAGCTTTAAGCATGAAGCGATGGTGTAGTGGTAGTCGAGTCTAGCTAGTTTAACAACTGTAAGAAATATAACATTTACACACCGATCAGCAAAGCATTATGCTTTGGTTGTGTGTGATATTGTAATTACCAATAAGACATATCTAATGGCACCCAGTCGTTAGAAGTAATTTATGTATAAGATGTTTTTTTTAGTATCGCGACAACACTTTTATAAGATTGTGTGGTCTAAAATTTCTCTGCGAATTATATCAATCAGTCGTAAAAATCGTGCAAAGAAAAGTAAGATACTACAATGTCTATTATATGGACATGGGGCTCTAAATAATATAAAAAGAGCTGTCAGAGGACAGCGCGCTCGACTTTACTTGTCAGAATTACTGGAATGTTTTCTAAAACGAACTGTTTGGATAGTAGGGGCAAATTAAACACAGTTCATTTCGTTCTCAAGTAACTGAGTGGAAAGTGTTATTTTTTAATTTTCAAAACAGTGACCTTGACCTTGAGCCCGCCTACCCCATATGCAATCTCATTGCATGCAATGTATCGCTATACGGTATATATACATTGAGTTTCATTAAAATATTTCAATTAGTTCTCGAGTTATTGAGCAGAAACTGTTTTTCTTTCTATTTTTAGTAACATTGACTTTGACCTTGACAAAATGCAATCCCAAGCAAATTATTGCTTCATGGTATCTATGTATGACGACTAGTTCTCGAGTATTACAGTATACATGCAATGAGTACACACATTGTCATCATATTTGCCATTATCATCAACAACAACGAATGTTGCAGTTTGAGTAATGTTTGTTGTTAAAACAAAACACGTAAGAGATTTTATAATTAAAAGAGTATTGAACCGAAGTATGCTTACTATATGTTGCTTCTAGTGGTAACTCAATTTTCCAAGGAAGCGCTAGAGTAAAATGCGTGCCAGCATTGCGGCGTATAAGAAATATATTACATCAAAGCACATTCAGAACTAAGATGTTCGTAGCAAGCTAATTTGTAGAAATGTTTTAATCTCTCGGGTCTACTTAAGATAATAGGGCCGTGTTTATGACATAATCTGGATAACCAGTCAAGCAGCACTAGTAGGGTCAAACGATTAGATCGTTCAAACAGGCGTTAGGTAGAACATTGCCAAGTATTTTTTTCGTGAAGAAAAATGTTAACAGGTCCTTGAATAAAACTTGTTCACAATTAACACAAAACCTGGTATATGACAATCTAATATGCATGGATTTGTACTGTCAAACACATTATATTTAGCAGATACGAATAAAGCCGCTTAAATCGGGTGGTATTACAGAGTGACAAAGCGATTACAAACATTCGCACACAGACGGGCACTTAATGTTCTACCTCCGTCAAACCTAAAACCAATTGATGTTACCTCAAAATAGATTAACAAATTGTTAAGGAAAACACGAAATCATTAATAGCAATTATGCAGTAATATGCATTTAAAACGAGGAGTGACTTCGAGACAACTATTTAAGTCGTTCATCGAATGTATTTTTAAAGCGCACACATTGGTTTTATAATAACATATGAACAGATGTCCAAATATATGAGGCATTTATTAAATACATGTGTATACAAGTTAACATAAGGACATGGGAACTGGGGCAGAGATGAGCACAGTACTAGTACTTTGTCCTTCAGAGGACCTGTCTTTTATGACAAATCCACAATGTCCTTCTCTTGGTAAACATGAAAAGAAATGATAAATGACGCAAGCTTGTTGAAAACTTTAAATTTACAAAAATTTTATATCACGTTAATCGCATGCAATTTAAACATGTTAATAATTGAAATGTTACCTCATACATTATCTTTCAAACAGGTTTTATTTTAAAACAAGAATCATGTTTAATATGTAATTCAATTAACCGCCTGTAGTCTTGTTGCTCACTTGTCTGCCTCTCGAATAAGGTGTATAAAATTTGGGTATCATAACTAAATTTTCTAAGTATACTATGCAAAACTCCTAACGCACATAATAGAACTACCGTCATTTGAAGCGGAAACAACACATGGGTCAAAATGACCTTAGCTGGACTATCAATTTGACCAAGAATTGTTCCGTTGAAAAGATTTGATAATTGACGATAAGTCTGAAAATTGCATTTATATATGTTTATGAATAAGGTTTTTATGACCATATGAATGTGCGTTGGGAGATTTTCCTAGTATATAAGCAAATCAGTATGTTGATCGTCTATTTTATTCTTCAATAATGAAACATTATTATATATTCAAAACTCAAATCCACTGTTGTTTCTTTTTTGTGTATCTGGGAATAAAATAAGTGATACAAAAACAAAAAGCGCTAAAAATCAAGTCGCAGTAGTTTAATAGTTGTGCTGTCAATTGAAATAAAGTATTCGTTTCTCTAAATATACGTGTTAAATTAATTATTTTCGAAACAGTATCTCCGCGGGTAATAATGTCGCTTGTAAGCTTTGTGATGTCTTTCGTACTCTTTTTTATTTCACACGAAATTATTGACAATTATGTGTAATCAAGTTGTTATATTTAGTAAACAATATCCTAATAATACATCACGATATCAAAAATTTAATTCTCTGCCAATTATTCCCATGTTGCAAATAGAACCTCCTGTAAACATGTCCATAATAATTTAAGGAATACTGTGGAAATATTTCTCATGAAATATTGTTCACTGTAAGTGGCATTATTATATTAATGATAATTGTCCATAACTGATTTTTAACATGCAGCGATATCAAACAGTTCCGGAAGTAATTATATTGTATTCTCTGTACATAGCAGATAATGTCTCCGTGTTGTGACACAATCCAGTATACTTAAATGTCAGAGGTGTTCGTTTGCACGTAATTATCACATAAATGCTTTAGTGCAACATTGCGCTTTACTTTTACTTGACCTGAACAATTTTTGTTTCTATCGTCAACTAGTACTATATGGCATTGGGTTCATTGTATTTAAACAAGTGTTTAGGAAAATAATAAATTGCATATAAACGGTATATTTTGTGCAATATAAACCCAAATCAGACTCGCAAATTCACTTCGAAAAGTTTATTATTACTGTTGTTGTAGTGTTTTTATTCCATTTTATCTTGCCTCAGTAAGATGCTACTCTGGGGTCATATTCCAGAAACATCTTAAGTAAAATCTTATCCTTAGCCTTAAATTCGTCATTTTTCTTAAGCCATTGAAGCATTTTTACATGAAATTCTGCTTAGTGTTCACTTATTATCAACTTATTATTAACTACTATTGACTTAACTGATATTGGAATCACTAATTAATATGTAGTTTTTAAAATATTACCTAGCACAATTCTGAACTTAAGTCAAAATATTTACAGTTAAACTTAAGATGTTTCTGGAATATGGCCCCTTTTGCTCAGAATAACGTGCTACTATCGCGTAACTGAATTGTAATTAAAAGAAATGCTGTATATATTGTTTAAGTAAATAATTTTAATCACAATGCTATTGGGTTATTTTCTATTTAATTTTATATCTCGCATATATTGTGATTAATTCTGGGCCAAACGTGAAGTTATGTGCGCCTTAACACCGGCGTAAATGCCGAACGCTTTGCAGTGACAGTTTCTATGCTGTTTTAACCATGTTTGTGTTTGTTTCGTGTTTTAGGGTTCGGGTTTGTAAGGCCAATTTATCACTTGGCTAAAATAAGGACTTACAAATGTAAATACATTATTTCTGTAGTGCATACCTACTTTATACAAGTTCTAACGCCGTATGATAAAGCTGCAGTCTCATATCGTTTATGCTTAAATATACATTTATTTTAAATTAAAATTTTACAAAAAGCTTAGTCAAATTTCAAATCAAATCTGTTTTCTATATTTTATAATTACTTCCTACCTTTCTATTGTAACTTTAAATTTGCAATGCAACATGTCTGATATGAATTTTTTAAATGTGTCAAATGTTACACAAAATTAGCCTGGACCTTCAAGCAACATTACAGACCTACCTGATAACCTGATTCAATAAATGCTGTTCATTAACATTTCATCCGGCTGCCGTTTGCGACATGTCTCTCGTTTGGTCATGATTGATCAATATAAAATGAAAAGTAAATATATATTCTGTCTACATGGGCAACAACATTTATAATGACATTAATATAAAAATGAATAAACCATATTTTGCTATGAAAATACAAATTAGTTTAAGATTAGCAATCATTAACGACATGCACAATTTAAGGGAAAACGATAGAATAGTGAAATATGAAGCCAAGAGAATGTGTGCAGATAAATATTAGTTTAACTTGGAAAAATCACCAGCATATATAGTTCACAGCAGCATGTCTTGCTGGAGAAGATATAATCTTAGTTATTCTAATCATCTCGGATAAGTGTAAGGCAGATGGGATAAATCATCTGTTCTAAAAGATGCTTCATTTTTAGCGGTTATATGACGAAATACTAGAAATCTTTTATCTGATTGTGTGGTCTTCAATCGAGCAAACGCTAAATAAAATACCTTGAACAAATGACCGAAAAAATCGTATAAGAAGGGACGTACTTAGAAGTACGCCCATAGGCACTTGTGTACACTTGACTGCAAATAATTCCAACGCTAAATTTGCCCACACTCGCCGTTGAATTGAACGCCTCGTTCAAGTTTCATTTCAGTGCCCTAAAAAACTGTATTCAAGGTAACGAACACCAATGAAACCAATAATGCATCATTTAACTTGCATTTGTTTTTGTACGAAACATGCGAATTTCGTAATGCTGTAAAAATTCAATTACTGCTTCGACAACACCGATGAACAGAATAAAAATCTCACTTTGTACACGAAAGCAAAAGCCCCACGGAGTTCATTTTGTTACATATGCGCTCGGTTCATCACTTAAATATGGTCTGCAAGAACATTATTTTGACTTTATTATTCATTCCGTTGACAGCTTCTAGAATAGAACAAAAATATTCATTGACATTCAATAAGTAACAATCTTATTAGTGCATCGATAAGCTAAAGATATAAACCACGCCGACGTGTTATAAGACCAAACGTTCTTAATAAGATTTCTCAATTTCTGATGCAGCTCTTGTTTTGTTATTTTCATATTTTAGTTATTTCCAATGCACATGCAAAATTCTTTTGTTCACGAAATATATGCGTATTGCATTAACGTATGTTTTGTAAATTCCTCGGTTACAAATGATTTTCAAGCAAAATTCCATGGATTTTTAATAAAAAGAGGTAAAGCCATTGTGAGCCAACATGAATCATTTTGTGACGTGGAAAGGATTTTTGCATATGAATGATATGAGATTATTTCTCATCTCCACAAAATTATATGGGCGTTTTAAAAAAATTATGGGATTGTCTCTGATTTGATGGGATTTACAGCAATTACATTTTGCGAACGTCTAACTGTTCCAATCGAGAAAAATGCACAACGCGATTCCCGTTAAAGGTGTACTGAGCGTCTGTTAATATTGATTTTTTAGACTACCAAATTAATTGTATGAATACAATCTTACCGCATAGTGACAAGACTGCAAACCAGACTGTGCATTGGGTATTGTACGGCAGCGGTTTTCGGTTCGTACCGACTACTCTAAAATGTCGGTGCGACGTAAAATCGCATCGGTACACATTTCTATGCGATTTTCTCAATCTTATGCGCAAATATCGCGTTTCTCATGGGTTTCTCAGTCACTGTGTAACCAGGGTGTGACTTTAACTTTAGGGAAGTGGTGGTCTACAGGATCGGCTACTTTCAGAGCCTACTGATGAATGAACATTGTTGCTTAAATAAAGATTAGATATCAACTTCTTGAACTTTACATAAATTTGTCATCCATGCGTTTTCGTGAGCTGAGCACTCAAAATGCAATTAGGGCAATTAAGAAGATAATTATTTAAATACTCATATTTAAATGTATCTGACAACATATGTGAAATAATTCACTACATCATTTTCAGACGGTGACAAACGCGCGTTACAATTAAATGGAGTTCTTACATGCTTTCTTCATTACTTGAGCACCGTAACTCTTATTAATTAAATTAACCCTCGGAATACCATGTATCATGTACCCTATATACGGCCAATCGACGACTAACCTTTGTACACTAAATGCGTTGAAACAGTTTTCCTTTCAAAACTATATTTTTAATGTCATAAACCTATGTAAGTTTATGTAATTAATTCGTTAGTGAAAGCCATCACATAACAGTGAACAAAATAAATCAATTCCGATGTACTTCAATAAATGCACATTCAGTTATGGACTTTTTGCTTCGTGTTTCGATTCGTAAACATATATACAGTAATCATGAAATATCAATTTCGTTTAAACGGAACGCAAACATCACGATATTGGTTCGTATCTTCACTGCATTGAATGTATAAGTACTTGATTGGTTCGTAACTTACTGGATAACGAGTTTGAATGGAACACCATTTGTTAAACAATCATTAATCAATTCCCTCACTTTTCAGATAATGTCTTTCTGTTCTAGAACGGATATGTGTTCAAGTTATATTGATAATTTAACAAGTCGGTAGCTATTTTTACACGAACATGCAAACAAATGATAAATTGTGTTCACGTTACTAGACAATACGATATTGAATAAAACGTAAAGTGTGTAAATCTGACTTGACGATACGATATTATTTCATGCGTATACATCAGTTTTTAGGGACAGTATTTCTGTTTTTAAATTTTAAATGGCATAAACAGTATATTTTGTGCAACATAAACCTAAATCACATTCTCAATTTTACTTCGAACAATTGATGATTAATTGTGTTTTTGTTTTTATTTCATGGCTCGGTTTGTAAGAGCCATTGATCAATTGATAAGGACCATCAGATGTTAAAAATGATTTTCCTACGGTTAATTCAGCTTAATTTCACATATTGTATCATTAGAATATAAATTATATTCTGAATATACAATTTGAAATATAGTTTTTAATTTTCAAATCACATCTGATGCTTATAACATTATATTTTACAATTGCTACATTCTTATAACTTCCCTAATATTGGTTTTATATTATCTACATGTTTAAGATGGATACTTGTAAAAGGGGCCATTTTCTTCATATTTAATATAAAATATTATACTTAACCTGAACGACATGACCTGATGAAATAAAATGCTAGGCGTACCAAGCCTCTCCGTTGTTCTGAATTGATCAGTAAAACACGCAAATGTTAACGTATATTTGTCTTCATTTGAAAGATATTTGACTAATGAAAACGAATTAAATATGTATTATTTCAAGGTGTTGGTGGTAGGAGATGGTGTCGAGCGAAGGGGCCGCGTTTGATTTATTTAATTTCTTTTTAAGGGGGGTGTTCTAGGAATGTCAACATGCTTCAAGATATCCTGGAAACCCTGAAATTTAAAGTACATAGTTATATATACAGCAGGAACATACACGTAATTGTATGGGAAAAACATAGATACATTTGGAAATATGTACCAAAGACCGATGCTTTTTTACGGCAATACATCACGTGTGATGAAAGAATAAATATTAGTTTTACTTGAAAAGATACATAAAATATATATAATTCACGACACCATGTCTCGCTGGATAAGATATGGACTTAGTTATGCTTATTATCTTGGGTAATTGTAAGGCAGATGGTATCAAGCAGATGGGATCAATCATCTGCTCAAAAATAAGTTGCCGTTTAAGCAGTTATATGACGAAATACTACAACTTTTATCTGGCTGTGTGGTCTTCGATTTTGAACGAACGCTTAATAAGATATATTGTACAACTGCCCTGAATAATAAAGCAATATGAATATCTGCAGAGGCATACCTAGGCAAGCGCACAGACACACACGCGTAATCTTTGATGAAACGTTATTATTGCCCATAATTATCTTTGCATGGAATGTGTCATTCAAGTATTATTGGCGCACCTTATAATTTGAATGCAGGGTAACGACACAAATACTGCAATATTTGAATGAATGTTATTCGTTTTCAAATGAAAATTCGGTTCGTGTCATCAGTAAACAATCGTCCACAGCGGCATATGTTTTTCGTTATTAACTAATTTTGGACAGCTTCTTTTATTTATTAAAATAATCATTGACAGATGGCAGTTATCATTTCTTATGTGGAGTCAATAGAAAATTACGTATATTAACTGCAGATCCTGGCTAATTGACATCATTTGCACAACATGTAAGGCCACAGTCAGCGTCGTAACATCGTGAATATTTTATGAATGGATGTGATTGTCATGTGACAAGGGAGAATACTGCGGGGGAATGCTTTATCCATCATTCACAGAATTGTCGTTCCTTTCACTCAATGATAGCAACCGTTCTGCCCGAGAGTGGATATGTTGCGCCCAGTAGTTGACACTGTCTGTAAAATAACTGACTGAGTCATTTGAAAACTGTTTTTATCGTTTAAGTACAATATTGCCTAATGCTTAAAGTTTACATTCATCAGCTGCTTTACCAGTTGTCGTTCGATTGATACCTTTTGTATATAACAAAAGTTTAACCTCGCCATCTGAATTCTTCACTTATACAACAATATCCTGTTTATTTGATGTAACAATGTACCTTCCTTGCCGTTATGAAACTGTATACGTATAACATGTGTTAATGGTAATGTAATGGGAAAGCAAAGGTGTAAACAGAAACACTGTAAACAAATCATATTTTTCGTATACTTTTCAACTGATGCACACACAATTGTCCATATCTTGATATATTAAACAATAATTGGCAAATATTAATTTTGTTAATGCGACAGTAAACATGTAACAGTTTAAAATTTATATATGTATAAAGTTCAACCTATATTTTTATTTTCTCAATTACCATAGACGCCGAATATATGTTTTATTGATATTTCTTGTTTATAATAAACTCAATCAAATCACCAGTCTTTTTAAATATACCTACAGTAAATATATATATTTATATATATTCATATATTTATCTATATGTATATATTTATATTCTTGTAAATCCGAATGTGCCATTTCAAAATTCGGCGTTGTCGTTCTTTCGTCAGACTGGTCGTTGTCGTTCTTTCGTCAGACTGGTCGTTGTCGTTCTTTCGTCAGGCTGGTCGTTGTCGTTCTTTTGTCAGGTTGGTCGTTGTCATTCTTTCGTCAGGCTGGTTTTTCTGTCCAGAATACTGACTGATTTACATACACGATAACGGATTGGTTCACAAAGATCTTAAACTTAGAACAACAATGGTAAGAAACAAAATTTATTCAAAATGCAGTTAGGCAATTCATTTTAAAAACAGTTAGAAACTAATGGTGAGTTGCATACAATGTTTCCTTTCTGCTACTCTGGTTAACATCCAAGTAATTAAACGGTAATTGCATTGAATAAATATTCTCTGATATTTATGTTTAGTTTGAGTTGCGATGCAATGAGGTTAATCTTTATTTACACTTAAATGTATTATGATTTAAATTTTAATGCAAAACAATCGATGTCTAACATAATACTAGTAAGCAATAATAAACACGTTTATTGAACCGTTTATTGACGTTAAACTATGTTTCAGATGCAAAATGAAGTTGTGAAGATCAGCTTACCTCAATTAGACAGCTCGTTATATAAAACTGACAAGCGATCCCATGTTGCCCCAAGTTGGCATGTATAGGGTATGCAAAAGAAACTGCTGTTTTTGATCTTGCAACTTTGCTATGGGAACTTTGGTACGGGAGGTATGTATCAACAATCGAGGTTCGCGGCACTGTCAAACTTTGAAAAATCATATAATAATTATAATACCGTATACGTGATTCTTCAGGATTTACATGGTATTCTGAACCAAGGTGTGTTGTCTAACGACCATATCGCCATTTATTATATAGATAACTAATTGTTAGTGATTTTTATTTTCGTAATAGTACCCCATGCGAATAAAACGCCAATGATAAAACACCGAAACTTACCAATTGTACGTTAATTCTTCGCCTATCCACTTATTTCCAACTAAAGCGTCAACGTTGCAGTGTTCCCAAATCTAAAATTAGAATATTATTTTAGCGTCGTTCGGATTTCATCTCTTTGTCGATTGAAAATTCCTCTTTAAGTTAACAATTTTAAGCATAGATGCTCAATTCCATGCTGCTGCTTAGAAACACTATTTTCAATATATTTGCTTCCGTTTTGAAGGCCAATCCAAGAAAAATTCAATCCATTGTTAATAGTATACGATGCATTGGTAATGGTGTGTAAATTTGCAAACATGACATTGAAAAGTAATGTATTACATGTACAAGCTTTTCAATACTACAACTATGACATAATTGAAACTATGTAGCTGAGTCTGTCAAGTTAATAGATACAGCACACATTATGCAGTTTATGCTTTAATATTAACAAATTACCCTATTGCTGAAAACTGAACATATGACAAGTGGAATGACTTGTGTTTTAACTGATTTGTTTCCTTGGCGACAGATAATCATCATTCCTTTACGAACTTTATTTCGTAACATAGAAAATTTACGGTATTGAAAATGGTTTTCGGTTCTATGCTGTTGTTGCAGGTGAATGGACATGGAGGGACATTTGTATGAAAACCTAGGTAGAGAAACTGATCTCCCGGACTGTTTCGCGACACACGCTATGCCAGATGGCCTTGCGCACATTGTCAAAAAGTGCTGGGAGGATGATCCTCAGAAAAGGCCATCACTTACAGATGTAAAGTTGGTAGTGTTAACAGCACGGAATAACGATGTGTCTAGCTCCATGGCTCTAACGTCACCGCGTCGTCGAACTATATAGCAAAACTGCTGTAGTTAGTTTCACAACGACTTTAATTCGAATTTTTATTTCGATAAAAAGTGGGTGTAAAGTGATTAGAATATAATTATTCTCTTAAATTCTTTATATTTTCATGCTATTGTGTATGGAAAAAACGGTCTGGTTTCTTGCATATAAGGGTATTCTAGTTACATGCCTATTGTCATGAGAACAGAACTGAATAGAAACTGCGTTTTGTTTTCAAAGAAACGCTATACTTAAACGTGTAGGATATTTTTGTTTTGGTGTATAAATATCAGAAGATATCATTAAAGCGCTGCTATTATTCGCTGTCGAAAACAATTTAAAAATAAGTTATGATAATAAAAATGCAAATGGCCTGTATATTATTGGAATGACGTTGCATCGACAAAGGTACGGTTTATTGAAAAGATATGATTTAACCCACAATGCCGCTGTAGTTTTCTAAACCAAACTGTGTTTACTTTGTGACTAAGACGTTAATAGTTGATTATATAGCACACATAGGCAGTGAGACAAAACATGTTAAAACCAATCAACCAAATCACCGTGGTACATCAGCGAATTTCCTATCATATGTGCTTGGCTTATTTCAGAGTTTGTTTAGTTTTCAATGTTTAGTACTTCCATTTTAAGGGACTATTTTTAATTTTGGAAACGGTTGTGATGGAAACTTGGAGCACACGGCTCTTCAAATCGGTATGTCTTCTTTGAAAAGGATGCCAACATAATCACTTCAAGCGATATAAATGTGCTGTATTACACTTGTTTACTAATACATTGTAATTTAACGAATTTTGTATATGCTAGATTTTTATATGTTTTTATGAATTTAAACTTAAACAGTGTAAATCATTGTAAAGGAATTTACCATGTTTTTTTTATTGTGCATTGAAATAACGAGCATGTTAAAATGAACAATGCTTTTATATAGCACTGGAGTGCCCATTATGATATTAAAGTTTATACTAATTGTAAAAAAAATATTTTTACTTAAGTAACGAATATTGTTATCTTACACTTGTATAAAATAACATTTTTAGCGTTTTCATTGGCTTTGACTGACCAATCGCATGACGTTATTTGGTGAAATGAATTCGTCAACATGAAAAAAAAACGTCACGTCAGTACACAACATTTATGATTTATCAACATCTTTTAGTAAATTAAGTTTTTGTTTTCGTTTAAAAGCATGCGATACAAACGATCTGACACTCGCTGTCATTTCAGACAATATTTTAATAAACTCGTCCAGGAAACTCGTTTGATAAATTATGGTGTGAAATCACAATTCGTGGCAGATTTTATAATTGAATACGAATATGAAACTTAAACGTCTAAATCAGATGTCGATAATGGCACAATATTGAGATAACAGGCCGTAATGTAGAACGTCCCCATAGACTAGTGATGTGTTTCTGTTTTTAGCGGATAAATTAGAGAACATCTGGAAAATGAATATAAATTGTGTCATAAGGATATAATTAGGGCTCTTCATCGATCAGAATTATATATACACTATTTGTATCGAAACACTTTCATCGATGTGCCATATACTGTATGACATTTTACCTATAATATTAGTATATAAATAACTGCAAATTTCTGTTTATTTGTTAGTTTGCCTGAAAAAGTTTCAATTCAGTCTCTCTGATGAACGTTAAACCATTCAGAAATTAAATTGTAATTCAATTGAATTAATATTCTCTTTTATTAATTGTAAGTTTGAATTGCAATGCTATGAGGTTAAATTGTATTTACAAGTATGTGTGTTGTAATTAATTCTGGGCCAAATATGAGATTCGGCATGCCTTAAACTGGTTTGCCCTTCCAAGGCAGCCACCCGAGATTTAATCAATGTATGTGTTGCGTTTTGTGTGTATTGTACTGTATGGAATAGGCAATTGGTCATTAGCCTCAAATAAAGGACCTGAGGTTTTTATAAGGGTTTCTGTCCTGTTGATGTTTATGGGGCTTTACTTTATTTACATTTAACACACTGCTACAGCAAACCTGTTCATAAATCAAATAGTAACAAATATAATGTACTACTTGCAAGTAAAAGGTACATTGTGTACATTGTTTATCATACCAGTCAATATTTGCATTAGCCAGGTCTTGGTTTTAGAATAACATATTTTTATTTAAATAAGCATAAAAGTCCCCCGTATTGAACATTGATCTATGTATGAGACTTACTACTAATTTATTTCGTCCTTTTATTAAAGCTATTTTGTTAGGCTATATACAGGTGGTATTGGTTTAGAAAGGTGAGTTTGTTCACTTTGGATACCTTTTGGGTTAGGGTTAGGGTTAGGATAACCCTGACAATTACAGGTTAGGATAACCCTGACAGTTAGAGGTTAGAATAACCCTGACAATTACCGGTTATGATAACCTTGACAATCACACATTAGGATAACACTTACAATTACAGGGGAATTTCATTAATATATAATTTAAGTAAAATACATTTTTTCATTTTGATTAAAAGGATGATTTCGTTGTATCTTGAAGCATATGATAAAATAACAGAGTCGCAGGCAGGTTTGAGGAAAGGCTATTCGACTATTGACAATGCTTTTGTTTTGTATTCAATATTTAGCAAGTATTTATGTAGAAAGCAAAAAAGAAAATATTCGTTCATTTTGTGGATTTTAAAAAGGCCTTTGATTTTGTTGATAGGAGACGATTACTCTACAATTTGATAAATAATAATGTAGGTGGGAATTGTTTACAACCTATAAATGCTCTATATATGAGAGTAAAAACACACGTGAGGTCAAATGATGCGTTAAGTGATATTATTAATTGTCCTATGGGATTAAGGCACGGCTGTAGTTTAAGCCATGTTTTTTGCTTGAATATAAATGTAGTATATTTGTATCGAGTGCACCGGGATTCTCTCCCATATGGCCATCGCCGCCACAAGACTTGTTAGTTGGTTACTGGGGATAGTACAAGATACAGGAGACGACCCGGTCCAGAGGCGACCCTGGGTCTGTTAGTGCCCGGTGTGAAGCACCTAGTACACTGCACCTCGGTTAATGTCTCATGCGAAAGACGAGTTAGTAGGTTAGGGCGTAGCGGGGGCTCGAACCTGCGACCCATGGGTTGTGAAGCCAGTGCGTTACCACTAGACCACGGATCCGCCACAATGAATTATGTATAATGAACAAGAACATAAAAGGTAGACGATTAACTCCAGATTATGTTGAAACATTATTTGCAGACGATGCATCACCTGCCTCACTACTACTAAATGTGCTACTACTTGTTTACTCTAAACCTTTAAATAAACACATGATTGTTTAGCTTT
This sequence comes from Congeria kusceri, assembly GCA_027627225.1. Lineage (NCBI taxonomy): Eukaryota > Metazoa > Mollusca > Bivalvia > Myida > Dreissenidae > Congeria > Congeria kusceri. Next base: position 93,988,429 of record CM051028.1, read on the forward strand.
TTATCATGTAACGCACTAAATACTACAAACGTACAAGCATGTTAATATTGCCTTTTGTTGTTTTATGGACTTAAATTAATATAGATTTACTGTTTATTAAATTGTAAAAACAAAGTACGTTGTTTTATCGACTTGCTTAATAGAAATATATTGTATACCCTGAAGGGATAGAATTTGATCACCGATTTGTCTGTCCATTGGTCCAAATTCCATTTCAGGGTCATTCTGTCTGTCATTCCGCTATGAAAATTGCATATCACCGGAAAACTACATGACGTTTTTTCTTTTTAAACTAAACATTCTTTAATGATTTGTTAAACATATGTCTCACACAAGCTATTATGTATTCATTTGACGTTTACATGACATTTGCTAATTTTACATTTGAATTTGAATTGGATATAAGATCTGCTTGACTGCGTTACGTATTGAGCGCAATGGTATAGGCAAGACTCGGTATCGAGCGATCTTATAACTCTCACATGTTTCCGGCAGCAATATTAAGCACCTCGTTTAGGTTGCGTCTTATTTCATAGTCGTCTACGATGACTTTCACTGGAAACATATAAAGGGAGCAAAACACAAACCTGTGATTATAACGTCAATAATTCTACTATGACATTATATTTGTACAATTATCAACAAAGTATTTACTGCCTTAAACAATATTTAAAATTAAGTGATACACGACGGCGTCCTGATGCTAGCATTAGTGTTGTAGATTTCCGTCGTTGTTCTCTGGTATGTGCTTGTTAAGTAATATTTAGTTGGTATCAATATGGTATTCATACCATATTTTATTAAACGAGTTCAGGAATTCTGTTAGTAAGCGAGCCTTTGGCAAGCATACTAACGCATTTCCTGGACGAGTTTCCTTTAAGTATTTTGCATATAAGACTTTAACTTTAAACACAACGCGGCGTTTCTTTGTTCAGCATTCCTCATCTTTTGGGCTGATGTCCTTGTATTCATACTTTTGTTCGTATACCCACTGGTAATATCCATGCTGAATCTTGTAGACGCGAGTTGTGCCAATAGAGTTTCGTTCTTTTGTAGAGGGCGGTAGTCTGCAAAAAAAACAACCGATCGAAACCAATGAAACTACAGTCTAAATATGCGGCGTCTATGATGCCTCGTTAAGGAGCTTTATGAACAGATGTTATAATTCAATAAATAATTAGTGTTAGTTGATGTAGTTAAGTGTTCCTAATTATGTTCGAGAACATATAAGAATGGAATACAATTGCACATTGCCTCTACGTTCGTTGGGCGAGAACTACTCGTTAAAGCTTTATGTGGCCTTTTCTAATGCAAGACTTACTTACATTGCTTACCCGGCATGGTAGCAGAGGAAGGACTTTCTCCACACAGGAAGCGGTCACATGGTAGCAGAGGAAGGACTTTCTCCACACAGGAAGCGGTCACATGGTAGCAGAGGAAGGACTTTCTCCACACAGGAAGCGGTCACCCATCTATAGTCCTGAGACTCAGACATGTACACACAGTTCAGGGAGCCCTCCTCCGAGGTTCCGCTACCGGAAGTGGTGTCCCACTTGGTGATGCTGAGAGGCCGCTTGTTGCTCATCGTCTTCCAGTCCTTAGGGTTCAGCAGATCCGTGATGTCCAGCCAGAATTTTCCAGGGAAGATGGTGCCTATCAATACACATTTGCTTGACATCATCGATTAATAGAAGGTCCCTCATATTATCCAGCGACATTATAATGCCCACAAAGTGTACGGCATTGAAGCTGATTGCTGCTAATTCAGTCATGGTGTAATGACCTTTGCCTAATATGACTGTTTTAATAAAGCGTATCATTCTGCGCAGATTGCGTCATTGCAGGGATGTATTTTTACTAATGGTTAGAATTTCTTATTGTTACAGAGAACTACTTTTTATATCCACTGATCTATAGCCTAAGTCATGCACACAATATGATTATTATGCCCAATATCATACTGCTGGCTATGGTATAACCGTTGCCCACAATATATGTTTCAGTAAATGTTTACCCATCCTATGTACCTTTCATTCTACGAAGAGCGCCCTCGGCTGCGACTGCCATGGGCTGGGAGACGGGGGTGAGGATGGCTCCACCCAGCACCTCGCAGTACGACTGTATTAGAAAAGCTGTATTGGAAGCTGTTCAAACTTCGCATTATGCTGATAGCGTTGATGATTTAGTTGTTGATTGTAAGAACGACGACGATGATGACGATACTGATGATAGATGATGGTGATAAAGATAATGATTGCTACACGACGACAAGGTAATTCTGATTAGTTTAAATAATAAAAATGGTAATAAAATGAAGAACACGAAGTCGAAGAAAACAGTATTTAAAAAGTAGAATGCAGCAGATATTCATGGTATCATAGAAACTCACTCTGACGTCTATCCACGTGACATTAAGGGCGACTGTCCGGTAACATGCGTGATTTGTTTTGAATTATGTTTTGTTAAATAATGTTTGTAAATAGGACAGTCAATTAAGCATTCTAGGTACAACTAATTTCAACAGAAACTTGTCTGCATAAGAAGTAAGAAAAAGACATATTGAATAACAGAACAAAGGCCTCAAAAATTATTAATGCTTATCCAACAAATGCAGCTCATAATCATTTATTACTTTTCACTTGATAATCTTATACAAACTGTCCTGAAATCGCCGTTGAAAAATATATGTTACTTCTTCAATCCCTTATAAACTTTGGTTATTGACTTTCATAGTCACGGACAGAAGAATCTATACTGCACTTTTACTAATTATTTTGACCGTATTGACGATAAAACAGTGTTTTCACTTTACATGTTAAATGACATTATTTTCTTCATTATTACAGAATGTGTTAAACGTGAATGACATTTCAAAGAAATAACATTGCTATTTAAACTCCGTTCATACCGTTAACAATGAGAATCCAGCACACTGCCAGAAACAAGCCTTCGGGGGCAGCCATCCTGTCTGCGTACCACATTCGGGCTTAATGGCGCGAATACTCCGCAAGCACATGCGGTTATCCCTGAATTATTTTGTTCTGCAGATTGTTTAGTAGATGTTTCTGATGTTCTTTGTTGCAGATATTCAAGGTCCATAGCCAAAACTGTTTGGATTATGTAATTATTTCTTTAGGTAATTTCATCCATGTGTTTGTTTGTTAATTTATTGATTGGTTGATTGATTTATTGATTTATTTATTTATTGATCGATTGCTTGACCGACCGATCTACGGACAGACTGATTGATTTGGTTTACTTCAACGTTAGTGGTCTCTAATGTCTGTTGCAATATCTTAAACCAGTTTAGTACATACAATATATCCGTTGTGGTCATCAAAACAAACGCCACTACGCTGAGTTATTTGCCTGCTATTGTAATGTTAATTTGCATAGTTTTCTCTAAAACATTACTGATATTTCGACCAGCTAACAATGTGTATATTTGCAATTTTTTATGTTGTTTTACATTAATGTAGTTAAGACACCTTCCTGATCTAGTTTAATCAGTTCTTTGCCCTGTTGACTTCATTGTCGTGTTCACTGCCTGGTAAGCAGTCGCGTTCTGAACTGCCCCTTTAAGTTTATTTACAAGATTGACTGGTCCGCGGTGAGATTTCGTAACTCTTTCCCACGGCCATCCAAATTAAACACAGATGCAAACTTTAGAGTCTTTCTTGATAACATCGCCACCTAAGTATTACAAGAGCCTATCTACACATTTTAAACATGTTAGATTGGCCCTTGTAATCACGAGGTGGCGAATCATGTTTGACACAGTATTTGAGAAAATTACTTACTAAATGCTTTAAGAACAAGTCTTAAAAACGATTATGTATAACCAGGAAATCAGTAATTAAATGTTAAATGTTAGGTTGTCAAGTTTCGTCAACCATAAAACGATTATTTAATCAACATTTAATACAGTTGCATTATAATGCGCATGGCTATTGTCAGAAAAGTAGTTTACTCTAACTTATCTAAATCCTTTTACTTATGTTGCCAATATGCATTACAAGAATAACTAGTTGTACACTATTTTAATAGTATTTATTATTTCAACTGTGTCATTGCATTGTTTTAAACTAGATATAGATTGCAATACATTTGATGATAAGGCTGGTTCACCAAGAACGGTTTCATCAATCTGTTTGGCAATTGTGAAGATAATTGAGACAATGACCGATCGCTATTGAATTTATAACCACGCCTACTCAGGTAAATATCCGTCAAACAAGGTTTATAGTTTCAAAAAACATCTCCGTTAAACAAGGTTTATAATTTCAAAAAAACATCTCCGTCAAAAAATGAAGGTAAGATAATCTGAAGCATAAACAGACACTTAGACACTTGGCTGCCAACAGCCACATACTTAGATAAAACAGATAAAACTGATCCCGAGTCTGGCTCGATTTATTTATATCTTTTTTGTTTTTCAGTTTAACACTTAATATTTGCATATCAATAATAAAACATCTACATCTGGAAGGATTTCACTCCTGGTGGCAGTGGTTGATGAAGAACGCCAAAGGAGAAGTAACCGTTCTTAGGAGTTTGGGTTGCCAACTGACAAAGTAATAGTTTACCGTAGGAAGAGACACCAAACAAGAAAAGCAATGATGCCAAGCATCAAAGGGCACCGTTAAAAACGAATCTAAGAGGAGGAGAATAAAATTGTCTGTATGAAATTAAAATTTATATGCATTGATGTAGCTAATAAATATCTCCTCGGACTGAATTTACATAATTATAGCGCCTTTGCAAAAGCACAAGTATGAAACGTCCCAGTTTCAAGGTAAAACATTTCCGAAGATTGAACCGGTCAAACCGCATGTTGTTCATTAGAGATACCCGAATAATCTAAATAATTCCCATTGGCATACGCATAATTGTATGTATTATAAGAATTTGTTAAGCAAATTTAGCTTACACTAAAAATTGTAAGAAAACACTTGCGGTTAGACTTAATTTAATTCATAAACATAAAAAAAATGCTTTTTGCAGGTGTTTTTCAAATATTCCATATACTTTGTTACGACATATTGCTAACGGTCTAACGTTTCCGATGGCAATGTTGTATGTTGTAAGACATAAACAATTTGCGGTAAAATAAGTTTGTTCTATATGAAGTCTTGTATTTTAAGACTAACATTTACATATTAAACCTAGCATATTTTTTAATCTTACTTCATTCATCTTTATATTTGCATAGCATTCGAAATAGTTATATGCAGTTATATAATCATTTCATAAACTATATCTAGACAGTTTGGTGTATAAAAATGTCATTTGGTGGCATTCAGGTTTTATTATTATTGTGACATTTAGCGATTGTCTGCATTACACATCGCCATTTCTTTGTAACAAACGTTCAAGTAATATCGAGACCAATTGAAAATTGACAAGTAAATTAATAGAAATAAAATCTGTCTTGGAACGATGTCGTTAGAATCATATTTTACATGCTAATTTAAGGTCGCTATAACATTAAAACACTATGCTATGTGATTTACATTTGTCCCATTTTATATTACATTAAATTGTTATATTTAAGATACATTTCTCTTCAAAATCAAATTACACATACGAAATGACTGTAATACAACCAATCTTAAACTGTTATTATTTGGATAATATATAGGCACAACACAAATAAAAAACAACAGCAAAGAAATAACTTTGATTGAGTGCAAACAATTCAGCTGGGACGCCTTTTTTAAGCATACCGTTGCTAGTAGAAACTTGTAGAATCGGTGCATGTGTGCTCCCAAGTGCTTATCAGTTGTCTAAACATAAAACATACCCCACTCCTGAAAATGACAGTACAAATAAACACAAATAGCAGCACCAAGCTCTTGGTGATAACTCGGGAAAGTCTTATCAATTACTCCGGATTACCAAAGAATGTTCATAATTTTGTATCGTGAATTATACAAACAACAAGCAATGCAATGTCTTTAGATTGAGATACGTGCCTAGAAGGGTAGTCAGTTTTCTTTGATGAAAAGGAAACATTTACAACTAATGATTATCCAGTGTTATACAGTATATACATACCGGTTACTTGATTGTAGCGTATACCATTCCAGTTATGTGGCCACTAACATTAAACTCCCCAGTAAAATAGACTATTAACAGTTTAACACTTAAGAAATAATTATCCCTTTTGAGTTTGTTATCGGCTAATAAACAACGATATGATGTTAGATGCGTACAAATTAAACCAAGAGCTTATTTTCGGTATCATAACGAAAGGCATCTTCGAAGCGATACCACCTTTAGTTGGTGTATTGAAAAGATACTTCTGTTGTATCGCGAAATGTTCGTATCTCAATTACATTATTAGTTATTGTATTCGAAATGATATTGAGGGTTATTGTTTTCGGAACATTATGATCGCTTGTTGTATTCGAAAAGACAAATTAGTTGGTAATTCTAAAATATCGGTAATGTTCTGTAATGGCATTACTGCAAAACATGTTGTATATTTTTTCATCGCAACCACTTCTTGAGTCGGCGTATCGCAAAGGCATCATTTAAAGTTAGGAAAGGGCGCATAACGTATGTGTTGAATAAATGCAACATATGTATGTGTATAAACCGTCTTTATACGTATTAAAAGAAAGTGAGAAAGCCATGCATATGTTAACCTTGTATGCTTATCGCCATGCACACTCTGTGTTCCGTTGCGGTCGGTAGATATATATCTCTTTGAAATAACATCTCGAATGATTACGAAAATTGTATATTTAAAAACATGCACCTCAATAAAAATATATAATCAATTAAATTTAAATATTTATATATGGATGACATGTGTTTATCTGATCATGCACATACGTTGCACCCATATGACAAAGTACGCTTTAGGCATGGGTATTCAGATGTCTCACTCAGTTAGGATTGTAGAAGCTTGCCTGAAGGACTGCTGTAATGTGGAGTAAAGTATTTTAAGTTTTTTTATTTGATCTATAATGTCAGTGTGTAAGTAATCTGTCTTTTCAAATGTAATAAGTTTTTACATATATACGATTGTATGAGGATCGATGATTGGTTAATAACTAAATTATCTTTTAACTTATATACACAGCCAAATATTTGAAATGTTTAAATAGTATCGTGTTAAAGAGGATATACATTTAATACAATGGTGACAATGTGGAATGTCATAGATTTTAATAATCTGGCCATTCTGCTGGAGATAAAGGCAACACAAACAGCTCCCAGTGTTGTCGTGTATAAATAGTATGACGTTGTTATTAAGAATTTTATGGTGTTATACATACGAACAATGCTTGATTTATTAATTAAAAATACATATAACTATTTTATCGACTGGGATATTTATAATTGTGTCTGACACGATTTACTGCGTGTGGTGCGCTCTTTTCAAATGTTGATGGAACCACAGTCTTAATTTGTACAATTAAATAGGTTAGAGTTTATTGGCGATTCGGCTATTAACGGTATGTGTGCAATATGCGTTTGTAACTATTATTTAGAATTCTCTAAACCTGAATTACACATATACGCGCATACATGACTTTATCATAATTATGAAATTACTTAAAATAATATATGTCTTACTCTTACCCGACAGACGTCGCCGTGTGCCCGGATGATTACTGCCGCCACTCGGACGGGTGTTTCCGGACACTGACTCTGAACGTCACCTGGATCGAGGCCAGGTGAGAACTGTGGCTAGTGGGAGCGTTTGCTTAGCATTGCTGCAATGAACAGCGAACATAGTTTCATATGCAAAAATATAATGGTGTTACAAAGACATTTGTTCATAAAATGATAATGCTTGATTGATTTTAAACTATACATATTTAGACCTCGGACTATTTCACATACATAATGCGATCTTGTCACTTTATTTAAACTTTAACATGCGTTTTGTTAAAACAGGGTTACTATGAGATGTTGGGTGGTTCTTTGCTCGCACCAACATAAAAAACCATTTCAACAGCAGTCGAAGAGGCATTGCGAAAACAAAAGATACTATTGTTGTGGTTGCATAAATGCATTATATATTTCACTGGTACAACTTTTAAGACATTATTTCGTCCAATGTTGATTTCCTTTTTATTGCACAGTACAGTATTCTACCGTACATATTTCCATTTTAACCGATACTACATGTTTCCAATTATGCCTATAATTTCTCTACGACATTTCATTAAGTAAAATACATAAATCCATTCCTTTTAGAGACTAAGTCGCAATAAAACTACAATCCAACATCTAACAGTAGCGTACGTTCAACAACTCGTAAGGCAAGATATACCCCGCGACGTACTGGCTGGGCATCACCGATTTGCTGAACTCAAAGGACTGGCTGATGGACAAGCAGAAACTGTCGTACGAAAACTGGTCGCCTTCGTCAAATGTCTCAGAGCTTCCGGACACCGACAACTGTGTGTACATGTCTGAGATGAACTTCGTGTTCTACCGAGCAGGGTAAGCCATGAACGAACGTTTCTTCAAGTGTACAATCAATCCCTCGCGTGTATTGTGTGACACGAAGGTCCTTTTTGGTTTCAACAATGCAAAACAGTCAAATTTTAAAAAAATCTAGTCGATTTAATGATAAATATAATGTTATTTATTTATTTATTTACTTATTTATTTATTTACTTATTTATTTATGTATTTCGTTTTTATTTGATCTATTTTTACTTTTTATTTTTTGTTTCATTCATAAATTCATTATGGTAGTACAACTCTAATCATTTCCCGCGTTTTTTTTCTAAGATCGTCCGATATCGGTGACTGTCGGAAAATTTCGTTGCCCAGTTCGTACTATGCCCGTTTGGTTCCGATTCTTGTCGAACACATGATAATTTTAATATAAGTACTTAGTTTTATATAATCACATTATTTTAAACATGTTAGCATCATACATATATTGCTGATGAAATGCAAACAAATTCTCGTAATATATTTACATAATTGAAAATTGATAGAAATCAAAACCGAACGTAATCAGAAGTCACATAGTTTTCATGGTAAAAACACAAACAACTGTCAAAAGAAAATTATAAATGCGAGCAAAAAGGGAATGCTTACAGAAAGAAAATCGGAGCCAAAAAAATTAAATAACCGACACCAGATCGTACATATGACGAACCAGCTTGACTCCTGATAATAAGGAGATAAAACACATGCTAGTAAGACATGGAATTGAAAGAATTGTATTTTTATTTTGTAATTTCTGAATATATTAATTACGAGTGTCACAATATACCGGTACATTGGTTTATTGAAAAATTTGATTATGCAATGAAATATCGCAATATGAATGTCCATACCGATATATTGCATTATTTAATTGGTCTTTGTACATTTGTGTGTGTTTGTCCTGTTATTATTGCCTTGGTTACAAAACTTTTGACTGCATTTAAACACGCTTATTGTCAGTGATAAACAATTGAAAGCCAGTATCATTTTGTGAAGTTGATAGTTTTGTAGGGGTGAAGGTTAAAAACGGAACAATTTTAGACTGTACTTGCGACCAATACTATTCCATTTATGTTTGGTATGCATGTTTCTTTTAAAATGTTTATGCTTAATATTACATTAAACCTGATACATGGTTTCCAGTTAAAATAAAGACTGAAATACATACATAGTTTATGCACAAAGCCACACAACAAATATACACCATACATGTAAAAAATGACTTTGTACGTAATATAATAAATACAATGAACAACCATAACAATCGGTTTGAGAGTATTGCTCATAATTGCTTTGCTTTTCTATCTGCTGTTTATATGTTGCTATTGTTGCACTTGTCATCAACATCGGTGAAAACATCATATAACGTATTGCGCTGTTCATAATGATTTTACAAGTCTTAAGCTTATTAAATACATAAATAAACAGGTCGCAATATATCGCAATCAATATCGTGATAAATTAAAAAATTTCGCAATATATCGCAATATGGATTTCTAATATCGTGACATCCCTAAGATTATTAATAAGTGTCTATAAAATCTTAGCAACATTCATTAGAGGATAATGTGGTGCTTTTCATTTCAATGCTTGAATTACGAATTGTATTGCTCAAATGTACAATTTTGATAAAAAATGTGTGTTTAATTGAAATAATAACTTTGAATAATAATATGTATTTATTTAACTGGTATAAATGGTGTATTCCAACTTAACATGCATAATGTATGCCACATTTGATAATTATTGTTGTGGAATTGCCTAAATATAGCTGTCTGTTTCCTTCAGTTTTTCAAAAAGTACACGGTAAATTTGTTTCGTACTTTTTTTGTCAATCAATTATATAGATGAAAAATAAATAAAAATATTAAAGTGACAAAACATGCCAGCCCAGGATCTTTTAGACAACATATTATTTTATCTGTTCTGTCAGCTTTATGCTGAGCTACCATAGAAAATTGATATATCACTATTGTTATCTTCTTCAACACCTTATGTTGTCTTATTTTAAAATATTCCAATATTACTTGAATAAAAGACACCAACATTTTTGCACCTATAATTGAGGTATGATTTTTTAATCCATAGGGGGTAATGTATTGTGATGAAAAATGGAAAAAGATATTGTCCCATGGAAAGCCACCCTTAACGTTTTTAAATAAATCACAGATGCAATACATATAATGGAAATACGATTTAAAATAAGGTTTGAAATATTGCCGATTAGAGTTGTACTACCTTAATTAATTAATTCATTCATTTATCATTCATTCATTCATCATTCATTCATTCATTTATTCATACATTTATTGATTCATTTATTAATTCGTGCATTTATTACAGACTACCAACTACCATAGTAAAATATGCTGTTACTACCACACGTAACTTTGGTGGGTGGGGCTGGTCTTCTGAACAGTCAGTATATAGGTTCCGGGACATTAGCCCCAATCTGAGGACTGGTGAAGACTTTTTTTTAATTCTGCGGTTAATACTGCGTGACTCAAACTGGTTGCATGTTTAAATTATTGTATAGTTATGTGTAGTTTCGAATTTGAGTTGGTATAATTAAAGAATAGAAAATATTTGTATAGTTGAGCTTTTGTGATTAAACCACATGCAGAAGAAATACAGTCAAATGACGTCTGATTATTTAAAACACATTTAATGTGTTGTAGATGATATAGATAATGGGAACGAAAGACGCAAAATACAGAAATACTCATGAAGTGTTTCAGTGTCGTTTCTTAATGCAAATCATTTTGATGCTTACACTCGTGCCTGTGGCGATTATATGTTTTTATTTAAAACGGAAAAAAACAACAAGAAGACGAGCTTCTTATTTTAGACGTAACGCATATGACATTTTCATAAGGACCAGTAAGCCATGTAGTTATAGATAATTCTGCAAACGCGTGACCGATTATTGTCACTATGTTTTGCTAAATTTAACGAAGTAAAATAAAACCAATTTATGGTCTGAGTACACATCAGTTGTTCACCTGTATTTGTTTTATAAAGGTATTCACAATGTTCTTAATAAATCAAAAAACTTTTTTTAATCATACAAATTCAGTGTCATTTTATTAGTAGTATATTAAATATAGGTAAAGAGTTAACAATAACTATGTATTAACCATAATCTTTTATATATTATTTCATTTTGCATTCAAAATAAAAGCTGAAATTTTCACTGAAGTGTAACACTAAAGATTTTCTGTACCAGCGTTTAAGTACTAACCGAGTTATCTAAGAGGCGGTATATTGTAACCTAATGTCATTGGTTCGTATCACTGGATAGAACCATAATATACAGACAACAACCATGCTACACGATATATCTAAAATGATGCGCGAATATTTATTATTATTAAAAACATTAAAAATTAAATAAAAATGTTCAAGAATATAACACTAAACGTACTGTAAACCGATTCAGATCTGTCCACTTTGTCAACAAATTAATGCGGGTTTAGTGTGTGTTATGTGTTTTGTGACGCGCTGTGTTGCTTTTGGCAATTGGTCACGTGCTTTTAAATGAAGAACCTCGTGTTGCCAATAAAAGTTATCGTCTGCTGATGCAGCTAGCTGGAGTTTCACTTTACAAAACGATTATAAGATATCTTCTAGTAATTGAGATATTAAAACCCCGGAACGTTTTGCACTCATGATGATGTGAATCTTTTGTCTATGGATTGTGTAGTGTTTCAATTCTCAAATCATAGCATCGTTCCTGATTAAGAAATACACATATACTTAAGTTCTCGTGTACGCGCTGTTTTATTTCCGTGGGAACAAGTTACGAGCAATCCACAAGAGACCTGTCAGCCTTAATTATACCCTTTAGAATGCTGCTGAGTTCAAGGCAATATTTCACTTCACTGGTTTTCAGACACACTTTGTAAACATAATGTCTTAAAGGTGTATTTTATAATGTAACACTTTCCTAGGGTACGACGAAATCCATTTGTCTTAGCTTGGAAGTATAACTCAATTGGTCAACCTAAGATCAAATATATACAGAAATAAAATGATAATGTATTTAGTGAAAAATATTAGTCAAGTATTTTATCAGTCACTGTACTACGTACACTTAGTGAAAACAAAATACGCATCCACAGCTGTATAAAGTGCAATCTCATTAAAATCAAAACGTAACATTGTTAGGATCTGAAGACATCGTATAACAGGTCACGTTTAAATGATAGAATATCAGCCCTGTTGCGCCCAATGAAGTTGCCTTTTGCACTGCAATGTTTGGCCAATGTTTTTGAAAAGTGATGCATTTCCAGCTGATCCTCGTGAATAAATCATTTACAGTTACTTTTCACTCGGATAACAATGGATAGCGTGGTACCTTAGGCGAGTAAACTTCACGTTCACGTTAATTTCGTGCATAGTATTTGTTATTTATAAAGAAAGTTATACCACAACATTTTGAAGGCAAAAGTTTGATTGGCTCCTGAAAAGGTCATCTGAACGTGACCCCTAATGCGAAGACATCACATCCAGTCAGCGGATAATATAGTAGCGTCAGACTGGAGATGAATTTAATGAGATTGTCTAACGTGTTGTAAGGGTTCGTTGTTTTTGAAAGATTCGCGTAAATGCAATATTTGATAGCAGAAAGGCGCAGTTTGATACAGCAATAGATATTCATATAATAACGCAGTTATGAAAGTTTTAAAACTATGATTTAGTGCGTTAATAGGTACAAACAATTGTAAAATAACCACATGAGTTTGGTTTGAGCACCTTTAATGTAAGTCTGCAGCACAGGAGATGTTGCAAGGAGGCACTCACGCTTGCAATCTGGAGACCTGCAATATTCAAGGTTCTCCGACGGCATGGGTTCTCGCACTGCTCCCATCAGTTGCCTAGAGTGCGGCATAGAGACAGGATGACAGCCACGGAGTGTTTGTTCCTTGCAGTGTGCTGGATTGTGCTTGCAAATGGTAATTATATATTTTAATGTGTATGATTAATGTATTTCAGTACTCCGCGCGAGGCGAGCGAAATGTATATTCAATTATCAAATTTAGAGAATGCATTCACGAACTGATACTGAACCAAAACGTATTGTTTATTATTACATGTATGTTTATATTATATCATTATTATTATATTATTGTTATATCTTGTATTTTAACACGTAATAAGAAAACAATGCACACTATCAACATAATTACGCTTTTTTGTATTGTCTTTGATACCCATACAATATATGTATATATGTATACACAAAAAATATGTTATCTTAATTAATACCAGTGTTAGCACGGTTTCACGAAAATGCTGCTGTTGTAAATATGTATTATTATTTGTTATCCCTCCGCCGGTGAAATTTGGAGGGGGATATTGTAAATTTTAGAATTCCATGAAATGTGTACCAAAGGAGTGTGGTGATGCAAGTCAAGTTTCATTTGGATCAGCACATTTTCTCCAGAGTAATACAATATATATATATATATATATATATATATATATATATATATATATATATATATATATATATATATATATATATATATTGAATTTCGTTAAAGCTATTGAACTGAAACTTGCAATACTTGCTAATAATGAAACATTGGCAGATATGTGACAAGTGGCATAACTGTGCGTCATTTTTTATTTGAACATTTAAGTTGAAATTTAATTAAATATTTTCAATACTGTTACAGGTATTAATCTAAAAATTCGTTATGATGACACTGCAGATTTCTGACAAAGCCCCATTACTCTAGCTAACAGTATTACAGGATTATTGCCCTTCTTATCTTGTTTAACTTATAAAATGTGGTTAAAGTTTTTGTTACATGGATATTTCTCTAAAACCATTCATTATATCGACCGTGTTGTCCTTCCGACAGCTATTGTTTCGATTTGTTTTTATTTGGCGGAGGTGTCAATGCATCGCATCTGAATGTTATGACTAGCTACGGTTTTGTTACCGTTCGTGAATCGAATATCACATGTACATCGATATTCAGGTATTCAATACACACAATAAAAACTATTTATTACAATAAGTTAAACAATTTTAAAGATAATTTTCATTTAATTTGATAAATTAACAATTCACATTTACACAACCATCATATGCATGTTCAGATACTGTGGAAGTAAATCAAACTTTACCTTTACAAAAATACGTTTTAAGGACAATTAGGAATGATATAACTGATATGGACTTTTCGTTGGTCACGATTTTATTAAAGAGGTTTATACATTTATAAGCACGGTAGAGTTTATAATGTATATTTATGTGCGTTTTTTCCACCAATCATCCGTCATTTCAGTCGCTAAAGAATACCGGAATTTCAACAGTAATTCTGTTTAAAAGAATATTACAAGTGTTTTAATGAAATGAGATTTTAAGAAATAGGAATATTATCATTTCTGTGTCATCGTCATATCTTCCTTTAATAAAAATGTTCAAGTGTTTTGTGGACACATTCGTCTGGTAACTTATTTGCATTCACCGATTCTAACGACAGGTGGCGCTGTGTGTCCGGACGGCTTTTGTCGTCACTCGGACGGATGTTATCGGACAGTCGCCCTCAATGTCACGTGGATAGACGCCAGGGTAAGTCACTAAATCAACCAGTTTGGTGGTTTTATGACTTGAAAAGTTACACCCTTATCAAAGAGTATGTTTATTGTTTCAAACAGCGTTGTTGTTTGCACACTGGTGGTATTTGTATCACGTTTAATTTCACTATGCAGTTGGTGAAAATGCTCTAACGTGTTCAGATTTTCATCAAACAGACCATCATCTTGCAATTATTTAAAATAAAATCATTGATGGCGTTGACCCACTTTTGAATCACGCCTGTGTTTTGTATCTTATACAGTGACAGTACATAGTTTGTGCAAAATAAAGGCGAATACTTACCTGAAAATGACCCTTTATGGTTGTAAATAACGGTTTTGATACTGCTTATATTGAGGGTCTTGCAGCAATGCTTATTTCTCTACTACAGTCGTATTGTGAGGTGCTGGGTGGAGCCCTCTTGTCCCCCGTCTCCCAGTCCATGGCAGCCGCAGCCGAGGGAGCACTTCGTAGGATGAAAGGTAGGGTGGGGAAACCTTTACCAAAAACAGCACTGTCGGCAAAGGTCATTACAATATTCAGCAGGATGACATTGACATACTCAACATAAGCGATCTATAAGTGGATATTGAGAAGTTCGCTGTTTTAAAATTAGAAATTCTAACCATTGATGAAAATTCATTCCTATACTCTGCGAAGAATGTAAGCTATCAACCGGAAAAATTCTTTCTTTGCTCTTGCTAGGCACCATCTTTCCTGGAAAGTTCTGGCTAGACATCACTGATCTGCTGAACCCTAACGACTGGAAGACGATGAGCGAGAAGCGGCCGCTTAACTTCACCAAGTGGGACACCACTTCCGGTAGCGGAATCTCGGTGGAGGACTCCCGGAACTGCGTGTACATGTCCGAGTCTCTGGACTATAGATGGGTGGCCGCTTCCTGTGTGGAGAAAATCAACTTCCTCTGCTACCATGCCGGGTAAGCAATGTAAGTAAGTCTTGCATCAGGAAATATTTGGTTTAATAATTAAAGAAAATTGCAGTTTTTGAGTAAATGTCGCACAGTTAATAAACCATTTACCTAATTTCAGGTATGGTATTCCAAGAAATGCTAGTACCATTTAATTAGTTGGAGTTTTCACCAAAAAAACTATATACATGTATGCATATATTTTGTAACAGCCTAAAACATGTTGGTGACACATATTTCAGGCTACCACCCACCACGGAAAGATACTTGGTTGGTACCACGCGCGTCTATAAGAGGTACCAATGGACCAATGAAGAAATCTACAAACATAGAGACATCAGCCCAACAGATGTGGACTGCTAAACAAAAACATACAACAAATGCTTCTTCAGCCAATTGTAATAGCTCCATTAGTGCAAAAATATGCAAAAAAACTGCTTTTTCTACATTTGATTGTATTCTTTAGTTGGTTGTTGTGTGATGCATGTGTCTTTTTTGTTTAATGTACGCTTGAAATATAATTTTTTTTGTCAAAGAAAAGTGTACATATTCAAAATAAATTGTGCTAAATATTTCTTAACGCAAATGTGTTGCTGATACAATTGTGTGTATGCTAGTTTATACAAATAACTAAATCATATAATTCAATAAACATATACTCAATTAGAAGTTTGTTATGAAAAATGAACATATACATATATGTGACAACCCGGTTAATTTCGCCGAGTGTTACTACCGACGTATTTTGTTTGTAATAGTTGCACAACTGTTTATTAAAACTAAACATTCACTTGCCGTTGGTTTTCATATGATATATTTTGTTTGAAAATAATACACATGTTAAATTATTTGTGATTAATTTGTCAAAGTAATCGAAGATAAAACCACGTTATATGTATTCGAGTCAATCGAAAAGTACTTATTGTCATAAACTGTCATTTAAGAATTTAAACGCTCTTTTCGGCCCTCCATAGTATCAAATTAGATACAAAAAATGACCTTCATGCAACGATTAAGCGCCGAAAAGAGCGTTTCAATTCTTATAATTACAATTATAATTACAATTGTGTGTATACTTTTAAATTATATCTTACAAGAGAAAATAATTTTGGATTTACTTTTTGCAATTCGCGCATCAATACATTGAAGTATTATTCGTACGCTCCGCCCCTTGCACAGGAGAAGCGTTGTGTACATGTCATTCATTAAAACGCTATATAGCGGCATCTTAAATAATAGTGGTAACTTTTTCTTGTAATTTACTTTAGTTTTGGTTGGCATTTAAATTTTTTAACAAGGTGTGTTTTATCCTTAATACGTAGCACTAGACGAAAATATTTAAACGCTTTCCAGTTTAGACTTATGACAGAAGGTTAAACGGGTCGAACGTTGTTTTCAGATAGTTGCAATTTTGGAAACACTAATAAACATGTGTGGATGGAACTGTACTAGGCGTAAAATACGTGTAAATAATTAATGTTTATTTTTATATTTGAAACGCCATCTTCCATATGTATGTTTTATTTATTTTTTTAAACGACCCGTTTGACCCTTGATGTTAGTCAATGTTTACACCCCATATAGCATGCTTTTTAAAATCGTGTGTTGAGCAAATATTTCAACAATATAATTTGTGTGCACTTCGTGTTGATACGTTTGGTTTAAGAAATTCGGCAAATAATAGTTTAATGTGGGGATATAAAATCAAGACGAAAAGAAGGTAAACGACTTTTGGTATTTACTACTAATCAAAATATCGATTCATTGAAAGTGTGTAACAACGGCCGAAAATATCAGAATATGCTGTTCATCAATATGTGACTCAAATTGAAAAGTCAATTTTTATGCTTGCTATTTCAAGATTTGCATAGAACTGTGAACATGAAGAATACATTTTATTGTTTTACTCAAAGCTAAATGTCATTTCTTTCATTTTGTGAAGATTTTGTGCTTCACTGCTGATGAAACCCCTGGCACCGAGTGACAAACTGGATGGACAAGATATACAGTACGTCATGTAGCGCATTTTGCATGGATACAAGTTCGAAAGTCGATACAATGAACCGGTGATTTTTGTGCGAATCATTATTGGCTTAAGCTACACTGGCCAAGGTGAGCCTACTTCGAGGAGTGATTTGAGCTTGGCATCTAGCGTGTCATTTGCGTGCTTGAAAATGGGATTTATTCACAATGTTAAATGGGACATTCAGGTCTTAGAGGTGACAATCGAATGCAGGTCGTACATTTTTCGGGGTGTTCGTATGGTATTCTTTTGAAACTCTACGGAATGACTGCATACCATGCTCGCTTGGTTTTCTTCCATTTCAAAACAATGCGAGACGTTTGTTTAATTTGATGCCTGTTACTTGACTGAAACGGTTTTAAACCGTTCTTTGCTCCAATTTGTAAATGTGTGCGTTTGTTTGTCTGTGTTTGTTAAATTTCGATTTCCTCTTTTGATTTATTTATTTTGACAATGTTAATAAATCTGTTAAACCGCACAAAATTTATATTTTGTGTGTGTTAATCTGACAGCAATGCATGTAAACAACAATAATAAGTAGCCCCGCTTGAATATTAATAGAGGCAACAGGCTTCATTAAATAATGAAAAGCCTGTCACATGATGCATTTTAGCCAATCAGAACACTGTAAAATGATGGAACCAAAGGGAATTGTAATGATAACACATTCATTGATATGCGATTTCATTGTTTGTATGTATTAGTATTCTCCATTTATTTAACTCGGTGACTGTTTGAACAAGCAGTACACATATAGTTATCCATTTCATATAATGGTAGAATATTATCAAATCAGTACCATTATACTACGTGAAAGCTTGTTAATCAAGCACACACAAAAAGAAATGATAAACATTGTAAGCTTACATTGCAGCGACAAACTAAGAACGAGAAACCCTGACTACAGTGGCTAAAACACAACAGAAACAAACATAATCTGAAGCTGAAGTTTAAATAATAATAGGCCTAGTTATATTCTAGAACTTTTTTAGGTTCAGTCAGATTCTGGAAAGAATGGATAACCAACGGTTAGCATGTATGGGGACCTCTCGATACGTAGCCGTTTCCTTGATCACATTAAAAGTATATAATTCGCTTTTAGTCAAACGTCTTTCATCTGCACGTCGGTTATATGTAATATAATGAATTAATCATATAAAAATTTAAAATGTAACAATTGCTAAAAGTATATGCCAATGTGCCCGCATGAGTGGTAAGAAATCATTCCGGCCACGCTCATGCGCCAACAATCAAATCGCATAAAGCATGGTCATTTACTGTAAATACATTGTATATTAACAATCAACTGTACATTTGAATTTAAATATGATGCGAATAAATTATATATTTGTAATGTTTAAATAAAATCAAAACACGATGTGTATCATACGAGAATGTGTGTATCTAATACATAGCTTCTGGCACTTATTAACGGGCGTGTGTACACACACTAGGCGTATTCTTTTGCATACTAGGTGAATAGATACGAATTTCTCGCATTTACTGTATTCTCAATAGAAGCCTGGCGTTTTATTATCAGGATTTATATTTCTGAGCCCAGTTGTTAAAAAATTTAACCATTGGTTAAAACTAATCATGTTTAATTTTCGAAAGAACATTGTTTTGATTTACCTCGATACATTTATCACTGTTCAATATTAGCACAAAGTATTTACATAGTTCTGCAGATTTAAGCTTTCGCAGCGAAAATAATCCCAGTAAAGAGAGAGGAAATTGTCTTTAAACTTTAACCATGGTTAGTTTAACTAACGGTTAAAATTTGAACAACTGCGCCCAGAAGTATAATGTTGTACTGCATTATATATAATTTTAGGTAAGTGCCTTTGTTTACTTGAATTATCCGACGAGTTGAAGAAATTTGTTTTTTATAAAATTAACCAATTAGTAACGTTGAATTATTTAAAACATGATTTAAAATGCTTTGAATTTACTGAATTTTACCTTGCGTAGTAATATATAATATATTCGTGATTGTTTTCGCGAAATAAAATAGTCCTGAAAAAATTGACGCAAAACACGGCGGAACAAGATAAAGTATCGACATATGCTTCGATTGAAATTTAATCAACATACCGACTACTGCTCATTACAGTTTCTAAACTAGGATTTTATTCAAACATAATTCCTTATTTCAACCAAACTGGCTTCCAACAAAAGACCAAAATGATTCGCAAATTTAACTTTCCAAATTGATCTTCGTCGAGATGTTGAAACATAATTGAAAGGATATCGAATCATATATTTTGGATTAGTATGTGTAATCAACAGTGGATTACCTACAATGGCTTCATCAAACTGTGAGTTATTCGAACTGTCAGTGTGATAACGTGTGGTGCGACATTCGATGGGTGGGGAACAGGTAATGTTTTGTCAAATAGCTAGATGTGTTTTGGAAGAATGTATCTTGGAAGTATTTCCATGACAACATGGTCAAATTACAGAATTAACAAATGAGGCGTGTCGTGGTAATACGGGCTTAATGCATGTGCGTAAAGTGCATTCTGCACAGACTCATCCAGGACGGCACTCTAAGCTTTTATGGTATTTTCTGTTTCAAGGAAGTCTTTTCTAAACATAAATCCACTGTAGGGGGAAAGTGTCGTCCCGGATTAACCTTTGTTCATGCATTAGGCCGGGTTCCCCACGACACTCCTCGAATGTTTCTACGTTAAAAATGGATTAACGGCCTCAAAACTAACTAAATAAAATAAAACTCTGCACGCTGAAAAGTCTGAATCCAGTGTCAACATACTAAAGGACAGAATACTATGCACTACTGATCAATGCGTTGAAGTTGTGGTTTATATAGAAACAACATTATTGAAAGACACATACACACATTTGTGTTTATTTTAAACAAATGCGGTCAACCTGCTTGCATTTCTCCAAAGAGTGCACAATTGGTACACATGTGTTTCAGTCCGTCTGCTACAGGAAGGATATGTATATTTATTTACCATATATGCCATTGTTTCTTAAACACATGATTTTGATGGTATATGTTTGATTTGTTTTGATTTCAGTATTTTGATTGTATTATTATTATTCATTAGTGATCTAATCTTAACAGACTTTCAGGCTACCATTAATTGTCTATGTATTGTTAAACCAAGTGAGATACATACATATCAGTGTCATCTTATTGCTAGATTTTATGATAAAAAAGCAACAATGCAACAGTTTTTAAGTAATACGAAGCCATATAGTATTGTTAAGTAAATATACGTGTACAGTTACATTGTTGAAATTTTTTGTTGATTATTGTTATGTCAAATGTCATAAGACAGTGTTAAATACATTGAGAATGACGTCACTTAATTTCGTGAAAAAATAGTCAGTTAAAAGGATATGCATGAGGGGGTCAGATAAAACTTGCATGTCGGATAAAGCAAAAGTTTATCCGGCAGGTAGTGTTCCTTTCTATGCAATCATGTAGTGGTAAGATAAAAGTGTTTATTTGCTTAGTCATTTTCAGGCCTGTGGTATGTTTTATCGGTAAAGACAGTTCACATATACATATAAACACATATATATTTGGATACAGTCTCAATAAAATCATCTCCAGCATGACGCATCTATATTATCCGCTGACTGGATCTGATGACTTTGCACTAGGGATCAATTTCACTTTTTAAGGAGCCAATCCAACTGTTGCCTTCAAAATCTTGCGGTATAACGTCCGATATAAACCACAAATACTATGCACGAAATTAACGTGAACTTTGGATGTTTACTCGAGTAAGGTACCACTATATCCATCGTTTTCCCCATTAAAATCAACTGTAAATAATTTATTCCCGAGGATCAGCTGGAAATGCGTCATTTTTCAAAAACCGTGGCCAAACATTGCTGTACAAAAGGCAATTTCACTGGGCGCAGCAGGGCTGATGTTTTATTCTTCGGAAGGTTATTAGAACGTGACTTGTTATACGATGTCTTCAGATTCTAACTCTGCTAGGATCTGATATTAATGAGATTGATTCGTAAACATACTTTGCAAGAACTTAAAAAATATTATAATACACATTTTGACTCGCAATTGTGTTTCTTATTGAACTGTGTGTTTTTGTGCAATTTATTTGTTAAAACAAACGGCAATATCGCACATTTTCCACGGTATTTCCCACATAATTATGGGCGTGTGTGCTTCAAGGGCAATCATACACTGTGTTATATTTTATAAACAAAAAACTTAATCAAAGATGTGTGTCTCTCGGTGCGGTTTACATGTTCAATAGGTCAATTGAATAAGCGTTTCTTTCTTTGTCATATTGTGATTCGCCTGATTTGTTTGTTGCAGTAGAAATATTTTGTTGTGCAGTTGTCCTTTTTAAATCCCATTTTTCCAACCGAATAGTAGATCAATCTGCTACAGAAATGATTAAACAACTGATTCAAATAGTGTGCGTATTATGTTACTATGATTACTATCACCGTAATATGTTTGAAAGATCGA
This sequence comes from Congeria kusceri, assembly GCA_027627225.1. NCBI lineage: Eukaryota > Metazoa > Mollusca > Bivalvia > Myida > Dreissenidae > Congeria > Congeria kusceri. The sequence continues at coordinate 94,010,915 of CM051028.1, forward strand.
CATTTGTATTTCACATCGAATCACATAATGTAATAACATTCTGGTAATAGAACGTACACAATAAATTCAACATTAACATTCCAAGATATATTTAATGTCCATATCTCCATATTATAAAAATTGGATGCACACAAGTTGCTCTAGTTTAACGTACATAAATGATAAGACTATATGAGACAGACAATCGCTTTATGTCAGTTATCGTTCAGATACACAATGGTTGTAGTTTATTTATTAAACTCAAATGTACACTACAATATAATGATAATACTGACGATACAAGTTGTCAGTAATGCTTTATTGAATACGAGTTAAGTCTTTAAAAGTCCATAGATGGGGGACTGATGTCCCTAGAGCCATATACTTGTTCTGTTACCCAGTCGTTGTATCCTACATGGGGGACTGATGTCCCTAGAGCCATATACTTGTTATGTTACCCAGTCGTTGTATCCTACATAGTAGTTATATCTATAGACGAGTGTAGTCCCAACACCATATCTTTCTGTAGTAGGTGGTAGTCTACAATCAATAAATAAACCAAAATCAATCAATCCATTAATCAATAAATCGATCAAACAATAAATCACTTTTTAAATTATTAAATGTATGTATATAAAACTTAATATAAAAACACTAATTGATTGTTAACTGGAGGGAGAAATACTTACATGCTTACCCTGCTCTGTAGCAGACGAAGTTTATCTTCTCAGAAGAGGAAGTGTCCATCCACTGGTACCCCAGGGCCTCCGACATGTACACACAGTTGTGGGTGTCCGGAATCTCCGAGACATTCGATGACGGCGACCAGTTTTCGTACAACAGTTTCTGCTTGTATTTTGAAGTGAAAGGTCCGAGTTTTCAAAATCAATTAATTGTTACAAAACGCAATCCTTATTGGCAGCTATTGGTATTTGTTCAGTCAGTGAGCAGTTATTAATAAGTTGATTTCGATATTTGTTCTAAATAAATATATTATATAGCTTTATTGAGTGTGCAAAAAAAAGATAATGTTTTAATTTACACAAATTCAGTACAATTACTTAAAACAAACAAACATAAAACATGTTCGTTTTTAGTAAATACCGTAGCAATTTGCTTTTGAATAAAATTATGATTTTTATTCGACAACATACAACTCAACTAATTATACATTTGGTGTATTTTAATCTACAGTATTTATTCTAAAGTACCGTTGAGAATAATAAGATGGAAATGCATTTTGCGTTTAACAATATCTTTATTTCTTCGCAGTGCACCTCGGCTGCCGTTGCCATGGCTTTAGAAAGAGGTGCGAGTAAATCGCCTCCCAGTACTGCTCAGTAACCCAAGTTTGATCAAATGAACAAACATACACGTAATGCTTTAAGTTGTTAGGAGTATGAACAGCTATTTTATTTAACAGTTAAACATTTCATTATTGTATTATATATACATAATTACATTCTTATGCAACACGGTGTAATCTGTTCGCACACCAGTATGACGTCTTCCTGAAATGAATGACTATGGTCTAGGATATCTACTTATTGATGCTAGGTCTTGCTTATAAGAAGATGTGTAGCTGATTCTGTTTTTACTTCATTTCATCGTGCTACAGAAAGTTGTTTTAGTGATGATTTAATTATAGGTCAATATAATAATTACACACAGCTATAATACAATTATATGTACGTATATAGCAATGTAATTGGTTCATTAAATGTGGTGAACACTACCAGCTATTCAAGATACAACGAACGTTCGAGCTAAAGTAAAGCAACTTGTATTATCCACATTTCTATCATTTTTGACATTTTTATCATCAGTATCAAATCATCACTGTCACTATCACGCATGTTTTTGTATTAGAAAACTCGTTTTATCCAGCTAATTGTCGAAAAAAATGCAAACATTAACGTCCGCCTATTTTTTCCGCCCGCCACACATTGGTCTTGCTCTTTGGAGAGATTGGTATCGCAAGTGTTTTGGTTCATGTTTTAAGAAGTTGCAAAAATAACATACAAATTTTGAATATTTCTTTGCAAATGTGCATAAGTACCCATATAGCTACCCGGAGTTCTCACCTTAGCCTCAATCCAGGTTACGTTCAGCTCCAGTGTCCGGTAACACCCGTCTGAGTGGCGGCAGTAATCATCCGGGCACACAGCGCCGTCTTTCGGGGAAGAGTAAGAAATAGTATTTATTATATTAATTTATATTATTATACGCATGCACATTTAAGGCTTTTTTAACGATGATATATATGACATAAATAAATACTTTAGTGTTTTGTGTTCTGCCTGGTTCTGCCTTTGTCATATATCAATATATGTTCACACAACGTTAATCCCCGAGGTAAATTTGCCAATTTGGCAACACACTCGGAATTAACAACGATTGTCAAAGTTTAACAAAGTTTTGCCTGCATAAAAAGTTAACAAAAAATGTTTGATACGTATGTCAAACACCCGTTATCAAGGATATTGACCAACAGCTCAAAACCTATAACACACGTACCAACATAAAAAAAAACGAATTACATTTAAACCGTTCACCATATTTCAACTAGGGTTACACGCACAAAGGACAGCGCAGCAACATTACTGTAATTGATAAAACAAAATATAGCACCAACACTATTTATATACTACTAGTTTAAACGAGGGCACCAATTTACAAATAGTCTTTGTGTTTATTACGTGTTTTTGTCTTGTGCTGTGTTGTAATGGCAATTGGTCTCTTGCCATAAATAAAGGACTTGTGCTGTAAATAAGATTTCTCTCAGCTGGAGTTACACATTGTTTTTTAACTTCAAAATTATAGAATGACATTTATTCTCGATATATTTAGTTATATAGTTGTATATATATGTTATTTGCATTAAAGTTAATAAGCTTTTGGTCGCAGAAATGATGTCAATAAAATCACAACACAGCGCAAATATTAACAACTACCAAATTAGTATGATGCAGCAACTAATTGTATCGTTTCGATACAGTATCTAAAGATGCCAAAGCAACTCGGTAACAGCAGTTGTGTGCAACGTGTGTCAAATTCTTCTACCTCTTTCCTAAGGCGGATGTGTTTCTCTTTATCTACAGTTACTTTGGCATCCATAATACAGAACCACTAAAGAAACATTAATGATTTGCATTGAATGAACCTGACCTAAAATACATTGTTCCATATATGGCGTTGTTTACATTTCTAAAAAGAAATGCACTGTTTACCAAACTCCTTTTGTTGACTGAAGTACACATTTGGTTATAAGATTGGGGTATGTCGTTGGGCTGGCGTAGTTGCGGCATAACTTTTCGTTTCGGGAACGGATTGAGCTATTGTAATGAAACTTCATACATATATACCTTATAGCAAGACCTTGCTTGAAATTGCATATGGGTGGGTGGGGTTAAGGTCAAGGTCAAGGTCACTGTTACTAAAAATAGTAAAACGGTTTCCGCTCAATAACTTGAGAACGCATTGAGATATTTTAATAAAACGTAATACATAGATACTTTATATCAAAACCTCGCTTTGGATTGCATTTTGGGGTGGGTGGGGTCAACTTCACTGCTATTAAAACTGGAGAAACAGTTTTCAATCAATAACTTGAGAACGCATTGATATAATTTAATGGAACTTAATACACATATACATTATTTCGAGACCTCGCATGGAATCGCATATGGTCAAGGTCAAGATCACTGTTACAAAAGTAAAAATAAAAGGTTTCCCCTTAATAACTTGAGAAAGAATTGAGATATTTCAATGAAACTGTATACATAAATACCTTATATTGAGACCTCGCTTTGGATTGCATATGGGGTGGGTGGGATTAAGGTCACGGTCACAGTTACTTAAAATTAAAAAAAAAACAGTATCCGCTCTATAACTTGAGAACACATTGAGAATTTTTAATGAAACTTCTTACATAGATACCTTATATCGAGACCTCGCTTGATGAATGGTTATAGGGTGGGTGGGGTCAAGGTCGGGGTCACCGTTACTAAAAATAAATATAACAAACGGTTTCCGCTCAATAGCTGAAGAACACATTGGGGTATTTAATGAAAGTTCATTACTAACAGTTTTATTTTTGTGCTGACTTTAATGCATTTCCGTCGAAACATTTGGTTTTCGAGGAATTTCCATGTATCTTGTTTGTTGTGTACGTAGTACATTTCTAAAAAACACTTGAGCGAAAGTACACATGTCACTGGCAAGAGCAAGTTCCCGTTACACGGATATTAAAAACAATGACAATTGTAAAACGTTAGGTGTTAATGTTTCGATCAAAGAACAAAGGCTACCATTCCAAACGAATTTCATATCTTACATATGGCTTTGCACTAGCATGTTGCACAACATTTATTGCTTAAAACCGTGTTTTGTTTATTTGAACCACTGTATTTTTTATAGCTTTGAAACTAAACTAAATGTGTACATTCAAGTTGCTGACATTGCTGCCTGTTGAAATGATGGCAAGAAATTACCTTTCTTTTAACACGTTAATATAGTTTAATTACTTTTCTGTTCTTCTGTCAGCATATTGAATATAATATGTATATTCTCACAATAGTTGTAAGAGCATCTTTTGCTTTTAATTTTGCAAAGACATATTCACGCTATTTTATCTTATCGGCGCTGCTAGAAGATACCAAGTATCGGCTTTGTTCGTCATTTCTGCAAGCATTGTTCGCTTATTAAACGATCCGTTTCGTCTAAAAGCATTTAAGTGATTTAACAATTAAATGATAATAAACGAGTTAAATCCAAATAAAGACATACGAAAAAATAAGTCTTATATTCCTGAAGCAAACTATTATGACAGCAGTCTATTGCGAATTGGATTTTTCTTCCGATGCCACGAATATGCAAAATAAATCAGAGAATTTACTTCATATATTTTTGTAGGAATTTGAGAACACTGTCGTATGTGTAACTAATTGGGAGAAACAGCTTAAGCGAATGCAAACAGAATTATGATGTCTAATATGTTTTACAAGATAGATGTATATATCAGTGACATTAAAAGTGTTTGTCAAGACACGAAAGATGTAAGTTTAAAAAAATGTATTAGTCATATTTGTCTACCAAAACTTAACAGTTATTGAAAATATAAAACCAAACTCGGATATACATGTATTTAGATGCTGTTGTTAGACCGCGATAGAGTGAGCTTGAAAAGACTGCATGGTTCAGCATATCAAAATTTAGATTAAATCTATTTATTTTAACTCGATTGCATCGAAAGCCGTAGGCTTATTGGGGCACTCTCGTGTCCATTTACTTGGAAAAAAAAGTACTTGGTGTCTTAAATAGATCTTGAGAACGCTCCCTGAGTGGGTGGAACCACGGACCTCCCGGTTGCAAGGCGGAAGCTATATCCGCTACACCATTACAACCTATAACATGGCATCAACATTTAATTTAAGAAGATGGATTTTGAAATAAGCAAAGAAATATGTACCAGATGTAATATGGGTGTCATCGAGAATGAGCAATATATGAGTATTCTGTCAAGCTATTAATAATAAGTAATTATTTGAAGGTTACAGGACTGCAATATCAAGCAGCACATTTTGGATTCATCTTATTTCATTCTGCCGCGGCGTCTATGTGTGATTACTTTTACCGGCAGCAGAATGAACGTGTAATAATTGTATTTTAATACAATCGGAGAAAAATAAAACTAATTTTTTTTTATTTGATGATATTTAATTGATATTAGTATTGAACTAGTTTGTAATTTTCAAATATCCTTAAAATTCAAATTTTATCTCCGCAAATCTCTTTAAGCATTACTCTCAAGTAAACACGTCTGTTCGCAACCAATGCCAAGAGAGCGAGAACCCGCAAAAACCGGGCCACGTGACCTTTCCGATAAATTACCACAACTTCATTATCTAAACACCAAGGTTACATTCCAGTAATTAAAAGAGACAGGGTTCTACTAATCACAACAAAACAAATACATACACAAATATATTTATTCAACTAATTTAAGCTGCTTAGCCTGCTCGATAGCAGAAAAAGTTCATCGTCTCAGATCAGGAAGTGACCATCCACTGGTACCCCAGGGCCTTCGACACGTACACACAGTTGTGGGTGTCCGGAAGCTCCGAGACATTTAATGAAGGCGACCAGTTGTAGTACAACAGTTTCTGATTAACGCTCATCGTCAGCCAGTCCTTCGAGTTCAGCAGATCTGTGATGTCCAACCAGTACTTCCCCTATATACAGTGCCTTTAGAATCTGCAATTATAACCGTGAGTGACTATAATGACTGATTGAAATCATTATAGTTAAACAGAGCTTATTATTTAGAGTTAAATGGGAAAATCGGTCTCATCGTGTATGTTGGAAGTGAAAGGTCTGAGTTTTCAAAATCAAACCCGTGTGATAATTGTAACAAAACGCTGTCCTTTTTGGCAGCTATTGGTATTTGTTCAGTCAGTGAGCAGTTATTAATTATTTGATTTCGATATTTTTACAAAATAAATTTATTGTATAGCTTTATTGAGTGTGCAAAAAAAACAACAACAATGTTATAATTAACACAAATCAAGCACAAGTACACAAAACCAACAAACTCAAAACATGTTGTTTTTTTGTTATTTAGTAAATACCGAAACAATTTACTTTTTAATAAAATGATGATTTTTATTCGACAAAATACAACTCAACTAACTATATATGTGTTGTATTCTAACCTACAATATTTATTCTTAAGTACCGAGGTGAAGAATAAGAGGGAAATGCATTTGCCGTTCAAAATTACCTTTAGTCCTTCTCAGTGCTTCCTCGGCTGCCGTTGCCATGGCTTTAGAAACAGGTGCGAGTAAAGCTCCTCCCAGTACTTCACAGTAATTCGTAGTTTGATTAAATGCACAAACATACACATAATGTTTAAAGCTGGTAACACTATTAAAACCTATTGTATTTAATAGTACACAATTTAATTAATGTATTCTAATACTTAAATTACATATTGTGCATATGCAACCCGGTGTAATGGGGCTTTTACACACACTAGTACGGCCTATTCCTAAAATGCAATGACGATTTAGGATATGTACTGTATGATGCTAGGTAGTGTTTATAAGAAGAGGTGCAGGTGATTCTTACTTCATTTCATCGTGGTACAGAAAGTTGCTTTAATGTTGCTAATTCGACCGTTCGTTGTATCTTTAAAAGATGTCAGTATAAAGTTGTGTACGACAATTAATGAAATCATTTACTCATATACAGGATATGCAACTGAGGCTACATCAGCAAAAGAAAAACCTTTACTAAAATCCTAACTTCCTTTCTACCAGGCAAATGTCCAGTTGCAACAACACACGACGCGAAATCATATGTACAAAGAGACAAAAACATGATTACAACTGGGTATCCACATTGTATATTTCTATGAAAAGTATTTTGAGTTTAAACCAGTTTAAAGGCGCTCCAAACTTTTATACTAGAAATAAATCACAATTTAAGCAACTTTTTTTTGTCACTAAAAGTCACCCCAAACGTTGCATTTGAAATATAGAAAAAAAGTAACAACGTCAAAACATCATTAAAATAATCATAATAATTATATCATAATGGCTGGATGTTTACCGGTGCATAATTAATATATTTGGCGTATCGAAAGTGTGTGTTTTGTAGGGTTTCAATGCTGCCTAAATAATGCAAAACCATGAGTTTTTATTCGTTATGGCTTTTGAGCTGTTCCGAAGGAGCACTTTTTTCCACAATAGCTGATTGAATTGAATTTTCTAAACGTCGGAATTACAGTGTTAATAATGGAAACATATATCACTCCTATGTGTGTTTCGTCGCCTGAGCTGTAAAGAAGCTTTGCATAACAGTGTCCATCCCTAATTTAAGAAAACTATATATGTAACAAATTGAATGAAACGACGTGAAATACGTAATTATTTACCTGCATTTCAGGTTTTCTTTTGTTGTATTTGCAGGTAATATTAGGATGTGAATACTAATTTGTTTTCCTCTCCAATGTCAATGATTCCTACACATAAATAATTGAAATTGCAATTTGTGTTTAAGATATTGATTTTTTTTTAAATTAGTTATACAATTTCGACATGTCCAACTTTCATTACGGTCTCTAAGGGAGATAATTCGCACAACCTGACCAACTAAACAAAGATAACAATGTGTTTATTATAACATAGTATGTTTGTTCAAGTTATAATTGTTTTTTCCCCTCAATCTGGACATTAAAAAAACAACACAAAACCCTGAAAACCTATAAATAATAAATATTTGGCCATATGGTTTCATTACAAATTCGAACACGTGTGTAGACAAAACCGATAATACATTATACTTCTAGCCTGATATACTTCTATAATGGGTTCATTTATGCTAGTTCAGTTTGTCCGAGGTACATATTGCCTGATATATTGAAACAAAATCAACTGTCAAATTCGATCAAAGATACCGTGTATTAGAATGCAAGCATACATTCAATGCTTAATATAGTTAACTGGATTAAAAGTCAAACATCACGTAGACATCATCCAGATATATTCATTATTTTCATGTCAATGAATAAAAAATACGTAACACATTCCAACTGTCACATACTAAATAAAAAAAAAAAATATATATATAAGTTGTTTTTAGCAATAACTACTCACTTTTGTTATTTTGCATTTAGTAAGTCTCCGTGTCGCCATCCTGTGTATTATTATCTTCGTGAGATACCACGGTAAGACCAGTAGGCACCCCGGGAGTTATCATCAGATAAGCCGCGGGAGAGCCATAAAACTTGAGCATTGTGTAAGATTTTATAAAATTGCAATGCATTTTAAAAAGTAACGTTAAAAATGACCAACACAAATAAAGTACATATATACAAAGTTCGATCCATTGGAAACTAAGCGATACATTTATCAGAAACGATACAAGAACGAATAACACAACCCACGAACAAAAGCCTTCATTTTGTAATTTTGTTAACATTGACAGAGGGTGAGAGTATTTAACTTAAAAAGGACTAACAGATTTTAAAAATATTAATTTTAAAAACACATCGCTTGATCGAAATAAGATAATATTTTCCATAACCGTTGGAAACCTAAGCGATATCTGTGTAGGTTCAAAAGATATTAAACATGTTCTGGTCCTCTCAATGTATTATCCCTATACTCAGAAAAATCGATTCGGCAAACTAGATCGGAATGATAGTTTGTTTAGCTTTAAGTAAACATGCACGTTTCCTCCAACAACACGAAACATATAAGTGAATAATCATGTTAGTAAATCTAAATGATCATTTTCATGTATGGTATTAGCGAACACAATTAAACAATCGTAATGATATAACTACTGTACTGCCGAAGATTATGTGTTGTTTATATATAATCAAGTTTCCACGAAAACAGATACAAACCTTTTCTTAAATACTTTCTTCTGTCTGATTTAATTATAAAAATCGGATATACACAAATTGTTAAATGTTTTATACTGTGTAAATTTAAAATAAATGTCATATTGAATTGGTAACCTTTATAAATATCGTCTATTTGTTGACATCGTAGATGCTTTTGCTTGTGTAATATTTAGAGTTCCATATTTTTTTAAGAACATCTGTGTCAATAATTTCTTGTTTGCGCAATGAGTTTTTAAGGTTTGCGGACCATCGTTGTTAGCTAGCAGGACGTTAAATGGTATTGTATATTAGACTATTAAGTCAACAACAGGTATTTCTTAGTGGCTTTAACTCAGCATCACAATGTTACAATTCATTTTACTTTTGTTCAGTTTTGTACACTAATATACTATAACGGTAATTATGTACCAAATGGCACAGACGACCCGTTTTGGTTTATTCGGCAGCTTATATAGTTATCAATAAAAAAAGACATTTGTGATCCCAATAAGTACCAAAACTAATAAATTGACAACATCTTTGGTGATCATAATAGAATTGTGGCACGAAAAAAAACGAAAGAGACTACGTTGCAAAGTGGTAATTGCACTTTTTTGATATTTAACGTGTAAGTTGCGGGTTAAATTGGTTATTGTTTTGATGCACGACCTATCTTTAGGAAGTCATGTTCTTATTCATATTCAACCTTTCAGAATAATGTGCCAAACCAAGTTATTTGCGCAATAGCAACAACTCTTCAACTTATGTGACTGGAAGTAGTTTTGTTACTTGTTCGCATTCTCCATAACATCTTCACTGCAAATTGCAGCACTTGCTTCTTGCTGTTCTTCCTTGCTCGTTTTGGTAACGAATTAAAGCGGGACACTAATGAATTTAAAAGCAGAACAGTCCCATAAACAAATTTGCTTATTTTATTTGGTAAGCTGCTAGTCCGAAGGAAACTAATCAATCCGTCATCCCGACACCTAGGGCCAACAGTTTTGACTGTTCCCCAAACACCTATATGATAACTGTTTTATTACCTGATTCTTTTTATTTAAGATACTGAACTCAAGATGGTCCAATAAGAAAGAAAAACAATAAAATAAAAAATATCACAAACAGAAGCATTTTAAATTGAATTAAAACATAATAATATTTATTTTCAATGAGTACATCAACACAAACAACATAATGATATTCTTAATGATATTTCTCAAGAATGAGAACATGCCATCTGCAAGTCACATCCGATATAAGTAGAAGTCAGTTACCACCTGTTGTTTCAATGGCTGAATACTTTCCTGTTTCTCTCAATGGCTTTTCAATTGTTGATTGCTAGCAGGACAATAAATGGCATTGTACGAGCGTATAGAACAAGAGTGAAGCGAAAACAGGTGTTCCTAAGTGGCATTTACTTTGCATCTCTAACCACCTACACATTATTTTACCAGTGTTCCTTTCAGCGTAAATAAAAATAATTAAGCTAATCATGTTCCAAATTGCAAATGCGATTGCTCTACGGTTAGCCTGAAACCATTATATAGAGTTATCATCAAAACAAAACTAAAATAGTACAAACACGAGTAGACATTTGACATCCTTGACGGTCTTTGTAGAATATTCGCGCGAATAAACGGACATGAAATAACACAAGTCATCTCACTGATTGTCAGGTTGCGTTTTAAAATGATTATTGTTTTGACGCATGACCATTCTGGAAAAAGGACCGATAATATCATATTGTGGGTTGCAGAAAAACAATATTAATGTAATAATCAAATAATGTACATTGTATGCATGACTTATTGCCTCTGCTTCAGCTAGTACTTAGTGGTCATGCATTTGAATTTGCAGCATCACTCACGTTACATTCTATTTATTTTGTCAATAGTGGACAACCAAATCTACTTTATGTGATACAGAACAATGTGTGGTAAGCACCAAAGACTATGCATTAACATAACGTATCTCTTTCGAGCTTGCTTTTAGATGTTTCAAAGTTGTGTCGCTGTCCGATCTCTTGAGATCCTCGTATGCTGGGGACGCCATTGATATGGCTGCTTTCGGAGCGAAGGATTTCGAATAAGGCATGATATATGAAGTACCTGGGACTGCGTGGGGCACTTCATGCGACGAGTTCTGGATATGGTAGTATGGTTCGTGAAGAGTGTGGTTCTATATATATATAAAAAATGTGTGAATATTAATTAATGTTCACTTCATTACATTCACTCATAGTACATATTCAAACTTACATTTAATGTATCCCAAATGAATTTCAGTTTCCCTTGTTAGGATAATAAGTTGGTTGCAGGTCCTGCTCAACGTCCACATATTCATATTCCGAACTCTCAGAAACAGAATCTGAAATAAACATCCAATCTTATAGGTTATTATTTCATTAAACAACCTATGATATATGATATATGTTTATTCCTTAGTAAATTACGTACATGCGTAATATGTGCATAACATCTAATTACAATGCTTCAGACAAGTTCAACAGAAATCTAATAAATAACGGTCGTTTGGCTAATACAAACCTGACATGGATAACTAATAACTGGATACTTGTGTCGCTAATATCAGCTGTTATACACGTAATACGTTTATTTCATAATTGTTTTGTTGCCCTGGGTGTAGTTTAACTATTGGATATTAGCGTCAAAAGGCTTATGCCTATATATGACTAACATAAAACTTGCCTTCAATGTCGGGAGTAAACAAAATGCAACAATGAATGTATCCCCCGACGTGACTCCCACTGACTCTCAAATTCTAGTATACTTGTAATTATACTTTTAACGGTAGGGTTTTGCCAAACGTTAAGCTACCTACGACACGTACATACTGGTATATGAGTCTTATTTGTAAAAGCAAATAGTCTTTCTAGATTTATCTTTACTTTTCTTGAAATTTCTGTTTGTGTATGATTCTGATTAGGCCACTGACTATTGAATGGCTAAATATTGACACCGTTTTGGAATATCTTTACATCATACAAGATAGCTATGCAAAAAATAGATAGCGCCAAAAAAGTAAACAATATTACCTGCATGCTGGTGACGCTCCATATTGATATCCTCTGATCTGAAATGAATATGTTTAAACAAGGTACATGCATAAGCGGTGTTTAAAATTGATAGGGAAATTAGTATACATGTCTGTACGTTAAGACCATGTATCCATGGAAATCAATTACTTGAATACACGTATCCAAAGTATTTGTCATTATTTAGGTAAATTAAAGCATCGATGAGAAGTAGTATGCTTAAGTCTACATATGAACTATAATATCATGCTTGTTACCGGTGTATTCTAGACATTGTTTTCTTCAGTCCTGCAAATATCGATAAGTTAGTAATGTCAAACATAACACTAATTTATTATATAAAACAACAATCATGTATGTGTTTAACAATATTTCAATCATAGTTAAAATATTACCTACAGGTGCACAGGTAATAGAGAAAGGAGAATTATAACAAAGCATATACACGCAGACGCAAAATCGCAATAGAACTTGAAAAAGTGGCGATAAAGCTGTTGAATAAGTAACCCGATCATGTACATATTGCTACTTACTTGTAATCACCAAGTCTAGAGTTGTTGCAAGTCCCCATGTGATTGCAACAACAGTCTCTACTAACATGTATATTGGTGTAGGTGTGCCGCCGTGTGTTGATGTACCTGATGTTAAATTTGTACCTTAGTATACAAAACAAAGATACGTGCAAATATAAATATTGTTAATATGAAAGAACTTTGAAACGCCTGCTGCTTTATTTGAATTAAGTCATATCAAATTTAAACACCATAATATACAGAATAGGCACTGCATAGATCAATGATAATGCGCATTTTTGCTTTGTTTATAATTTAAATGCATAATGTATTTTTTTAATACTCCACATTTCATTATGTTTGTTAATTATTGTCGGGTTTTATCTCATTTAAAGTGACAAATAAACATTTATAAAATCAATGTCTACCCATGTATGTATAATACGACCCTTGCGTTGAAGACGACGTTGTAATTCCCAAAGACAACGCAACATGTAACTTTGGACATGTGATCTTGTCTAGTGTTGAGACGTTATGAGTTTTATAATCATTTATATCACTTGCTGTTATTTTCCTAACATCGACATCTATTGAGCCAATCTTCATAGCCAACAATTTTTCAACCATGTATCATGTGACGTCATCACCAGGACAGAAACAATAGCAGATAATGTTGTACCCACTCGGGCTAAAGTTTTAATAATTCGCATCTGAACTTCAAATCGTTTTTAAATTTGCAGATAAACAACTATAACTAGAAAATTATAATTTCTGAAATATTCATATTACGAAGAGAATATGATATGCAGATAAAGCAGAACCAGATTGTAGAAGGCTTATACTCACCGAAGACTTAATATACACATATCAGCGTCGGCGGCATACGATTATATGTATTATGGTCATACTTTCATATCATTTAAATAAAGTTTGAGTTGGTAAGATATCAAGTGATATAGCAATACAGTAACTGCTAGCATGAAATACATACATATATTGTATAGCTGTAGCACAAATCTTACCAAATACGTATAGCTTAGCGCTTGAATTGAAGAGGACGCTGTGTTTTTCAGACATAACGAAACATCGCACTGTGGCCATGTGGTGTTGTCTAGTGGTCTAGAAATTATTGGTTGCATATTCATGGCTTCCATACATTGTTGAGTGTTGAATATCAATATTTTCTGAGCCAATCCATAAACCCAGCATCGTGTTATTCGTGGAACATGTGACGTATTCACCAGAATGAACACAAACGCAATCCGAACATTCGTCCGTGGTGCAAATTGGACCTAGTTGAGAGCGGCCTTTCAATTCAAGACATTATATTAATATTTTATTTACACAAATGTGAGCATTGAAAACAGATAATACCTTTCAACTAACATATCGGAATTCATAAGTATTGAGTCCTCAAAAAATCTCACTTATATTTATCATCACTAACCGTAATTACGATGTGAACGTGAGTTGAAGCCGTAGTATTCCCACTGTATGTTTATTATTTTTTAGACTAGTACTTCTTATTAAAACAAATACATACAAAACAAATACCGATGTACCTACCTGTAATCATCAACACTTCATTAGTTTTTCTTATGGCACCGTCTTTTTGAAAGTCCAAAACGTATGTAGGCAGTGAAATATTGAACCATATGATAACATAGCTTTGTCCCAGGTCTTGTTGACATTGGTAAGTTCCATGTGGTATGCCTGTCCAGATTCGAACAATATAATATGCTCAATTTCGATCTCTCGAAAGGAGCTTGTTGAATTTTTATAAAGAACTTACCACTTTAAATCACGAATGTCTGTTCCATTTGGTTGGTACACTGGCACAAAAGCAAACGTAATGTTCCCGCCGACAAACACTGGACTAACAGTGGACAGATATACAAGTTTATTCACGTTTGCGACATTTTTAACCTGCCCTACAGTGAATGAAAACTCATTCATGCCGTGGAAAGTAATTATCATTAACAGTACTTAGCAACAGTTACTTTTCAACGCCATAACTAATTAAAGCACTAAATATCAAAATTATGATCGTTTACGTAGATGCGTATTTACCGTTAGTATAAATTAATAACATGTCAAATATACACGGGCGATGCTGTTGCTTTTACTTAATTTACTCTAGTGAGCAAAACTATGGAGGTAATGTGCGTCGCATGTAAAGTATTGTTTCCATATTATATATACACAATTATAAGACATAAAAATTACCTTAACTGACACAGTTACGTTTTTTCTACTTGTACTACTGCTGTCAGTATCGCTGCATCAACTCGCATTACTATGCTACTTCTACTGCTACAACTGCCAATTCTATTTAAAAAAAATACGAACATACTGAGGAGTACGTATACAAACATTTCAACCAATTAAGCCCGTGATGAGTAGTCAGTCTAATGAAGCTCATGGGGTTAAACAGCTTGACAGTTAAACGTAAAAGTTAGTTGTCGAAAAGAAACAGAAAACAATATAATTCTGATAATGTTCTCTGGTTGGTAAAACTATATAGAAAATGAAATGGTTTGAGTTATATATACACAATTACATATCTGTAATACAAGTTGCGCAAGTTAATTAAAGTAATTGAAATAAAGTTAACAAACATAGGGTATGCAACATTGTTAACTTAAAAGCACACTTATGAAATGCAAGCGAGATATACAGCGAGTTCCCAAGCGAGTTTCAAAAAGGAAACAACCAAAGGATACTTATAGTTTAAGCGTCTGCCTGTTGCTACAGCAGTACGTACAATGATATCGAGTAGGCGTTCGAATGTCGGATGAAGCTCAGGAGCTACAGATCTGTGTTTCACAATGACTTACATATAGAATGTTGAAAAGGTGTTTGCACAGATAGATGTACACAACGATATATGTGCCGATGCAATTACAGGGAGAGAATATAATATGTGTTGTTAGAGAAAAAAACCATTTTATTGCAATACATTTACTGATCACTATTTAGAGCATTGTTAGGGGCAAACTACAACTGTTTAAATGAATTTGTGATTTGTGCAAAAGAAATACAATCGATAACAGTATATTCAATCAGATTTTTGAGCTGTTGACAATTATGATCATTTAATTCAATCATTTACCAATATAAAGAATATATAGCTGAGGCTACATCAGCAGAAGAAAAACCTTTACTTAATTCCAAATGTCCTTTATACAAGGCAAGTGTCCAATTGCGTCAACATACTATGCATAATCATATGCACACAAGACATACCATCAAACATAATGACAACTGGGTCATTCCTTTTGTATATTTCAATCGAAAGTATTTAGAGTTTAAATTGGTTTAAAAGCGCTACGAACGTTTACACTAGAAATAAATCACAATATATGCAAATGTCAATAAAAATGAGCCCAAACGTTTCATTTCAAATACAAAAAGTAATAACGACAATACAGCATTGAAATAATCATAATAATTATACCGCAATGGATTGATGTTTACCGGAGCATAACTAAGATGTTTGTGTGTTTTGTAGGATATTTTAATGCTGCATAGACAATGCAAAACCATGCGTTTTAATCCGTTATGGCTTGTGAGCTGTTTCCGAAGGAGCATTTTTTCCAAAATAGCTAAACGTCGTTATTACAATGTTAATAATGCACACATACATCCCTGCCATGTGCTGTAAATAAGCTTTGCTTAAGAACGCTTATAAGGAAAACGAAAGCAGTGTACATCAATAATTAAAGGAAAGCTACCTTTGTAGTAAATAATGAGATCAATATTGCTTACACAGTCAAAATATCATAAATTGCATTCGATCAGTATACAACAAAATGGACAAATGGTAAGTAAACATTCACACGAACTGTAGTTTTCTTGCATTTTAAGTGCTTAAATATTATACAGGCGGTGTGTCTTTTAACATAAAATACAGAATCTTAATATCTTAGTCAACTGTATTTTTGAAGATAATAGAACTATCAAAATATGAAAGAAAACAAGCATATTTAAATTTCTAAAACAAACAATTAATATTTACACTTCTATGCCAGTTAGATGACTTGTATCAAAACCATTCAATATATAGTTGTAAATGTTGTAAAAAGGAGCGGGTAATTAATATTGGTTAGCAGTCTGCATAAAGTGCACGATATCTTTAATGCGTAGCGTATTTAAGGATCTGCTTTTATTGGATTGTATTGTTTAACATTTTAAAAAACGTGGACAAGTGTTTTACATTTATAAATAAGTTAATTCAAATCATTACTAATGTATAGGTATATATAACTCCAATAAGTATAGCAATAAGGAAAATACAGAGACATCACCAGGAGAAAAACCGTTATTACCATCAGCTTGTCCTCTATTTGGGGCATAAGACCACCTGCTTATACAATACCGGACAATACATACATCACCAGGAGAAAAACCGTTATTACTATCCGCTGGTCCTCTATTTTAGGCAAGTGACCACCTGCTTATACAATACCGAAAAATCCATACAACACCGTCTTTTGGACTTTTATGCATATAACAAACGTTGAACAATATGTTTAAAAGGAAAAGTTTTTTCACGCGGATAATTAACCAATGTATTTAATCTTAGTAACCTAGTGAGAAACTTACTAATATAAAAAATGGAAACCAAGCTCCTTTGCCAACTGCTGGTTACATTTCTAATAACCAGTAAGGATAATCCTATTCTATAAAAATATTATATAATGAAAACGTACGAAGTTTTCTTTTGTAATTATACAAAGAATTATAGTATGCTTACTTTATTAATATTGCGTTTCCAAGGTGTTGGAAGTCAAAATTAAATTCGGAGTGCTGATAAACTAATATACATAGTTGTTACCCTTGTAATACGCATTTAATTATTGTATAAAAATTATATTATAATCATATTTGTGTAACCAATATTCAATTTTAAATTCAAGCATGTGTTGTTGTTCTTTGTTCGTTCTAGTGGTATCAATCGTTGCTGAAACACACAACAAGCTGGGATTTCTTTCCGTTATTTATCTAGCTTATATCGGCGAAAATGTGACGCTTATCTTGTTCCCGATGTATAGGACCTTCAACGATGACACTTCTGATCTAAAAGTGCAAGTCTCATTCAAAGACGAAAACGCCGTTGGTGAAATAGAATCGGACAATTGGATGCACAAATCCGGACAGGCAATCTGTATGCAAATTCACAATGTCAACAAGACATTTTACAGATCAGTTATATCTGTACATTACCACGGGGAATTGTCAAACACCGTTATACTGGACTTAAACAGTAATTATCACTTTATAGTATTATTATTAGTAATTATTATTATTATTATTATTATTATTATTATTATTTTACAGTTGACAAGTCGTTGTCATTGTTATTGGCGAGGTAGTTGTTATTTATGTTATTGTTATTGTTGCTGTTATTGTTCCTTTTTTTACATTTCAGACCGCACCGACGGCAACCTGGACGTACTGTCTTACCCCTCCCACCCTGGGGACAGTGGACATATTGCATATCACCCTCCTGAAGGGTTTTATGATTACAAGGCTGCTGTCAATTGGTGGACAATATATAAATATTTACTTCCTTGAGGGTGACAGTGCGTCTTGTTAACCCGAGGCAACACTGTCGACCGAGGCTTTAGCCAATATTTATTTTATTATACCGAACAATCCCGTGTCATTTGCGTACCAGGCGATATAGCGGTAGCGGGCGACATTGCCTGGCGACATATCAAATTGTTGCCAGCTGCAGTTTAAATGTATTATAAAGAGAAATAATCAAGTGAGGTTAAATAAATCGAAATGGTGGCAACGTGAAGAACGACACCCTACAAAAATAGAATAATTTTCACAGTGTACAACATTTCACAGACCTCTGAATTTTATTTGGAGTATAAACACCACTTTTGTATGACAACAACTAAAATGACATTTGTGTTTGTAGTTACGTTTATTTAAAATTGTCCCGTTGGCATTTAAATGTGTATTTTACATTATGTACCACATACTTTGCTTCTCCCTTGGTGATGTCTCTGGAATTTCATTATTCTTATATTTGATATATTTGCGATAACAACAACATAATGCAACGATAATAAAAACCTATGATAATTACATTCAACAGGTCGCCCTCAACTAGGTCCTATCTGCACCACTGTCGATTGTTCGGACTGCGTTTGTTTCTACCCTGGTGATGACGTCACATGCTCCGCGAATGGCACAGTGTTGGCCATGTGGATAGACCAAATAAATGTTGAAATTCATACATCAGACAAAGACGGAGTTGTGATGTACAGAACAAAGATTTTTCTCAGTCGTTAAACAACAGAACGGGTGCACGGTACAATGCTTTGTTGCGTACGAAAACTACAAGAATGTCGTCTTCAACGCCAGCGCCGACATATACGTCATGATCAGGCGTAGTAATATATTGTATTGGTATTTAATACGTTTAATGGACAGTGTTTGTGCATGCAATACGTACTTGATTGCGCGTGTCTTGTTTTATATTACAGATAAATAAACGAAGGAATAACTGTGGCTCTGATTTCAATTTAAGATAAATAAAACTCTAGAATATTACCATGAGAGAAACACTTATCACCATCCGTAGGTCGTTTATTTGAGGCAAGTGAGCAAATGCCTATACAGCTCAATGGCCGTAACAGATTAATAAATGAATCACATATTGTGGCTCTTGTTTCAGAAATACAAGCTCATAAACTGGACCGGTATAACAACTGTTTATTAAATATTTGTTAGTGTAAACCTGTATTTTCAGATCCTCCGAAAGACGAAACCAAATTATCGTACATCTGGATGGGACTATAGGCCTTTACGTTGACGGGGATCCTAGAAGTATCGTGTCTCATCGCTATATGTAGATGTGCATACATGTATATGTAGGTCATATTCATATAGTTCAAAGTCCTAGTAATAATGTTCCGTGTCATCAATGGTACTGCTCCAGTGTATCTGAGAGAAATGTTTGTTCCAACTCGAGGGCGGTACAGTCTGCGATCACAAAGTGATACTAGCTTCAAAATCCCTAGACGGCGAACAAAAAAAAATATTAGCAAACAGATCTGTGGCTGTCGTTGGTCCTAAATGGTGGACTGATCTACCTAGCTATCTGAAAAATATTCAGTCAGAAGCCAGCTTTAGATCAAAACTGAAAACACATTTGTATAGTCAGTGTCACGAGCAATGAGTATGCTCTGAGTGTGCTATTTAAAAAAAAACAAACATCTAAGTTCTAGAATCCTGTTTGAATATTGAATGTTTAGGTTCTATCGTGTGTATATAATTATGTAGTATAATATTGTCATCCGTAATGTGTATTCTTTTTATTTATCAAATGTGTGCTATGTAAATGTGAAGCCCAATAGAATATTTTATAATTTTTGAGCTATATAAATGCCATGTAATTGTAATTGTAATATATACACACAACACATATAACATGTTGAATGTTTTATACATGTACATTTTGAACCAAAACAAAATACAAGACAAAATTAAGGCTGATCGTGTACTTGAAGTAATGAAACGGTAAGGGTTTCAAACAGAAACAACATATAAATAAACGAAGCACATATAAAATAATGAACACGAAGTTTTACCCAGAAATCTATCAAGAACAATTTAATAAATAGCATGCCTTGACAATAATAAACGGAACATATTTACAAACAACAGTATTTCTTTTATATTTTAAATCTTCTGCAACAAATGACACATCTTAATTTGAATTATTTTGTAGCTAATATAATTCAAAGGAATACATTCAAATATCAATTTCACAAAGTTTTCTGACACGAATTATTTATTCACCGCTAAGTGAAAATATTACGTACAGGTGTGCATTTTACTAATTAATTTTTCGTCACGATTCGTGCCGGGACAAAATTATTCGCCACGAAAGTTTGCAAACAAGCGCGAGTTTTCGTCTCGAGAATAAGCGAAATTTCGTGACATCGCGAGCGAGCGATCTGCGCTTCGCGATAAAATCGGCTAGTCGCATTGCGGGTTTCGCGTGGCACGTACTGTACATTGAGATTGCAATGTAATGATAAATGCAATCATGGCCTGAAAGGATATCATAACTGCAATCCTTAGAAGTTGCTGGATATGTGTAGACCTACAATGGAATTGCCATGTAGCTGAGTTTCTATATAACATTATAGACGTAAATGCAACTATGGAAAAGGTGGTAATCATAGCTGCTGTCCTTAGATGTCACTGATTTTATGTACAATGATATTGCGACGTAACTGAGTTTCGGTATAGCAATATAGATACAAATGCAACTATGGCCGGGTGAGAAATAATAGCTGCTGTCCTTAGATATCACTGGATATATGTACAACGATATTGCAACGTAACTGAGTTTCTATATAACAATATGGATACGAATGCAACTACGGCCGAGGTGGAGAATCATAACTGATGTCACTTGATATTATGTAGATTTGCAATGTAGCATTGCCTTTTCTTTACAAAGCGTAAAATAAATGCATTTGTTGCACGACTACAGTGATGGTGGTGTATGTTGTTATACTTAATACAATCTGGTGCACATGGTGTTTCATATATTTTTATATTCGAGTCTTCACGATTACTTGCATATCTACCGAAACTGCAACTGTTGCCGTGTTTTTGAGGACTTTTCGTGTTGGATGCTATTATTTGCGTATAGACAATCCATGAACTAAATTACTTTCTTTATTATATCACAATGCATGTAAAAATGTCAATATTGTGTTGCATTAGATATTGTCACATGATTTTTGTGTTGTATTGTTTTGTTTTCTTCATAAGAGTCATCACCCTTGATAATTTAGCTTAAATAACAATAAATATACGACATACATTTAGACTTCGAAATTATACTTTTAAAGAAAGTGTATTTAGTAACAAATGTAATTAATATTAAATAATAATACATTTATTACTTTGCAACACATTTTTTAAAGAAAATTTACATTTATGGATTATAATTATCTAAGTAAACTGAAGTTTGAGTTAAATACACTGGATTTTTCCATTCTGTGTGTTTAACAAGATAATAATTTCCTTATTGAACTATGATAACTAAAAGTCAATTTAAGTATGCACGAGGTTCAGACTTTATCACACTGCTATCACAGACTTTATCACACTGCTATCACAGACTTTATCACACTGCTATCACAGACTTTATCACACTGCTATCACCAGACTCGAATGTTGATGGTCTTTGTACATGTGTAAATATGCTCTTTGTCAAGTAGTTGATGCAATAAATGGTGTCCTGTTCTTAAACTTGTTTTTACCTATTACTCCTTAAAGTAACATTAAGCGTTAATCATGTTTGCACCTAAAGCAAATACGGTAATAGTTTAAATAAATTTTAACAAACAGGATGATGGTATTAGTTGTGATTTTAAATTATGCTGAAAAGTTATGATCAGTTTAAAATGAAATAATGCCTCAAATAAAAACACTATTTCAATGATGATTTGTCATTTTTTCGTGAATCGGAAATTAAAAATAGTGTTTTTGTTTCTTCAAACTTTCTTATTGAATGATCCAATATTGGATGGTGGTTTGTGTTACAATTGTAATCTTATGCAATATTATTTGTAATTAAATACTTGGTTGCGGCTATTGCAGTTCATATAAATAACCTGTTTCCAGCACAAAAGGCTGCAACGTGGTATCTTTATCTATTAATATTAAATGTAATGAGTCAGAATGCATGGAAAGTGTAAATGGCAGATGTACACCAAAATTCACACGAATGATTCTTAGTTGACCTTCTTTCAAAACTGTCCAAATCCTTCCGGTCCGCTGCATATGTAGGTCACCAGAGCTAAACATAAATTTAAAAAGTCACAACTTAAAAAATCTTCTTCTCTGAAATTGCATGGCTCAGAGCTTTCATATTTGGTATTTGGCATCCTCAAGTGGTCCTTTACAAAGATTGTTCAAATGATGCCCCTGGGTTCTAAACGTAACACGCCGCGGGTGTCGCGTGGTTTATATTGACTTTAATAGCAAAATGATTTGAAAAACCTTCTCCTCTGAAAACGCATGCCACAGAGGTAATATATGTGGTATGTAACTGACTGTTCATATGCTTAATAGAAAGTGACATTTGCCAAACAAGTAATTTGGCTGTATATACTAGGGTTGTCCGGAAAGTTTGTAGTCCGGTGTTGTAAAAATAAATATTATAATTTTTTTTTTTTTTATCTTTGATCAAATGTATCAGTTCATATTTAATTTAATCATTAAAGTAATCCTCTCTGTTATTCCTCCAAAGAAAGGTCCTATTCACCGGTCCTTCTTTACAGTCTAAACATCCCGCTTGGTCAGGGCCGATTGGATGCTATACGGCCAGAAAACTGCAATTGTACAGAACATCCAAAACAGTGCCTATTACAATGTAATAACTCACAACTCTTGACTACTGAATGCAACGAAATACGAATAATTTAATATCGTCAATATACTAATTATAATACTCTTAAAAACAGTTTCTACTAATGTTGGTTGATACCTTCCTTGTCTACTGCCGTGTGACAAACGATTAAAAATAGGCAGTTACATCTACCGCCTCTGACACGGATCCTTGCATTTGGATGCAATGTTTAATAACCTTATACTGGTCTTAATTTGTCTTGGCCTGACAAGTTTGACCGTCTATGAAATTAACGCAAAACACATATTTTTTAATTGCTTGAACAAATAATTACAGTATTTGTCAGTTTAATAATAATAACCAATTATGTGCACGTAAATTACAGATTGCTTGGTCAATACACTTTTGTCTGAAGTGAAAATATACCTGGCCTAGCTGCACTCTGGAGCTGAACAGCATCCTCAACATATGAACAATTAATTTGCCAGTAATAAAAGTATATGCCAATTGTGCGTTCTAATATTATATATTGCGGTTTCAATACATAGACTTTATTTTAAGAAATACGAAATTCCTGTCCCTGACAGACTGAAATTTAATAGCCTCTCATGTTACTGACCTACAATAACTTTTACAAAAATATATCATTATTTACCTAATTGTATTTATCTTGTTCAGAAGACACACTTAAACATGATTGAAGAAATAGTATAAAAACGTAACAAAAGTAGAACTACGTGTTTATTAAATTTATTAAATTAACAAAATCATTTATTCATGAGGGATACTTATTCATGAGGAAATATTACATAAATTAATGATCCTGTAGTTCATTGAAAAAGGTAAAACATACAACTTTCGATTGATTGCAACACAGTCCACAGTCGTGAAGGATGCAACACCAACCGCTGCAAAGAACCATCGCCACCCGATGGCTTTCGTCTGTTTCAAAGATGTGGATCCTTTTACGAAAACCAAGTACAAACATAATAAGCAACGCTAAATGCACATGTACATTACAAGTATAATTAAAGCCAGCTCATTGAAATAAAGGCAACTTGCAATTATAATAATACAAGAAAATTCTTAACCCAAATAATTAAGACATGTTTGTATATAATGGGCATTCTGTTTCCACCAATGTTAATACCACGAACAATGGATATAAATCAATGAAAACATGCATGTTGTGTACGGAAGAATTGCTTCGGAAGTAGAGGGAATAGGTTTATTTTATAAACTAAACAATAACAATTTTAATATTAGTCGGTTAAAACTTTCTGAAATATATAACAAAAAAGCAGTTTTTATGATAGACTATTAAAATAAAGAATTTTTATATCATGTTCTTTGTTCTAGAAATACGTTTACAAACAAATTAACATATAACTTCATCATTTAACTTCAAAATCATTTAAAGGTAAGCATATGGAATTGTAGAAATAAACTTGCCACTTACCTTGCATCAAAAATCTCTTCATAAATAAATGAACGTGCTGCTGTTGCCATTGGACGCTTGGTTGTACGTCTATAGCGGGAACATATCGTCAAAACAACGACACAATTAGACAAAACTTATCTAAACAACTAGTTTGAGGTTTTATATTTGATGTGCATTAAAAGATGTTAATTTAAATTGATTACTATTTTGCATCACATGATTTGAGTCAACTCTATTGGTATTTTATATAAATATCATATGGCAGAGTGTGCAACATTGATCTTGTCAACCCGAGGGCAGAATGTCACCCGAGGCAAATGCCGAGAGGGGACATTCTGTTTCGAGGGTTGACAATTTAATATATTGACGCTGCCATGTGATATTAATTTTATTATACCGAACAAAATTGAGTAAAACAAGGTAACCATGTGCTTAATTCTGCCCATCAAAATTGAAGAATGCCTAAATCTTCTTTCATCTTCAGAAATACTCGCAAACTGTTTTTCTGACAGTTAACTTTGAAGAGAATCGCTTGTTTAAACATAGAAAAGTGACGTCGTGACTATATTACGCATTATAATGCGGCTTCAAAACTGAACAGTTACTTGCCCTTATATGACATTCAAATCTTTAGTGCGGTCACATGACCTGACAGTCACCTTTCGCTTGGTCAAGTGTCGAAAAGTTTGAGATGTTTTTGACAGTCAAAATGTCTCGTTCTCGGGTAATGGGAATTTATCGTTGTAGACAAAATAGATAAAATTAGTTACCTGAAGTATTACGTCCTTTAAACATTTGTGTTTATGAAAAGCATTTAAAGTATGTTGAACGTTTGTATGTGCGATTAAAATCTCGTATTTAATTTCATGCTTCTTTGTTTAATTCAATTAAAAGATAACTACAAATCAATTTGAAAATAAACACATACGACATTTATATCGATTTTGGTTACATTGACTGTAAGGCAGAAGAAAACTAACAAGAACACTTAAGTTAGTAAAATTACATTTTAATGTTTTAGCACTTATAAATATGTATCGTTTTTTCCTGTTGCAATTAACAGGAGTTGTAATTGTAGGAGCACTAGTAGTAGAAGTAGTAGCAGAAGAAATAGTAGTAGTAGCAGTAGAAGTAGTAGCCGTAGCAGTAGCAGTAGTAGTAGTAGTAGTAGTAGAAGTAGTAGTAGTACTAGTAGTAGTAGAAGTAGGGGAAGTAGTAGTAGTAGTAGTAGTAGTAGAAGTAGCAGTAGCTTTATTCAAAGTAGTTGTACAAACAGTAGTAGTATTAGAGTATTAGTAGTAGTAGCAGTAGTAGTAGTAGTCGATGTAATAATAGTAGTAGTAGTAGTGTT
The DNA here is from genome assembly GCA_027627225.1 of Congeria kusceri. Lineage (NCBI taxonomy): Eukaryota > Metazoa > Mollusca > Bivalvia > Myida > Dreissenidae > Congeria > Congeria kusceri. The sequence goes on from CM051028.1 coordinate 94,037,037, forward strand.
AGTAGTCGTAGCTTTATTAATAGTTATTATACAAATGGTAGTAGTAGTAGAGTAGTAGTAGTAGTAGCAGTAGTAGTAGTAGAAGAAGTAGTAGTAATAGTAGTAGTTGTTGTCGATGTTGTTGTTGTCGTTGTAGTGGTAGTAGTAGTAGTAGTAGTAAAACTAGTGGTTCTAGTAGAAGTAATAGTAGTAGTAGTAGAAGCTCTAGAAGTAGCACAACTAGTAGTAGTAGTTGTAGTAGTAGTAATAGTAGTAGAAGTAGTAGCAGTATTAGTAGTAGTAACAGTAGTAGTAGTAGCCGTAGTAGTAGCCGTGGTAGTAGTAGTAGCTTTAGAAGTAATAATCGTAAAAGTAGTAGTAGTAGTAGTGTTTAAAATAGAAGCAGCAGCACCAGCATCAGCAGTATAAGTAGTAATGGTGATAGTCATGTCGGTGGTGGTGGTGGTGATTGTGGTGGTGGTGGTGGCAATGGTATTATTAGTAGTAGTTGTTGTTGTTGTAGTAGTAGCAGTAATAGTAGTAGTAGTAGTAGTAGTAGTAGTAGTAGTAGTAGTAGTAGTAGAAGTAGTATAAATAGTAGTAGTAGACTAGTACTAGTAGAAGAAGACGAAGTAAAAGTAGTAGTAGTACTAGTAATAATTGTCGAAGTAGAGGCAGTTTTTGTAATTGTTTCAACAACAGCATTTTCACTGGCGAAGGACAGCAACAGCGTGAAAACTATTGTCTGTTCCTGTCTGCCGCCCGATGTTAATGTCATTAAATAATAACAGTGTATTGTATTGTAAATTAACAGAGTTGGTTTGACACACAAGAAGAATGCATTTGCTGAAGAACAGCATCAAGGATAAATATTCAACTGTCAGAATGTCTGATACTAGAGACGCATTTAATTCAGATTTTTCTTAATCTGGTGCATGCAAGACCGTTTTCCTAACGATTTGGTGATATGCCTTTGGACACGTTCGACGAGTAAATAATGCATTTAATTCTATTAATTCAGAACAAACTCGTGGAGACAATATAAAACAATCGTAATATAATCTTCCTCCATATCGTTAAGTTCCGGCAGCAAAGTTACGTAAAGAATAATACATAGTTCACTTCGTTTCAACGGACGTGATAGACATAATATGCGATTACATTTATAATTACATTCGTACTTTTTATAACATATTTAAGGTGTAAAGCGAGAAATAGCCTCTACATTATAAAAACAACAATTCAACAGGTGCAATTAAAAACATCTTTCCTGGTGACGATTGTACATTTGAAATGGCGTTTGTGGTTTATGTTTTGTTTGCTAGTTCTGGTGCGACGGAGAACACACTAGGACATTTATCAGTGGTAAATCCAGTGTTTGTCGGAGGGAATTTAACAATGATGTTCATCCCATTTCATCAGCTGTTTGAGATAAACATTAGCGACTTTCAGTGGCAAGTCAAATTTAACGGCCCCAGTGTTCTTCAAGAAATAAAAGGAGAACAATGGCAGTATGGAAATGGTCAGGTAGTCTACATGGAGATTCAGAATGTCAACAGGACCTGGAATAATTCACAGATAACCATGAAACACACCAGTGAAAGAGTTTCAAATACGGCTAATCTGAAGTTACATGGTGAATATCAGTTTTGTCAATCCGTTTGTTTGTTAATAATCTTTAGGGAATAAAACATATTGTTTATTTCTATATTGCTATGAATGGGATTTTATGCTAGGTTTATAAAAGATAAATAATTAAATTTGATTCAATGTTTTAATCAAACTAGTAGATATGTTGATAATATATTAAACATAGATAACCCTTTCTTCGAACAAAATATCCAAAACATTTACTCTAACACTTGCCTTAAATCAATCGCGTTGATCGTATACAGATGCTGCATTCATTGACTTACATCTTACTATTACTATAAATATAGTTATAACCAGTCTATACTACACACGCGATGATTTTAATTTCGAAATTGTACATTTCCCTGTCTTGGATGGTAATATTCCTAGAGGTCCATCCTATGGTATATACATTTCGCAATTAGTTCGATATGCAAGAGCTTGTTCATGAGTTAAAGATTTCAACGACCGTAACCTTACACTGACTAAGAAATTATTAAAACAAGGTTTTTTATATAATGATCTACGCAATACGTTTGCTAAATTCTGTAGAAAATATAATGTCTCAGTTTCTAAATACAATGTTTCTTTGAAATGGTTTTTATCTAACGGAAAATCCCGCCCATCATTTTACAGTGATGTTTTGAAATGGGTTTGCAAATGTAAACATGGTAAAGTGAATGCTAAACGAATACTTAAGAATTTAGTACACTCTTTCTTATCAAAAGGATAAAATGTACTTATACTACAAAGCACATGCTTATTAGTTGTCGATACTGAATTTCTTTCATTGTTACAAATTGTCTCGTCTTAAATGTTGGAAAAGTAGCTTTAACTTCTTTGCGTTTTAAAATTATGATGTCAACGTGTGCATGCACGTTTCTGGATTACGTCATCATTGAAATAATTTTACTGTCTCAGTGACGTAGCGTGCACACACGTTCATTAAGTTAAATTATTTTTTCGAATTTGGGTTAGCATGAAGATGTAGAATACTATATTAAGTTTTATTCCGTTTAAAATAAGCATATGCAACAAAGCTATGTAATATGGCTTTTTACACCCAACATTACGGCTTCTTCCTGAATTTGCAGGACGATGAGCTGAAAATAGAAGTATATGATGCTAAGTCTTTAAACCTTTTTATAAAAATACCAGATGTATTGTAGTTGATACTTGTTTTTTGTGTCATTTCATGCCTCAGAAAGTTGCAATTCTGATGCGCTGATTTGCATCTAGCCATTGAGTAATTAAATGGTATTTAAATTGAATAATATTCTCTTTAATTGCTGTTTTATTTGAATTGCGATGCTATGAGGTTAATTTTTATTTATACTTACATGTTTTGTAAATGATTCTTGGCCAAGTCTGAGGTTCGTGGTCACATAAACAGGTTTACCCCCCCCCCCCCACCCCCCCAATGTATTGCATTGACCGTTTCAAGGCTGTGACACCAGTTTTATTCATGTGTGTTTTGTGTTTGTTATGTGTTTGTGTGATGTCCTGTGTATTGGTTTTGGAAACTGGTCACTTGCCATAAATAAAAGACAACGGGCTGCTGTTAAGAGATCTCTCCTGTTGTCGCAACTGACGTTTCGCTTTGTTTATATTTATTACTATTGAAGACATTAAGAACTCCATGAACGTTAGTTTATTACAGCATCAACTAAGCTGAATCATTTCAATTTATTCCGAATAAAAAAAATTGCAGAAAGAAGTATTGCTCTCTTTTAGACCGCACGGAAGGTTTCCTGTACGTACTGTCCTACCCCTCCCAGCCTGGGGACAGTGCCCAGATTGCATTCTCTCATCCTGAGGGGTTCAATGATACCATGGCTGTTATTCAATGGTGGAAAAATCGAAATGGCGGTGACACACAGAAGGAAGAAGACCGATATGTTTTCACTTTGTTCAACTTAACAAATAAGGATTATTGTTTGGAGTACAATAAATATAACACTGGTGACATTGTTCGCACGAACCATGTGTTAATATTCTTTGGTAAGTTGAATATGTAATTATACCGTTTATTCTGTGCCAAGTGTGAGGTCCGACATGCCTTTAAACCGATTTAAACCTTAAATCCCATTTAAACCCCATTGCTTTGCAATGACCGTACCAAGGCGGTGATTGCAGTTTTAATCAATTGTTTTGGTTTATGTGCGCATTATGCTGTGTTGGTTTGGTCACTTAAAAGGATCATAGGATGTTAAAAGGTTTTTCTCCTGTTGATGCCTTTCGTATATTAAATATTTAGTAACATATTGTTCGTATCATTCTCTTAGGTCGTTCTGTGCTTGGTCCGGTCTGTGCTACCCGCGAATGTTCGAACTGTATTTGTGTCAACCCAGGGGGTGAAGTCACCTGCTCAACCGATGGCACAATGTTGGCTCTGTGGATTGGCTCTGATAACGTAGATTTTAATTCAACAACGTTTGCGGATGGGACGGAGTACAGGACGCATAATTTCTTCATCACCAAACAACATCACATGGCTGAAGTTGTTTGCTACGTTGTGAAAAACAGCATTGTCTTCAACGCCAGTGCCACTTTGATCGTTCTTGGTAAAATCTTAATTTTGTAAATATCTATCACCTGTCCACCCTGTAGAGATTAGCAATAAAACGTAGGATTTATCTGATATAATATAGTAATTGAATTTTAGTTAATATATGTTATTAATTTTAACGTTAAATGTATGTATACTATAAGTACATTAAAAAAAGTATGTACATTTTTCTGTTGTCTTAATCTCAATTATGTTTGTTCTTATAACTAATAACACCTCCCATACTTTTAGATACAAATGCAGAACTCCACGGAAACTCTTTTGTTCTGGCGTACATACTGATCGTCACGGTAGCAGTTATTGTCGCAGCGGCAGCTTCTTTCATTCTCATTAAACGTATTTCTTCAGTTTATTTCTTCAGTAGTTCCGTTTACAACACCAAAAACTTCATTTAAATGAACTGTATAGTTATTATTTTTGTGTTACCATCAAATCTATTCATGCAAACTTTATAAGCTGTTCTATTATTGTGTACGTTTAATACGTAGAGACATGTAACAGTTAAGATCCATAATGAAATTAAATTCATTTCCCTTTCCATGTGTAGAATCGAATACATCAAAGATAGGATTTTACGGGTAATTTTTTTTTCTAAAATTAATTGACTATTGCCACTGCTTTTTCATCATTTCCCAATTCACCGTTTGTAGTTTCCAAGTTTCATCTATTGTTGTGTGGGCTTCCATTGAACGTTCAAAGTCTCTATTTGTGCTCTGAAGTTTGAAACTGACATTCATGGTGCTGAATGTATCTGATTTTCCATTTATCACGCTAACTTCTATTGTCTTTCTTTTACCTTAAAGTTGTAATTCACAAGCAACATCTTCGTTAAGATAAGAAGTTGTACTCCCATCATTTAACAATGCATTGATGACTAATTCACGATTGCCAGCTGATACTACTACTGGAACTGTTCTCAGAGCAATACCTATTGTATTATTAACACTGAATGTTTTTTATTCATCATTGTCCTGTTCAAATGGATGAAATTATTTAGCTTTAAAATTCAAAACTTCTCTGTGGAACATCCTGTTGTGTGTTTTATTGCAGCCATTTATTCCACACTGTCCCTTAAATGTACGTTCTTTCCCCAAATGATTACCTTTGCGGCATCTGAAGCAAAGTCCAGCATCTGTGGCTTGTTTTCATCTTTCTTATATGTTCATAGCTTTGAATTTCTGACCCTCCCATACATTATAACTTTCTCAGCAAATTTGACACTGAACAGATTGTTTTTGCTTAGCATCAGTTTTTCCAAAGATAGTCTTTTAAGGTTTCATTCGAGGGTTTTCATGACGTGTTAAATCTTAAATGGTCTCATTTGCATGAACTGTGTATTCAGTCTCTTCATTCACAAACTTTCTCAAAGTTTCAACGGAGTCAGGTAACAATTTGTCGTTAAGGGTTCTCAGACAGCGTGTTAACATGGTTTGTGGCAGTTTCTTTAACAGACGGTGGTACAGTGAGCCTCCTTCAAGATCATGAAGATGATTGACTTCCCTCAAGTTAATGACTGCTATGTCTTGTAAATCAGCGAATTTTTCAAGTTCTTTCGACGTTTAAGTCTTCAACGGCAGAAAATTCTCTAATTAATCTAAGAATTGGTTTACTACACTCTTAGTTCAACCATATTTTCTGTCAAGACTTTCTTTTGCAGCATCATAAGCCTCATTGGAATGTCACAGGTTTTCAATAGAACGTAGCGCTTCGCCCCATAAATACTGTCGTAATTGAAGAAGTTTGTATTGTGGTGTACATGGCGATTTGTCAATACATGCTTGAAAAGCTGCCTTCCATGCAGGGTACACTGTCTTATCACCTGTGAACACGGGGTTCTGTACTCTTTGGAGTTGTTTCCACATATCTTTGTCTAATGCTAATTCAGATTTGCCATCGTCTTCATTGTTAGATTCATGATCGAGGTCAGACTTGGAGCTTACTGTGACTATTTCATCATACAAACACATACGTTCATCATATTGTTTTTCAAAAATGTCAATTTCATTCAAAACACTTGCCTACTATGCCTTATCTTTCACTATAAAGGCCAGGTCTTTGACACTTTGAACTGCAGAATCCATAGCCTCTTCAACTTTGTCGAGACACTCTTTTGCCAGATCTTTGCTATGCGCATCAACACTCAACATGTCTTTCATTTTGTTACGCGCTGTTGTGTACGCAAAGATTTGCTCCTCGATTTCTTCACCTTTAACTCCACTAAAGTTTCTTGTGGCGTTTTTCTCGGCTTTGTCACTCATTTTAAATGAGTAGAAACAAGCAAACTTCGCTCTGCTACCAAAATATATGGACTATAAACTTCAAAACAATTTCAACTTTCTTAGTTTATTTTTCAACCGGAAGCAATATTTTCTAATCGGTTAGATACAATTAACATACTTATCGAAAACGAAAGTGGTCAACAATTTTTTCTTCAGAACATGTATGTTTTAATAATATTTCACATTATATTTTATAATTTAACTGGTGTGCAAGCAGACCGTGTTTTAACTTTAAAAATAAACATTTTTATAAGCACTAACTATTACACAGTAAAACAGATGTCCTAATTAAAAGAACATCAAAACAAGGTCAGTAAGTGACTATTTATAAATAACATGTTCTACATAGATTCTTCAGTGCTGGAAGACGAGCGAAAACAAGTCCCCAAGGAATTGGCCATGCAGGTAATAACAAACCTAGTATTATCTGTGTACAATACGAAATGTTTTAAAAAGTATAACGATTTATTGCTGAGTAACTGTTAGTGTGACTCAAGAAAAGACAGCCAACACCGTTATATATTGTTTCTGATTTCAAAGGTACTTGTTTTCAAATAAAGTACTCTCTAGTTTCATATGTATTTTTTTTTTTTTTTTTTAGAGTGTAAAAGGTCAATGAGTAATGATCAGCGGTAAGTTTATTTTAATTCAGCCTTTTCTTCAGCCATACTATTTTTTGTAAACTTAAGATAATAACAGATGTTTAAAACTGCTGTTTAATTCATATCAAATATTAAAAAGATTACATGTATATGAACTGTAGAATAATGTACATATTAGTACATACATGCTGTGAAATAATTTTGTTATCAACAGTGCAAGTTCGCCAAAATATGTAAATACTAGAAACAAAATGCCACATTTGGCAATTTGGTATGTACTTATTGCACTCGTATTAACTACATGATTGTTTCAGATAGAACAGTCGATACATATAAATGTTAATCGTAAAATCTGCATTTACAATAAATCATTTATGCGTAATCTGTTTAGAATAAGCAGACAAGAAGAAGACATACCTATGCAAAAGTTAAGCCATCTAGGTACACGTTTTATATCATAAAATATCAATGTTAAGTTGTAGTAAATTCCCATTTAAATAGCTTTTTATTATTTTATCCATATGTTGTGATAAAATTCAACATGTATCAAAGGTTAAAATATGCAAGTATATACAATGATCTTCCGCTTACGTTGTTATATACAATATAAACAACTATTGGTTATGAGAACCGTTACTAAAACAGCATATTAAGTAAACACATTGAGAATCTCTATGGATTTCCAGTTTCGATTTCACCCCCCCCCCCCCCCATTAATATCTAACGTGTATAGAAGTGTATATGGCAACACACTTACAATAAATAAGTATTGTCTAGAAAGCGTGAGGAAAGCAATCAGAAACAAATACATTTCTTACGATGATGATTGTTTAATCCTTTATAAAATTACACATTAAAAACACAAGGACAATATGTTCAAATAGTATTGCTTTGAAAAGGATTTGATTATCACGGCTTTTATACATAAACTGAATAATGTAATAAATAATATTTCACACATTGTGCAAATATAAGAATTAGTATATGACCGTTTTCTGTCCGTAAAATGTGATAGAGATGCTCAGGAGTATAAGGACTGGTCACTATTTTTTAGAGTGTTGTCCGCTCGGGTTACCTTAACGAATGACATCAGCTTCATTGCTTAAAGGCCTAGTTTAAGGAATATCTGGCCACTCCATGGGGTATTCCACTCAATGTATTGGTCCACTATAAGATCTTTTATCATTATCTGCAATCTTTTCTCTCAACTGACTGAGCAATGGCTTGTGCATTGTTTCATTATATCTCTACCGCTGCAGCAGTGTATTGTCTCAGCTGATAAGTGTAACAACGCTGTGACCAAAATAGGGTTCCAATACGCAGGGGTATCATACCCCAGGTTTTGGGGGCGGGGGGGGGGGGGGGTCAAACAAAGAAGGATTAAACTCATCTTTATTGATAATACAGTGAACATATGATGGTATGAATCGCCAATTAAAAGCATTGAAACGAAACGTCAACGGTTCATATAAACGTAATTATTTACTATCTAATAATACTGTTTTTATTGCGCTACATAATGCAGAAATGCTTTATGTGTCATTATTGTGCTGTAGTTATTTCTTAACAAATACTATTTCAAAGATATTAGATGTTCTGGATGACTACTTACTCTGAGAGTTCAGCAATTTGTTTCATTTTGTGTACTGTTCAACACGTTGACTGTACACACGATTATACACGATGAAAATATTCGATATAATATTAAAAAAAGAAAACCCCACATCGGTTCCAATGACATAACAGTGACCAGCCAGGAAGCCACAAACTGTATGTGGACCGAAGTTGCTCACTATAATGGTCAAAAGGTCTTCAGTGGCGTTTTCTAGTTCTTAAATAATATATTGCAGTTGCAGAAGAATTGCCTGAAACGGGAGAAGTCGTGGCAACTATTGAACACCACTATGATGAAATCGAAGAGGAACTTGGAGCTACACAGGCATTGAATCAACTAACAATTAATCAACAAGAAACACGAATTTATTAAATGATAATATTCGTTATAATGACACAAATTAAATTATATTTGTGTGACTCCTGTGAAATAAAAAAACTTTTTATTTTAAAATGAAGCTTTATCTAGTTTACTTTACATGATGTGTACTGTTGGCTTTTCAATAATCCTAGGTGCTACCAAATGAGCGATCATACGAGAACCTGAAGCCACCACGTAACCTTGCACACCCTGCGCGTTTAAACACTGCAGGGCTACCCTCTGAACTCCACCCGACCACTTCCCGCGCAACACCAGCGTATGAGGATCTGAAGAGATCTGATACTAATCCTGGCCACAAATATACGGCTCTGATACCTCGTAACACAGCATCGCAGAAGAGACATTGTGTAAATATAACATATAACTGTGTTCGCCGACATACAATGATGGTTCTGTGTTTCCCAAAATGTATTAATTGATTAATCGAAGTTTTGATTATACATAAAGTGGAGTGGTTTTATTTTAATTTATTTATTCTAGGTGTCACCAAATGAACGACTCTACCAGACCATTAAGCCATCACCTGACCTAACAGACCATGCTCGTTTAAACAATGCAGGACAACCCTCTGAACTAAATCCCACATTTTCCCACGTTTCTCCAGCGGCCTATGAGGATCTGAAGAGATCTGATAGTGATCTTGGTCACAAATATACGTCTCTGAGACCTCGTAGCACATCATCGTTCAAGACAAATTATGCTAATATAATATAAGGGGGCCTCTGTGGTCTAGTGGTAAAACACTGGACTTGAGAGCGGAAGGTCCGGGGTTCAATTCCTGGTCCGGAACCTGGTCCTCACTTTCATCCTTCACTTTCTTCACCAATCATTACACACATTTATCATCAATAATAAAACACCCTGGACTGTCAGAAATGCCTAGCACTAAATTCCTGAGTAACACGTTGCTGACATGTGACAAGGTTTGTCAAGCAGGCTGCATAAGATCAAAGTGGTTACAAAGCATATGCAAATAAAAGCTAGTGAACTTGAAAGTAACCCCAGACTCTGCATCCGATTGTTGTGAGGTATAAACTGGTAGTACCTGGAAGCATCCTGACCGCTGCAGGAATATTAAAAATGACAAACATGTGCCCAAATGACATACCACAATAAATCATACTGACCACAAGGAAGTGTTAAAAGTGTTAAAAGTTCCCATGTCCAATTATGTGACTTACAGTTATCAGTGTGCATGTAAAGTGGATGTAAAATGGACAAAACATAAGTAGTCTATGTGGAGCTGTGGCTGGGGACTGCTAGCGAAAACAGTGCAACACCAGAAACAACTAGGATGCTGAATAATGGCCCGAAATCATAAGTATCTACGGATGAAGATATGCAAGTACTACAGATAAATACAGCTGCAGTGCCATACCAGCGGAGACCAGAATAAGTCAAAGGACATGAAAGACGATCGGGGCCAAAAAAAAAAAAAAAAAAAAAAAAAAAAATATATATAATGACGCTGTTGCCAATACATATTAAGAGTTACGTGGTGCCGTTAATGAAACGGTTAATTGAAAGAAGTTTTCGATGTGCATATCGAATCACATTAATGTAAAGTAAGTTGTATATGTATAGATGTGTATATGAATGTATGAATGCATGTGCGTGTGTGCGTGAGAGCGTGTTTGCGTTTGATCGTGCTTTTGTGTGTGTGCGTGTGCGCGTTTGTGTGTTTGTGTGTTGTATGTACGTACGTACTATACGTACACAAGCGCACGCACGCACTAATCAATGCATGTATTATGTATGTATACATGTGCTTCCAGCATATTTCTTGATGTCTACGTGTATTTAGCTTCAGTATTTAATGTTCCATGACATGGTGTAAATAACCCATTTATTCGAGCTTATTTGAAATAATACTCACATGTGTTGTATATACAATCATTTAACAATAATACATGTAATTATTTCTTTTGACTTATAGTCTAGTACTTTCCTCGTCTCACAACTGCTGTGCGAACCATTCGTTATTGCAAAATGGAATGTAAACGTCACAATAGAAAACCACAACCGTTTGTTAACGAATGGCTTTCATTTAATTACTTAAATTATTCCTCTTAATCAAACTGTCACTCGGTGAATTTTAAGTAAATTTGCATGAATAATCCTTCAAGTACCATTTAATCAACATATAAATAACGTAACCGATATTATGTATGGTTCATTCCGGAGAAAGACACGATCATATAAATGATCTTTATTACGGACAACGCGACTTGTGTAAAATGTTTGTCATTTTCATTTGGCGTATCAAAACATATAACAACTGCTGCACAGACGTTGTTACAAATAGTTTTATGGCCTTTCCTAGAACAAATGTCATGATTTTGAACACTATCATTAAATAGATAAATAAAGCTCCAGAGTAATCACCAGGACGGAAACTCTTAACATCAGTTTAAACTGGATCTGCCTATCCATCCATGCATCACATTCTATTTTATGGATTGTATTACAGTATATGCTAGCATATTGAGCGCAACAGAATTTGCATAAAGGGCAGAATTAATACCATTACCATAGCCATGTCTGAAACATAAAACTTGTGATAATATCGTGACAAAACTTTGTTCAAAGACTTGTTCCAGTGGATTGTTTTCATGTACTGCAAAGAAAGAGAGATCTGATTTAAGTATTTGCAGTCTAAATAAGAACGACCAAGAACAGGAACTGACAGAAAATCAAAAGACAACAGTATAATCTCATATAAGGGCGAACGTTCAAAGGACAACATGAACCCCAAACCAAATCTACAGCGATTAACATTGACTTTTCCATATTTCGCATTGTTCTAACTTCTACATACTATTGTTTTGGCGTCAAACGACATTACAATCGAATTTAAAAGCCGCACTGTTTAAAATCAAAACACTGCCCCTCCAAGTAAACTTTTTATAACCATTGCTTCGAATATTAGCTAATCATCGTGGCGACGCGGTCTTTATCCGAATATTCACCGTTACCTTTCGACGAGCTGCACGATAAACTAATAAAATACGATACAACAAGATGTGATTGACAATGCGTTCATCCATTAAGAAAGCTAGCACATCATTGTGAAAATGCCCGTATTCTTTAAAGAGTGTTTGTTTGACATTTTAAAAAAGAGGGTTTTAAAACTAGAAATGAGGCGCGTCAAGGAAAAAACGGGCTTATTGCATGTGCGTAAAGTGTCGTCCCGGGTTAGCCTGTGCAATCCGCCCAGGACCAAGCTGTGACTTCATGGACCCCATATTGTCCGTTCCCTACTATGGAGACTTCTCGGACCCCAGATTTTTCTGTCGCTACTAAGGAGATTTCTCGGACACTAGATTTTTCGGACACTATAAGAAAACGTATCGGCCCCCAAAATTTATTATAGAAAAACGCAATAATTATTTATATCTGTACCGTGAATAAACCGATCATATACCGCCCCATGTTTTCACCAGTGATACATGAATAAGCTAAATATTAGATATTTACGTAAACATAATTGATACATAAATTTGTCATGCAAATTTAACACATTAACATTGTCAGAAAATAATAGCGGAAATGAATGAGCAATAAGTTTATGAATTCCGCATTTAGTGCAATTCTCGGGTTCTGTATTCTCCAGACGCTCATTGATGCGTGTGTATTAACACAGCTTTAACACCCTTTTATTTTTACAATGCTTCTCCTGCTGTACTCGCAAGAATCAATTCGCGGGGAAGACAGTCGGTAACAGCGTGCACTAATATTTTTACACAATGATACAATAATAGGAAATATAAGCTCAGTCAAATTTGCTAATATTTGCTTTGCTTATTTATCAGAAAAATTTCAGAAATTTACCACTTTATATTTGGCGCTTGCGAGCTCAACAGTCAACATTGTACGTTGTGACCGACTGTCGTCCCGGTGAATTTAGGATTGTAATTGCTATTTATAGAGCGCGACGATAATGTAGGCTAAACAATATAGTTATTTCATTATGTAAATGAATATAACATTCTGATCATGACATACAATGAGTAAAATTGTTCATAATTATGTACATTTCTAGAGTGTATGTCGAAGATATGTTTATAACTTTAATTTAACCGCTTATGTTTACAATTATGTAAATTTGTAATCCCCAAAAGTATGCAACAGTTAATGGTACACGTTAAACAATTGTTTGAAGTTTGCATTCCCTAAATTAAGAACATTTGCTCAATTCTATTGGCATTCAATTTTCCCGCTGCATAATTATCGCAAGAAAACTAGGTCAAAAGTGATCTTAGACAGCTTCGCCGAACATATTGAAGATTTTGGAAATTGGAAGTTTCATAAAGCATTATGTTACTATAGCATTTTCTTTAAAGAGTGTTTATTTTAACCTATGAAATTGCATAATTCTGCAGCAAAAATGTACGAGCGTGCCTCAAACCATCTAACAGCAAAAGAGGTCGATAAAAAGTTTACTGGAACGATACATACTTAACAATATCGAATGCTTTCGGTAAGTGCAGTAGTTCCTTTCCTGTAATATGGCCTTTGTCTATTTTAGGAGTAATGGTGCCAAACAAATAAATTAGGCAACTTCGCTGACTCCTCAATGCAATATAAATGTCAGAAGGTGATTACTTGAGTATTCCAAGTTGTCATACATGACTAGAGAAAGTGTGAGAGCTCCCGATAAAACCACACGAGCAGATTGTACATTGCCTGTGATACATACCTTTTAAAAATCAGTCGTGATGCATTGCATAGTCTTTCATAGGACATATATATATATATATAACTTTGAAAGACAGATCTAGAATATAAAATACAATGCGAAAAAAAAATGAAATCGTTAAATTGCGCCATTCAGTTAAAAAGTAAACCTTTTAGATCATGGTCAAAACCGACGCTAGTTCTGGCTGTTGATTGGCTTGGAATCTCTAGTAAGCATAAACATATAGTAATATCTACTATTAAGATGTTTCAATGGTGTTACGGTACACGTGCCCGACAAGTCACACTGTAGTTTATATTATAAATCAGTTAGAACATATTAAGTCAAATGGTATTGGCTAAGAAAGGGCTCGCTTCGCTGCGCTCGCTCCTCTAATTATTACAAAGTGTCTGTTAAGAACATGCCCTCAGTGATTAAGCTTTTGGCATAATGACTGCAATCCAGCCATGCGCTCTCTCTGTCCTTTTATAACATGACCCATAATGTTTGACTCAATATGTTGAACGTTACATAAATATAATTATATACAACTAAACCCTGTAATCTGGCATTTAACACCCACGCCTTATGTCTGTATTTCATGACGGTGATTTGAGATACCTGCTACATGATGTTAGGGCTGATGAGGAGCGCGGATGCATGTTTTTACTCCCTTTTTATCGTGCCTCATGACCTTAAACCGGTTAAAAACCCAATGCTTGGCATTGACTATTCCAAGGCCCCAGTTTTAATCCTATTATGTTTTGTGTTTGTTATGCGTATTTTGTATTGTGCTGTGTTGTTCTGGCAATTGGTCACTTGCCTTAAATAATGGACAATATGATGTTCATACGGGTCTTGTATATCCTGTAATTTCGCCTTTGAGAGATCGCTTTCCTCGACAGAGCCATCATTGCATTCTACCACCTGTGTATGATTTCATCTGCCTCGTCTTGCAGCATCATCCAGATTAATGTCCAAATAGTCGACGTCATCCTCAGAGGGAATATTGCCGTCAATGTTGTCTAAGTGCTCTATCGTCTCACTGCCCAGTTAAAAGCTTTAAAATCAAATAATTTTATTTCCGTAATAATGCTTAATATACTAGTTTCCTGTATTATCTAGCTTTACATTGTAATTTACTTACCTAACGCATAATACCAGTCCCACAGAAGCTTATTGAGTAGTCTCAAATTTCACTTCATTGCCAAACCGAATCATGTTTCGTGAAGCGTTGATGTCCCGGTTAGATACAATCTGACTTTTGTGCAGGACAACTCCGATCATCGACTTGCCTGCCTCATACCTCTTTAAAAGCATTTGCATGAGCAAAAATGAGATATTAGGGTATGCATCGTAAATTAAAACAAGAAAAAACGATATGTTAATTATTTTTTATATTTGCAGATGGTCCGTAATATGTAAAAGAATATTTATATCCATGCTGTCCAAATAGTAAAATGTTCCGTTATGAATCCAAGAGATATAAAGCAGTTACCAACCCAAATCTTAGCTAGGTAACATGAAACATTTCTAAATCACAAATGAACAAATATGGTCGTTTGATACAGTAAAGTCTGCATTAGATTCAACATTATTACGGTAATTATGAAATGATAAGCACAAATAATGCAAACTGCAGTGGCTTTTAAGCAATAATGTCTCGACATTCTGCCTCATGGAAATTTGGGTACCTGGCTAAACACAAAAACAAACAATATAGGTGAACAAATGCAGCGTGCTTCAGCAATATCAGACATGGAGTGTAGGCTAGAATTAAGATGATGCAAAAGAAAATTGACGCTTTTTTTAATATTAATTTTATCTTGTCGTGGAATATTACCACTTTATTTAGTAAGGGGTACCCTTTTTGTGATATTATCACAGTTCGCAAATTTTCCAATTTCGTCGAAAAATAATCAAAATAAAAAACGAGTTTTGTCTAGTGTTCATGTGGACAGTAAATCTAGGTAATTCTGAGATCGTTAGACACCGACATTGCCCTGAATAGGCTTGTTTAATACATTTTGTGTATGTTCAGCATAACACAAAATATAGGACAGGACAAAGTGTTGGTTTATTTGCGCACTGTCTGAATATTTATGCAAATAAATAGTTACATGGGGGATTAATTATCAGGTTTACCATAATTAGATATCTATATGTTTTTTGAAGACATAATCTTTCTTACAATATATCTTTTTGATGACACAATCTTCCATCAAGCTACTTTGAAATAAAAATTGAACGTTTTAACAAGACTTTGTGATAGGATGGCACAATTATAACAAGAGGCGCACGAGTACCTGAAACGCTCCACTGGCTTATTAAGTAAGGAACGTCAGAAGCGAAAGAACCCTGTTACATACAGAAAAAAGGCACAGCTCTCTGGCGGCCATGAGTGTTTAACTAATCAAAATAATTCAATGTATTTTGGTAAAGAGCCAACTAAAGAACATTTCTGTGAAATTATTTCGAAATCCAAACAGTGATTTCTGACAGAAGATTTGCAAAGTTTTCAGTATAGCCATTTAAGGAAAAATGGCTCCGCCCCCTGGAGGCCATGTTTTTCAACGGAGTAGAACCATTTGAGTAAATTGGAATAGAAACAACCAAGGAACATTTCTGTGAAATTATTTCAAAATCCATACAGTGGTTTCTGACAAAAAGGTTTTCAAAGTTTTCAATATAGCCATATAAGGAAAAATGGCTCCGCCCTCTGGAGGCCATGTTTTTCAACGGAGCGTATCCATTTGAGCAATTGTGGTAGGAAACACCCAAGGGGTATTTCTGTGAAAATTTTTCAAATCCAACCTGTGGTATCTGACAAGATTTTTAAAGTTTTCAATATAGCAAAATAAGGAAAAGGACTCCGCCCTCAGGAGGCCATATTTTTCAACGGATCGGATCCATTTGAGCAATTTTGATAGGAACACCCAAGGGGTATTTCTGTGAAATTATTTCAAATCCAACCAGTGGTTTCTGACAAGATTTTTAAAGTTGTCAATATAGCAAAATAAGGAAAAAGGGCGCCGCCCCCTAACGGCCATGTTTTTCAACTGAGCGGAACCATTTGATCAACTTTGGTGAAGGACCACATAAGGAGCATTTCTGTGAAATTATTTGAAAAACCACCCAGGGGTTTAGGAAGAGATGTTGTTTAAAGAGTTTTCTATTTTTAGCTCTTGTGGCCATCTTGTGCAACGGACCCACAAGAGACTATTTCTTAAATGAGCAGTGGTCCAGAAACATTCAATAACTACCGTTTCCCGGATATAGATAGATTTATTCAGGTTAAAACACACAAGTTTACAACACCTGACAAATTCAGTTATAGAAACAATGGTACAACTAACGAATTCTTAAAACTATCAAAAACAATAACACTTGAATTTACTCAACTACAGTTGACTATGCTAGAGGAAGAGCTATTACGAGGCAAGATAACATTTGTTGGAATGAATTAATGCGAAAACATAGATGGAAGTTAATCATAGTGTGAAGTTACCTAGGATGGCCCATGAAGGCTTGAACACTTATTTCCGATGGGGTCCTTGTATAACAATACTTACTTAGGTTAACAAAAACAACATAAACAAGAAATGTTTTTAAAAAACACAATCGGCGTAGAAATTAATATTGAGATATGATTTTGTTTGCCCTAAAAATAATACAAGAGGACCAAGCTGTGACTTCATGGACCCCATATTGTTCGTTCCCTACTATGGAGACTTCTCGGACCCCAGATTGTTCTGTCGCTACTAAGGAGACTTCTCGGACACTAGATTTTTCGGACACTATAAGAAAACGTATCGGCCCCCAAAATTTATTATAGAAAAACTCAATAATTATTATTATCTGTACCGTGAATAAACCGAACATACCGCCCCATGTTTTCACCAGTGATACATGAATAAGCTAAATACTAGTAATTTACGTAAACATAATTGACACATAAATTTGTCATGCAAATTTAACAAATTAACATTGTCAGAAAATAATAGCGGAAATGAATGAGCAGTAAGTTTATGAAATCCCCATTTAGTGCAATTCTCGGGTTCTGGATTCTCCAGACGCTAATTGATGCGTGTGTATTAACACAGCTTTAATCCCCTTTTATTTTTAGAATGATTCTCCTGAATTGATGTTAGAATTATTTCGAAATCCAAACAGTGATTTCTGACAGAAGATTTGCAAAGTTTTCAGTATAGCCATTTAAGGAAAAATGGCTCCGCCCCCTGGAGGCCATGTTTTTCAACGGAGTTGAACCATTTGAGTAAATTGGAATAGAAACAACCAAGGAACATTTCTGTGAAATTATTTCAAATCCATACAGTGGTTTCTGACAAAAAGGTTTTCAAATTTTTCAATATAGCCATATAAGGAAAAATGGCTCCGCCCTCTGGAGGCCATGTTTTTCAACGGAGCGGATCTATTTGAGCAATTGCGGTAGGAAACACCCAAGGGGTATTTCTGTGAAATTATTTCAAATCCAACCTGTGGTTTCTGACAAGATTTTTAAAGTTTTCAATATTGAAAAATAATGAAAAATGGCTCCGCCCTCGGAGGCCATGTTTTTCTACGGATCGGATCCATTTGAGCAATTTTGGTAGGAAACACCCAAGGGGTATTTCTGTGAAATTATTTCAAATCCAACCTGTGGTTTCTGATAAGATTTTTAAACTTTTCAATATAGCAAAATAAGGAAAAATGGCTCCGCCCCCTAACGGCCATGCTTTTCAACTGAGCGGAACCATTTGATCAACTTTGGTGAAGGACCACTTAAGGAGCATTTCTGTGAAATTATTTGAAAATCCACCCAGGGGTTTAGGAAGAGATGTTGTTTAAAGAGTTTTCTATTTTTAGCTATGGTGGCCATCTTGTGCAACGGACCGAAATCATTTGAGAACATTTGGTAGAATCCACCTAATGAGCATTTCTGTGAAAATAATTGAAAATCTACCCGGGGTTAGGAGGGGATGTCGTTTAAAGATTTTTATATTTATAGCTCTGGTGGCCATCTTGTGCAGCAGACCGGAACCATTTGAGCATCTTTGGTAGAGGAAATTTCTGTGAAGTTTTGGTAAAGTGGGCCTATAGGTTTCGTCGGAGATGTTGTTTAAAGGAAAAGTTGACACACGGACGGACGGACGCACGCACGCACGACGGACGAACCGCCATGGCCAGTGGAGCTAAAAAAAAATACTTACTTTTAAATCCGTTATATGTGTGTATGTAATATTTATCGTCATGAAGTTCATTGTCAATCAAAATGAAATGAATAATATTTGTTTCAAAAACTTTCAGCAATAACAGGTCATGTGAACGGAACAGCTCTCGGTCACCTGTCAGTGTTGGAGCTGATCTTCTTCGGCAGAAACATTACATTCCAGTTCGATCCAACAACACCTCTGTCACAAGACCACTTTGATAATTGCACATGGAAAGTAATGTTAGAAAGCCAGACCTCGTTGCAGACAATCAATAGCGAGTATAGCCAGTACGGATCAGACGCGATGAAGAGGATGGAGCTGACTAGTGCGAGTATAAACATGACCTGGGACGGGGCGTTTATTCACGTCAACTGCAGTAACCAAGTGTCGAATTACGTAATACTAGATTTAATAGGTGAACCTTAGAACTAATGTGTAAAGTTTTTAAATGCACCATGCGTTGTGCTGAATACCATGATATACCATATAAGACAAAGTCACGATATACCATGGCAAGACTATCTATCTATATATATGTATATCTGTCTGTCTGTCTGTCTGTCTGTCCGTCCGTCCGTCCGTCCATTCGACGGCCCAAACTATCTACCTAACTAATTGACTAACTAACTAACAAACTTTTGTTCCGGACATGTATCTCGTATAAAATCAATCCATATGTCAACACAATAATTGTTTTAAAAAAAGACTTAACCACACAATGTGACAATCCATTTCCTGTTCACGCCGTTTGTTTCATTGATAAACAGAAGTGTTAGTTCTTAAAGTCTAAGAGTCAAATTAACAACTACTCATGCCAACTTTGTGGAGATACGCAATAAGTTCATTCTCATTAAGATACAGTGCTTAATTGCATCGCTGAAAGTGGTTGAACGGATATGCTCTCAGTGTGAAGTTAAGTATGATCAAGGAGATGTTTAGATAACAATCGTTTTATGATTTTAATGACAGTTCCACTAAACGTTCTTGTGTTGGAAAAACATAGATTCGCATGGCTGTACTTTATGTACATTTCATTCATATTGATTTTACTACTAGCACTAGTTTTCCAGCGCCCGCGTTACGGTGAGCACTTTTTATAAGTATAAAATATATAATTTATTGTTTGATTATAAAAACGATATATATGTGTTAAGCAATCATTTACGAAATACTTCTTAGAATATAAGTTTATTTTTAAAAATGTTATGCCACATTAGCCGTCGATACGCCCCTTAAAAAATTACATGTGTTTCATTCCGACAAACGACTTGACGTTAGTTTATGGTTGCGACCTCATTTTTAGAAAAATTAAACAATGCTGTTGTCGGCGTTTGGATTTCATTGTAACTTAAGTAGAGCCAAAACAATTTACACCATGACGTCAACTAGTGAAGTCGAACTGCGAAGTGTTATACAGTTTTGTTTAACCCTAACGCGGTCGGAAACACTAAACCTGAGCAAACAGACATCCTGCCACAAAACGTTTGTCTATAAAAAGCATAAGATATTCCAAAATGGACTATTATCAATTGAATGACGGAAGGGCGGTGAGTCACTAAATTGTAACGACCGGTAACTGGGAACATAAACCGTTGGTCGAAGTAAACAAAAAGACAATAAATCGCAGAAAGGAATAAAAAGCACAAAAAGTTAGCGTCCTTGATTTCTTTTAACGTGTTAGCTTTTCTTTCCAGGGGCGTAGCTTGGGTTAAAAAGGTGTATAGGCACAATAGGCGGAATCTACAAAACTTGGGCCAGTAGTGTTTATACTCGTATATGGCTACAAACAACTAACTTCAGCTAAACCCCGATTCTGCAAAATAATTATAAAATAAGCGTGTGTGTCATGAAATTTATTTAATATTGACGTAATCGACTCGTTAAACAATGAAGTCTCAATAACCTCCCCCCTCCCCGCCCCCCCTCTTGTTGTTATTGCATTTGTGGCATATTTTAATTTTTTATCGCTGGAAAAACTGTATAGGCACGTGCCTATAGTGCCTAAAGGAAGCTACGCCCCTGCTTTTAAAAGCTTACCACTAGGCCACCGATGACGTAATGCTCAGACCGGTTCTGTTGAACGTTCTGACTGTTTATAATTTAACACGTTTTATAATATATTTACCGTCACGGCGTCACAAATACATGGTTATTTAGCGCATTTTAATGTAATACTACTACTACTACTACTAATAACAATAATAATAATAATAATAATAATAATAATAATAATAATGTGAGAAACATAATTTTCGAAAAGATATCTGTTAACATCATATTTCACCTCAATCAATATACTATGTAAGTACGAGTCTAAATGTCTATATCTGAAAATGCTGTACCAGATGACATGAAAATTGCAAATTGCTAGAGTTAAACCTTTGTATAAGAAAAATGGTAATCTAGATGTTGGAAACTATATACCAGTCAGTATATTGTGTGTAGTGTCAAAAAGTTTAGAAAAATCTATATATTCGCAACTGGAACAGTTTTTTAAAAGACAATAATTTACTTTATGAACTTGAATTAGGTTTAAGAAATTCCTATTCCACTGACACTTGCCTTGTGCATCTGCTAGACCATATCAGAACAAATAGTTCTAAGGGACTCTACACGGGTATGATTATGTTGGATCTTCAAAAAGCTTTCGATACAGTGGACCATTATATACTATGCGGGAAACTTAATATTGTAGGAATCCAAAATACTGACTGGTTCATGTCTTACTTAAGTGGTAGAAAACAATCAGTAAGTGTGAACAATGCCTTCTCTGACTTAAAGCCTGTAACATGTGGTTCCCCCAGGGTACTATTTTGGGACCACTCCTGTGTTTATGCTATATAAATGATATGATAATTAGTATTGATCCTGATTGTAAATTAGTTTTGTATGCAGATGATAGTGCAATTTTATTATCCCATACAAAGCCAGATATTATTACAACACTTGGTAAAGTTCTAGAACGTTGTACATCCTGGCTGGTGGACAACAAAGTGTCTTTTCATCTTGGAAAAACTGAATGTGTAATACTTGGATCAAAACGTAAATTAAAGTAAGTAGGACACTTCAAGATTATGTGTAATAACCACACTATTGAATTCACACAAGATGTAAGATACCTAGGTCTTAACATTGATAGTTCTTTATCAGGTGAATCTGTTGTCAAAAACATTGTTTCAAAAATGAATTCTCGTTTTAAATGTTTGTATAGACAGCAAAATTCTTAGATGTTAAAACTAGGAAATACCTACGTTCTGCATTAATTCAATGCCATATGGACTATTCTTGTTCTTCCTGATACCCTAGTTTGAATAAATGCTTAAAAAAAAAACTTCAAATATGCCAAAACAAGATAGTCAGATTTATTAGCAATATGGGACCTAGAGAGAGTGTAAATAACAATATTCTGTCCAATTTGCAACTGCTAAACGTAGATAACAGAAACAAACAATTACGACTTAATCATGTTTTAAAAATATTTCATATAAAATGCCCTTCCTATACGAAAGAAAATGTGCTTGTTAAAGATATGCATCATTATTCAACTAGATACCAGCTGTACAATTTCAATGTTCCTAAAGGTTACGATAAAGCTGACACTACATTCTTCAGTGAAGCCATTAATGACTGGAATTCCATACCAGAGTACTTTAAAAGGATAGATAAAATAGATCAATTTAAAGCAGCTGTTAAGAATCATCTTTAAAACAGTGCAAAAAATGACTGAAGTGTACGCTGTGATGTACATGTACTTGTATGTCTATGTAACAATATGCTATTGCCTAGGTTAAACTGAACACTGTCTTCATCAGAGGTAAATAGTATTACTAACCACTAAAATCACGTCATTTTGATTCTTTATATCAGTTCAAGTAATATGGTAAACGGAACCAATGTATCACAGCATATTAATAATTGTTGGTTAACGTATTAGCCCAACCTTGTTTTTTTATCACGGATATTTACGGCACGTACTTGTAATCTATGTAACATTTTAATCATCATAGAACAACAACATTTTGAAACATAATAATATGTTTTAGGCTTGGGACGGCGCAGAAGAATGAGTCATAAATCGAGCCCGTAAGACATATACATATAAAATACATTTTCTGAATATTTATGTGCATTTTAACATTCATGCTTTATTCTGTTGCAGTATGTTTTAGTATTTATTGCTGAAGAACAACTATTTAATCCTCATTAATATTGCCTCAGTGATCAAGTAGAAATGTAATGTCCTTTTCCATTACATGTTTTATATTTGTATTTGATTCATTAGGCCCAAAAACATATTTGTTGGTTTCCGCTTACAGCAATAAAACAATCTAGTGGGAGGGAGAGGTAGAACAAAATTGTTTTCTTTACCTTTTTTCATCGCGCCACATTCACCACACAATTTAGGTATATTGGACTGCATGTAAACAAATTAAACGCCTCCCATCACAGAAACTGTACCGTAGCTAAAAATAAGATCATAGAAAAAAACAGTTCACAATATAAGATTGAAATTTACTTTTTCAAAATACGAATTGCCGAAAAGCCGCATATAAACAAAAACTACTTTATTGACCGAAAGTAAGAAAAAGTTAATGATCGATTGGCAAGAAAACATTAAGTGTCGGCGGAAAAAAATAGGGGAGGAGGTGTCGGGTAAGCGGAAGCAAACAACTTTATGCACGCCTTATTTAAATAGTATTAAAATGCTTCTTAGTTATGCTGCTTATACATTTCAGTTCGGTTGGTTTTGGAGTTACCACCTCACAGCAGGATGATCTGCCAGTGGTCCAAGGTTATATAACGTCTGATCTCTTTTTAATTGTACAACTATTTATGTACACTATTTCACTATTGGTTTATTACGTTTGTCAGTAAAAACCGTTTTCTTATTCAATGATTTGTTGTTATTATATCTTTTTTGACTATTATTGTTTGAATGCTACTGATGATAAGAATGATCAGTAGTAAATCAGGAAACACAGTATATTGTTGATAATTACAGAACAATAAAGTTAGTGAAATTTGTTGTTTCGAAATATTCTCTGTATACAGAACATCGATCTGGCCACGTTGAGGCAAATGAAATTCTTGAAGCTAACATCAATATGTACTCAAATATGATTGCTTCCACCAGCCGGGTAGTGGTAAGTGGCCTTCGGTTTACAACAGCATGCTTATTAATTGATAGTAAACGCTATACCAAAACCAAATACTAGCGTTTTAAGTTGGCATTGCGTACAACACAAATAACTTTTGTGGTACTATGGTTTCGTTTTTGCATTGGCTAGTACAGAGAACTGTGTTAATTCGAATAATTCGTTCAATACAGTTCTGATAAATTAGCCTTAAAATACGTCATATCTGAATATGACACAATGTCACATTCATCACGATGTTCCATTAAAGGCTTCAGTTGCTGAACAGAATGGACTAGTTTACGCCGACATTGACATCGCCTTTCTCGAGATGAAGCAGAAGAAAGTGAAGACGACAAGTAGATACGTGCCCACCGAGTACACGAGTGTGAGAGAACTTACCGGTGACGCATCCGATGAATACGTCTATGTTAATATATAATACATTATTACCTCCGCCCGCCAAGGATGTTATGTTTTGCAGACGTTTCTTGTCATGTTTGGAAGTGAGTTAGAAACGAAATGCCAAAAGTTATGAACGTTTTTGCATGAGCTAACTTTTCTGAGAAAGTTCCAAAGAGTCAAAGAACCAACGTTTAGATTAAGGTGATGATCCAGATCACCATCTGGATCACGGATTTGAAAGGGACAGATTCACAGTTTCGGGTTGGTAAAATATTTCTCTAAACAAAATAATATATTTTTGTCTATTAAACTGTATTGCCTGGGAAACATAATTATTTTGATATTTACTATGCATTTTGGTGTACAAACTTACTAGGGTATATCTACCAGGTAGCAACACTTCATTGAAAAAAAGAGATATTCGACAAAAGTTTAATTCTGTACAAGGAATGTGCTTTTGAACGTTGAAATATGAACAATAAATGTTGTATACAACAAGAAAAAATCAGTTTTAGAAAATATTTTGTCACAGCCAAAAACTGGAAAACTGTCCCTTTATAACGATAAGGCTAGTTGCCTAATTATGCTGAACACCACATTAGTCGCACAACACATGCGAGGGCACATCGACCTTGGTGAGTGAAGGTTTACACTCTGCAAGAGCTCTCTAGTTATCATGATAAATGCATTGATTTGGCGTTGGATATCGACGAGAAGTATCTGGAGATGAATGTTTACAACAGTCAAGACAATCGCAAATATATCAGCGTGTAGCCGTTCAACTTTCGGATGAAACTGATAGGATTTTATGTAAATGAACATTTACGAACATTTTTCTTTTAGACAGTTCTGTCTGTAGAATACTTTGATTGCTTTTACTGTTTCAACAGCAAACGCCTATTATTTCAAACTTGTACATGTAATATAAAATTGTGATTTTGATTTTTTTCCATTAATTTAAATATTTTCTGATAAACATTTCAACATAGTTTTAAGACATGTACGTTTTGAATTTAATGTTGAATTGATTGGACTTTAATTAGTGTACACTTTACTGTATAAAACTTCTTTGAGGTTGCGTACACTATTCATGATTTACTCATTTCGTTAAATGTGACTAAGCAGTCTACATTATTGACACCATGAAAATGTAAAGGGCATGTGTGTAAATAGATATTACAAAAGGGGTCATGTTCTTTGTTACCAAGCTGGATACACATTGCACAATTATGAAAATTTATTTACGGCTAAGTGGTGAAATATAGAACAGTATCAGTGAGATATATCCCTATATCACTCACAGTGAGGGAATACTTTTTATTTTCGGACAATATTTAATTGTAGTTGTTGTCACCCTTTATCATACAGAATTGCCAAAACGAAAAGTAGTAAAGAATAATAACAGCAAATGTTAAGAATACCTATCCGATATATTGAACTGTCTTTCCTCTTTTTTTCTCAAGGATTTTCCTCAGTCGTATTGAGCCAATGACACTAGTAAAGACAATGTCATGCGGGTACAAGTTTTACCAACAAGGCATTGGAGCTGGTCACCTTGGTCCAAACTTAATTTCAGCATCCAAAGTATTTATTTATCCTGTGCACTTTATTAATTCCAGCATACTACTTTGCAGGTGCATTTGGTGTTTACTGTTGCTGTGAACAGTAGTCTCTCTTTGTTTACATAGTTGCTGTATTACTGGTTCTCCAAATTCCAACACGAATCCAAAGTAGCTTTAAGTAATAACTTGTGTCCATTAAGCAAGCACATATTTGTACATTAGTTTGAGTGTATTAAGCCTGTATATCCAGTAATCACGCTCAAGTATTTCAAGTATTCAATGTGCTGATGTAAGAAGTGTTCAGCGTTCTATTCTCCGCCATCTTGTTTTCTTCTAATTCTCGACCGACTTGTAACCCAATTGTGTTGTTAAATCCGAACAACTAATATAGAAAACACTGAACACTCTTTCACATTTTAACGCGCATCTACGAGTTTAATCATCTTGAATTGCTTTCGAAAACACATAGTGCGTTTGAATGTCGTGACTGTGTTTACTATTGTTTACATCATAACACGTATGCTCAGGCTAGTTTTAGACAATGTGAATTTCGGAGAACTGACGGCATTTTCACTTTCAAAACGTACTTTTATTATAAATATATTTAAACCTAGCAGTGAGTGTTAATTTAACTGTTTGATTTAAAAGCTGGACATAATTCAACGACTACGTGTATCTAATTGCATGTAATTAAACTTAAATAAATTTAGAAACCCGGATTCTGCGTTGCCTATGAATATGCTGTACAGCATAGTGGACTGTTGTACTGTAAACATGCTGCCATGATAATGCATAGAGTCCAAAATGTTGCGGTTTAAATTGCTTGACTAATCCAAGGCACATTTTATTGTAATCCAACATGGTGCAGGAATGTTTATTACTAACACCGATTCCTACGCATTATAGAGAAAATAGTACTGACATAAAACTGAAAACATCGTGTTAGAAATCCCTTCAAAATAATTCAAATATAAAGAATACTCAACAGCATTAAAATAACAAGAACATGTGTTTGTTTTCGGTGTGATAACACGCAAGATCATCATCGGAAAGGGAGACAATTTACATATTTTCACTCGAGAAAGCGCTCCGGAAAATATTAATTGTCTCTTCTTCCGGTGATGATATCACGCGTTATCACACCGGAAATAAACAAATATCCTCTATATATTACTGTAGAAGCCATAAATTCCTTTCCTTGAATAAACATAATCCATGTGCAACAGTTGCAGTGAAACTCTTATTGTAAGGCATTGTTTTTTCAAAAATGTCCTCCTGCACCAATGTATTACAGGCCTTGGAACGATCAATGAAAGGTTAAACAGCGATTCAAGCGTCCCAATTGGCCTACAATTAATAAACAGAACACCAATACAAGCAAACATTAACCTTATCGCGTTAATTCAATTTACAAGAGAACAGGCCTTGCATTGTAATTCCAATATAGCGCCTTCATGGTTGGATACTAACACATATAACAATAAAGTGACTAAAAGTTTGATTTGTGAGATAAAAATGGTCAGAAACATTCATAAGTATATTTAGTACACACTATTTAGAGTTTTATTTAGGTGCCTACCTCGGCAAAAGTTAGGATTACGCACAGTAAAATTTGGATGACGTTAACGTGAGTTACATGTATTTATAAATGTATCTGAAAGTTACGAAGCTATATAAAATAAGCAAATGCTGTTTATAGCACTAGTTGCATTTACATACATTTGCACAATGTAACAAGTCGGATAGTTAACATGTTACACATAACCCTTATGTTTCGGTTTGTATTGCGTTCGATATATACGCACGGGCGTATAGGAATATGCTAGTTACGCCACTGTTATTGGTAAACTGTTAAATGTAAATACTAATTGTTCAAAACTTTAGAAATAGGTCACTGCAGTTTCAGCATATGTTTATAACAATTATATAAGTCACTTGGTGGTTGTTGAACATTTGGTACATATCGTGACATATAGGTCACCTATTTATCAAGCCTTTTAGGACATGCATTTTTCTTTACAAAATAGGCAATAACTCTTGTTTTTGATATGATCTAACACTATCAAATATGGCTTTCACTGCTGTTTCAAGGTAAATGATATTAACTACACGTTTTCAATTGCACACACAACATAATAATGATCTTTAAAATGTATTTTGCAGCAATTCATTGGTTTTATTAATCACCTGCGAACGTGTTTATGCTATTTCATTTCATTTGTGTTGGTTTTATTTAAAAATACAATTATCGTGTTTAAGTGTAACAATCATTGTTACATGTAAGATGATGGTAAGAATAACGCGAATACCTTAAACCGCTACAGCTGCACATAGTGTCAAATAACTTCATTTGCTATGTTTACATGATCAGCAGTGTTTCTATTTTGATATATACGTACTTTTGAGATGTTTGAATGCAAGTTTTCATGTGTAACGGTACACGGACATAAACAACATTAAATAAGCATTTGATTCACGTTTTGTAGAATTAAACAATATCTTATCTTCTGTCTGCATATACAGTAACGATCGTTTTCGTTTAATATTAAACTACTGATTTAAATTATGTTAATTGCAAAAGTTAGGCGTATACGACCAAGCTATGAAACCTGGCCTTTTACACCACGCATAACGTCTTTTTCCTGAGATGCACGACGATGATCTGTGATACGTACTATATGATGCTAGGTCTTGAAATCTTGTGAACAAGGAGGGGTTTAGCTGATATTTATATTAACTTAATGTCATCGTGTCCCAGAAAGTTGCAAATATGTTGCTCTGGTGAACATTAAACCATTGAGTAATTAAAATTCAATTGAATTATTTGTTTTTATTACTATTTATTTGCAATATTGTGAGGTAAACTTTTATTTACACGTTCGCGTATTTTGATTAATTCTGGACTCAGTTCGGCATGTCTTTAAACATGTTATAACCTCCAATTTCTTGCATTGACCGTAACAAAGCGGTGACCCCAGTTTTAATCATTTTAATGTTCTGTGTTGCGTTGTTCTTATTGCCATGTATTGTATAGGCAATTGATCACTTGAATCAAATAAATGAACAGCGGATTTTAAAAAGGGTTTCTCTCCCGTTGATGTCTCTGGAGTTTCAATATTCTTCTACTGACTCTGAGGTTTGGCACTCCAGAGCGTTTCGCTGCCTTCTTTCTGCATGTTGTTTTGGAAGCCAGTTTGTATAAAATGCTTCAGACTTTCCAAGCAGATTACTAATTTCTGCAGACATAATTATCGGAAATATACAATACACTTTTATCGATGCATATAAAGTGGTCGGACAGCTATAGTGGTAACATGTGTGCGTCAAATTCAATTTGTAAGTCAAGTTATAACTATGAGGCATGCCGACCAAAATCTTTTAACTTATGCTTCATATATGGTATATTTGTGTTTTATTTTTAGTAACGAATCAACCAGTTTATGTGTACGGAACTGGTCTCGGTCATTTGTCCGTGTTAAAACCAAGCTTTCTTGGAAGGACCATCAAGTTCAAGCTCAACCTAACAACACCTCTTACATCGGAACAGTTTGGTAACTTCGGATGGGAAGTACTATTAGAGGGCCATACCTCATTTCAGACAGTCAATAGCGGATATAGCCCGTTCGAAACATACGGAATGAAGTGAATGGAGCTGAACAATGTGGATGTGAACTTGTTCTGAGACTGGGCGTTGATACACGTCAAATGCGGCAACGGTCTGGTGTCAAACACCGTCGTACTGAAGCTACAATGTTGGCTTATGTTTTCGTGTGATCGTAATGGATATTTAAAACATACGCATTATATTTATAGCCAGAAGCACAACATGTGGTTTGACACTTACTATTTAATAAGTTAATAGTTAAAGATAGAGAACATAAAACCAACCATAAAAGCAAATAACTAACCAACCAAATACCTAACTAAAATAGACAAATATAAACTAAAGATAAAATTAATAACTACTTATGGCCCAACATTATTAGATTACGTCAGGCTTAGCCACACAAAGTGACTAAACATTTACAGTCGAAACAAATTGTTATATACTTAATTGTCAGTTTAAAAAAAATCACAGTTAACAACCATTCCTGCTTATTTGTTTTCGCGATTCAAATTGAGCACATTGTCAGTAAGATTCATTAATATTTAGGTGCTCACTGTCACTTCTGTGGCTGAAAAGGAAATTTGAACTGAAATTAATTAAGACAAAGTTTTACGACGTAGTTCTTTGTGCTACTTAGTATTATAGCGCTATTGTATTTTATAGATGTTTGAACCTAATATAAATCAATTTTAATAGAAGCGTTTTATTTATTTGTCTAAGGGAAATTAGTTCCCTGCTTGTAGACCAATCTTTTTATGAAATGATACAACTACGAGGAAAACGAGAATTGACGACAAACTGCAGTGGTTTTCTACACCTGAACAATTTCAGTGGGTTTATACACCTGCAAAAACTGCTCCGTGGTAATGTAAACAGTGTAATTAACAGTCAACGTTAATGATTGTAAAATAGTGGCAATTGTCAGACACTTTATCTTCATATATGACGTTTTGGCAAGTTTAAAAACAAATCTTGTGTCTAGATTTGACCCATCAAAACAGGCACACTTGTTGCACCAATGAAAAACTACTAATAATTCTTATCCTGAATTCTCCGTCAAAACAGTCTGAACTTATCATCGCTAAGATCGATTTGTAAGTTGTTTATGTCTCGCAATTTGAATAAAATGTTAATGAAAAAGAACATGCAATATCATATGTTTTCCAATATCAATATTCGACAACGAGTGTGGGTATCTTTACGTGTTGTTCTACCCTGAGCTACACGGGAGTATAGGTCAGATTGCCTACTATGCAACTGGGAACGTCCTTTGCAACCGTGAATTGTACAAACGGGTGTGGAAGAGAGACGACGTTGACATAACGCTTCAAGAAGGTGCATATGAAGAACGAAATGAAACACTAATTTTCGAGTACATTCTTACCATCTTTATCTTAACCTGGACCATCAATACAGAGTAGAACGCCACGAACGCAATAGTAAAAGAACTTACAGAACGAACGAAATTCTCCTTTTCTTAGGTAAAATATTCATATAATGTATGCAGTTTACCATTATAACATTCATATTTATATACCACGGCACACTTCCTTTAATACATGTTTGAGTTAACATCGCAATTATTTGTGTGCACAAGAAGTATTTTCATAAAGTTGTGTTATACTTTTAAAAACAGACAACATGAAGGTATGCAATACGCGATATTGTTGATATTGCGATTTTTCATATACACGTGTATATATGCTTGTTTGGCATACATGTTATCGGTGCAATGGAAGATGTGTTTAAAAAATAGCCAATTGGTTTCAAATGAAGTCAAATAATAAATCTTTAACATTCAGGTCGACCGGTTCTTTGACCCCGCTGCACAAAGGACAACTGTACCGACTGCCTGTGTTTCAAACCCAAGAACAGGATCAGCTGCATCACGCCAAGCACCAATGTCTCGCTCTGGATCTGCAACAGGAGGTTACAACTGCAGAACACATCCGTTGCAAGCGAGTACACCGCTGGAAATGACACCATCACGGATGAAGATCATATGTCGACGGCTGTATGTTCTTCGTCGTATAACAACAAAGCAATGTTTAATGTTTCTGCTCCCGTCTACGTGTACGGAAAGAAAATGTTGTCACTAGAGTTAAAACAGTTGTTTTCGTTATAAACAACACTTACGAACAGTTGAACATTTTAACTATTAATTTTGTAAATTTATTTACAATTGTTTTATACAAATATGAAATAAATTGTAAGATGTAAGGTAAAATTGCAGCTTACGTAATGACCACAAATACAAACAATATGTATTGTTTCTTTAAAATTATCTAGGGAACTGGTCATACGTTTGCAATGCATAACACTTCATTTGCTGCACTAAAATACAATTAAACAGTACCACCAAACTATCATAACTACGTGAAGGAAACCCAGTGAATATAACCTGTATAACAACACAAAGGAGACCACCGCCGACTCTTCAGATGTTTTTCGACGGAAAAAATCATAACTGGCGTCTCACAACATTACATGCACAATGAGAGCTCCAGAACGTACACGAGTGAAGCCTCATTAAGAGGGGCTAACAAAACGTGGAACAATAAGAACATATCCTGTGGACAGTTTGTTAGAGATCCGGACTGTCAATTCGCCTTTGGAAACTCGACAACCACAACAGTGAAATACAAATGTAATATAGCTATACTGGACTCACAATTTTTTGTTATACTAAGAATTGTGTAGTTTTTTCCTCCAGATCTGCAAACTTTATAATCCCGTCCGTATAATAGGCTACAACAGCCTCGACTGTTAGTTTATGTAGACAGCACCAAGAAAAAATAGTTTAAGTGTTACATTAAATCTTTACTCTATACATGTATGATGTAAATGTTTTTTACTTTTAAGGAGGCCTACGTGAGTATTGCGAGTAGTTAAAAATAAATAGAACGGACAATAGTTTATCGTTGTCATAAATTTACGTTCTACTGTTACGCTTTCCAGATCCTCCGTCCGTTCTGGCGGTAACTCCTCTACAGCCTCCAGGAAAGCCGTCAGCAAGGCATCAACTCTGTATAAGGTGCCAGCTGGGTGACAGAAACACTGAATGTAAATTTAACTGTACGACACAGTCAGAAAACATTCAAATTATCAACTACACAGGCACCGACATGACAAGCACAGTGTCAGACCTACATGTAAATGTCTCTACCAATTCCTCAGGTCAATCCATCACCTGCCACTCAGAGTGTAAGAAGTTCGATGTACATCTGAAGAAGGACTACATTCTTGATCTTCCAAGTACGTTCTATACGGTGTCGGATTGTCGGAAAGATTCGCCCCGTGAAAGATCAATCCCGTAAGACATACACATATAATATACATTTTCTGAGTATATATCGCATTCGCAAGTTAACTGATTGGTATATTTGTATTCCATTTGCCTAGAGACATTCATGCTATATTCTGTTGTATAATCATGTAGTATTTATTGCTGATGAACAACTATTTAATCATCATTAATATTTGCCTCAATGATCAAGTAGAAATGTCATTTTCCATTACATGTTTTATATTTGTATTTGATTGATTAGGCCCAAAAGCATACATGTTGGTTTCCGCTTACATCTCCAAAAAATCTAAGGGGAGGTGGGGGGGTAGAACATAATTGTTTTCTTTAACTAGTGTTTTGAAAAAACGCCTTCTATCACAGAAACTGTAATTAATCTATAAATAAGGTCATAGAAACAACGACGTTTCACAATATAAGATTGAAATTTACTTTTGAAAATACGAATTGCCGACTAGTCGCATATAAGCGAGAGCTACTTTTTTCATCGAAAGTCAGAAAAAGTTAATGATCGATTGACACATTAACACTTAGTGACGACGGAAAAAAATTGTGAAGGGAGTGTCGTGTAATCGGCAACAAACATCTTTGTGTACGTCTTATGTATTTGGTATTAACATTCTTCTTAGTTATGATGCTTATACATTTCAGTTCCGTTGGTTTTGGAGTTACCACCTCACAGCAGGATGATCTCCAGTGGTCCCAGGTTATATTAAGTCTGATCTCTTTTTGAGTGAAAATCTATTTATGTACAATATTTCACTATTGGTATATTACGTGTATCAGTACACAACCGGTTTCTTATTAACTGATTTGTTGTTATTAAATCTTTTCAGCTAATATTGTTTGAATGCTACTGCTGCTGCTGATGATGATGATAAGAACGATCAGTAATAAGTCTGGAAACATATTTTATTGTTTATAATTATAGAACAATAAAATAAGTGAAATTTGTTGTTTCGAAATATTATCTTTTTTCAGAACACCGATCTACCCACGATGAGGCAAATGAAATTCTTGAAGCTAACATCAATATGTATTCAAATATAATTCCTTCCACCAGCCGGGTAGTGGTAAGTGGCTCTACAAAAGCATGCTTACAAATTGATAGTAAACGCTATATCAGAACCAAATATTAGCGTTTCAAGTTATCATTGGGTCCCAATAACATAACTTTTGTGGTACTATGGTGTCGCTTTTGCATTGGCTAGTGCAGAGAACCGTGTTAATTCGAATAATTCGTTCAATACAGTTCTGGTAAATGAGCCTTAAAATACGTAATATCTGAATATGACACAATGTCACATTCATCGAAATGTTCCATTAAAGGCTCAAGTTGCTAAACAGAATGAACTAGTCATCGCGTTTCTCGAGATGAAGTAGAAGTAAATGAAGATGACAAGTAGATACGTACCTATCGAATACACGAGCGTGAGGGAACTCACTGTTGACGCATCCGATGAACACGTCTATGTAAATGGATCAAGGATTTTAAAAGTAATGATAGGTTCCCACTTTCGTGCGATCCTTTACGAACACCACGACTGGCCAGTCGTAGCTCATCGTGGTATTTCGTTGCTTCTTTACGATAGGATACAATTTTGTTCGCGTTGTATTTTACGGCCATGATCGACAGAGATCACGATTGGAGCTACGACTGGACCCGAATTATATAAATACAGCCCGACTGACTATTGACCTCATTTTGTTTTAGATCGCAACACATCTTAACAGAGCGTGGAGTTTTTTCTTGACTAATATCGATCCCGATCACCACGATTTGGATGCACGACTAGATACAATTTGTCGCGATTTGTAACGATGCAATAAGATTTGATACGATGATCCCGATGGACAATTGATCGCAGTTGATTAATCGTCAAGAAGTTTTCAACCGTTAAAAAATTGTATACGATTAACACGATTACCACGACTAACCTCAATAACTGATAATATCTGATAGGATCACAACGATTCGTTTACGATTAAGACCACGATTTCAATCGTAATTCGATTCGTGATAGTGGAAACCTAGCATTACTAGGCAATAGGGCCAATTGACTTATTATGCTGAACACCACATTAGTGGCACAACACATGCGAGGGCACATCTACCTGGGTGAGTGAAGGTCTACACTCTGCAAGAGCTCTCTAGTTATCATTATAAATGCATTGATTTGGCGTTGGATATAGACGAGGTGTATCTGGAGATGAATGTTTACAAAGGTCAAGACACTCGCAACTATGTCAGCGTGTAGTCGCTCAACTTTCGGATGAAACTTATATAGTTTTATGTAAATGAAATAATCTACATTACTTTATGAACATTGTTCTTTTGAACTGCTCTGTCTGTTGAATACATTGATTGCTTTAAGTGTTCCAAAAGCAAACGCCTATTATTTCAAACTTGTGCACGTAATATAAAATTGTGATTTTGATTTTGATTGTGATTTTGTGTTTTCTATTAATAAAAATATTTTCTGATAATCATTTATCTGATAATCATTTAAACATTGTTTTATCATATTTATGTTTTGAATTTAACGTTGAATTGATTGGGCTTTAATTATTGTACACTTGACTTTATATAACTTCTTTGAGGTTACGTACAATGGTCATGATTTACTCACCTCGTTAAATTTGATTAAGCAGTCTGTATTATTGACACCATGACAATCTTAAGGAAATGTGTGTAAATAAATATTGCTAAAGGAGTCATGTTGTTTGTTACCAGGCTGGATATTCATTACACAATTATGAAAATATATTACTGTAGAAGACATAAATTCCATTCATTGAATCAACATAATACATTTGCAACAGTGGTAGTGAAACTCTTATTATGAGGCATTGTTTATTATCAGATCTTCTCCAGTCCAGCACAAATGTGTTACTGGCCTTGGAACGATGAATGAAAGGTAAAACAGCGATTCAAGCACCCTACTTTGCCTACAATTAATAAACAGAACACCAATATAAGTGAACATTAACCCTATCTCGTTAATTCAATTTACAAGAGAATAGGTCTTGCATTGTGATCCCAATGTAGCGCCTTCATGGTTGGATATTAACAAATATAACAATAAAGTGACTAAAAGTTTGATTTGTGAGATAAAAAAA
Organism: Congeria kusceri; assembly: GCA_027627225.1. NCBI lineage: Eukaryota > Metazoa > Mollusca > Bivalvia > Myida > Dreissenidae > Congeria > Congeria kusceri. Next base: position 94,073,118 of record CM051028.1, read on the forward strand.
AGGCCAGAAACTTGCATAAGTAACTAAAGTATATTCTGAACACTATTTAGAGTGTTATTTATGGGCCTACCTACGCCAAAGTTAGGATTACGCACAATAACAATTAGATGACGCAAAATTGAATTACATGTATTTATAAATGTATCTGAAAGTTACGAATTTTTATTAACTAACCAAATGCTGTTTATAGAACTAGTTGCATTTAAATACATTTGCACAATGTTACCTATCGGATAGTTAACATGTTACACATAACCCTTATGTCTAATTGTGTTGCGTTTGATATAATACGCACTGGCTATAGGAGTATGCCTAGTTACGCCACTGTTATTGGTAAACTGTAAACTGTAAAAACTAATTGTATAAAACTTTGGAAATAGATCACTGCATGTTCAGCATGTGTTTATGATCTATATACAGGTCACGTGATGGTTTTTGAAAATTTGGTACAGACTGGTGGACAATTGGGACCGATTTATCAAGCCTTTTAGGACATGCATTTTTTTTACAACATATGCAATAGCTCTTGTTTCTGCTGTGATCTAACACAATGTCGAACTCGTCCAAGATCTTATTGCATGCTTCACCAAAATGTGACCAAAAAAAAAGTCTCTATCGTGAGATCATCACAATTGTTAATGGCTGACGATCATTACATTTTGAGAAACCTTCCTTATTTAAAACATACCGATCTGATCTAACATAATGTGGAACTCCAAGGTCTTATGGGAATACACAAAATGTGCATGCTTCACCAAACTTTGACGCAAAATGAAGCCTCTGTTAAAAAATATTTGATTATGAAAACACACAAACAAACCAACGTCGGCAAAAACATAACCTCCTCGGCGGAGGCAATACAAAGTTGTTCCACAGTTAATTCCCACCTTTAATGCGTTTCTCAGAGCGATAAAATAATCGATTATTCTGATGGGGAATAAGATTTAATGCGAACTGAAACGATTATTCTTACGTTTGTAAAAGAAAGTAGCACCATATTTGTAAGTAATAGTAAATGCTCTTAAAAAAGAGTCACACTAATTGTGTAAGTTTGAAATATAGGCGAAGAAAATTGCACATGTGTTACACCACCACAAGTTCTTCAGAAAGCAATCGAACATATAAGATTGTATGCTGCATTTGTAACTTTATCGCGTGAAAGCTGGAACGTATAACTCCTTTTTGAAGTGAAAAGAATCACCGTAAAATCATATCGTTAATCATCAATTATTTCATCACTGTTCTTACTTTATTTTCGAATCCGATTTCTCATAAGAAGTTGAAATAACTCTTCAATGTACCGAACTGGATTACATTTTTGTATAACAGAACATGTATAGCAGGACATAATTTCTAAGCGTAAATGTTTATATAATTATTTTCTGATTCTAGTGCAACGTGTACACTATCAAATATGGCTTTCACTGCTGTTTCAAGGCAAATGATATTTCCTAAACGTTTTCAATTGCACACACAAAATAATAATGATCTTTAAAATGTATTTTGCAGCAATAAATTGGTTTTATTAATCACCTGCGAACGTGTTTATGCTATTTCATTTCATATGTGTAGGATGTACGGTTTCATTTACAAATAAAATTATCGTTTTTAAGTGTAAAAATCAATGTTACATGTAAGATGATGGTAAAAATAACGCGAATACCTTAAACCGCTACCGCTGCACACAGTGTCAACTAATTTCATTTGCGATGTTTCCATGGTAAGCAGTGTTTCTATTTTGATAAATACGTAATTGTGAGATGTTTGTATGTAAGGATTTCAGTTACCGCAATAAAATAATTCTATGTAAATGAAACATGCGACGAATCGGACAAGGTTTGCTTAAGCTGTCCAGTAAGAAGCAATTCACTTTCAAACAACACTCTGGGCAGACGAGGGGACCAAAATCACCTCACTGCATGTGTCAACACATCTGAGTATAACATGCATATGTCCAAGTCTGATGCTGAATCTTCATCAGAATATGAATGCATAGCGTCGAACATATACAGATAGGCAAACCAGACAATCTAAATGAATGACGATTCGGAAGGTATTGCATTTAAACATACTTTATTATTATTTTACCTGGTCTATTGACGCCGTTCTATCTGATGAAGCTATTTAAGCAACATGTTCATGTATATTGGCTGTCAATGTTTTATTTGCTGTGAAAATGTAACTCACTTCGTATATAGTCTGTATACTACTGATTCGCAGGAGAAGACGCTAAAGATTCCACAGAGAATTCGATTCCGCTGATGTCAATTTTGATCGGACTGGGAACGTTTGTGCTCATTATATCGTCAGGGGTAGTTGTGGTCTTCATCAGAGGTTAATATAATTATGAGTAACTAAACGCGTCATTTGAATTATTATATTAGTCCAAGTAAACTGGTAAACGACAATTATGTATTCCAGCATAATGATAATAGTTCGTAAACGTATTAGATCTATAATGCTTTAAAGGTATGTTTAATACACTAATAATATTGTATTTACTATTTTAATCATTACATAAGTAACAAACATTTAGCAACGTTTTCAAATATGTTTCAGGTTGGCAAAGGCGCGAACGAATGAATGAATCCTTAATCCTTAAAACCTGATTTATGTCATACGATCAGTTTCAGTTGAACAAAACTAATTTCTTGCTATTTATATGAAGGCTACACGGGTGTAAGTAATCGTTTAAAAACATTATTTCAAAAATTTTTATTACATTTTAAATTGGTCTTTTGTGTTATCATATTTCTTGGTAATGCAAAGCGTTAAGGTAGTAAAAGCTAAATAAGCAATGGTACTCAGTTTGAATAATACGATTATATATTAGTAGTATCATCATTACAATTACTGCTTGTTACACTATTTTTTTTGTATACACAAACACATTTTAAAAATAAAATACAATGCAACAATTGGAGGAAGTCCAACTAAAAGTTGTAATGACGTAATATTAGGTCCTATCGTATCGATTATTTACATGATGACTCCCAGGGTGAATTAAAACAAGCAAATGTACACTTTATTGCATACAAGCTATGCGATGCTCTGAAATTAAAAATCTTAGTGAAGCACAACATGCGCAAGTAATAATGACTAAATCTGAAATGGTATAATTAAAACATGTAACATACAAATACCATAAAAATATAAAATATAAAATTAAAAAAAACAACAACAACAATAACGTAACACACGGAGTAAGTTGAAAAACAAAGTTGATGCAATAGTTGGTCCTCACCTAACATCATTCACTATAAGTGGTATATTACATGAAGCACTAAAGTTGTCTTCTGATATTACTATACTCGGGACACTCTGAGCTGTTATAACCGGGGGTCTAAACCTGTCTTCTGATATTGCCACACTGTGGACCCACTGTGCACTAGTGTAACTAATACTACACTTGTCTCCTGATATTGCCATACTCGCTGTCCTCAGACCTGCAGGCCTTGAAATCTACATACTGGGTGGGCTCGTACCTGTGGACGTTCTTGGCTGCAGCACGGCCCGACTCCAGACACTGGATGTCAAGGTCCGCGTAGACCAGCGTGGTATGCGCACCAGTCGGTGCCTGAAGCGTGAACACTGGCTTTGGAACCCAAATATGCATGTATGTTGCGCTAGTTGAATTGCTTTTGCAAATTATGGCATATGGTCAATCTTATTAAAATCATTCTCTGTCTATTGCTATTATATCATTTACCTACCAGCGAAGTTTAAAAGCGAGTTTTATGAAATAAAATGTAAGTGGATATTGGTGCGCATATAATTAACAATATGTCATACATTCGTATGTTAAGACAAATAGCAATAATTATCATTTCTTAAACAAGTGGCATAACATTCGACATAAATTGCATTCTGAAACGACATAGTTAATTCCAAAATTATTCTTGAACCGCAACGTATGTGTGCATATAAACTTCTGCAATCATTTACCTGTTCTGGAAACTTAGCTCTTGAAGACTCTTGTACGCTGTCCGTAAATTCACTATCAAAGTCATCATCCACCTCAGATACTGAATCTTCAAATAATTAGGATCAATATACTTATTTTAAAAAGCTGTATTGAACGCAATAAACATCATAAGTAATAGTTTTATAAACTTTACGACTTAAGTTTGAATCTCCCACGTAGTGCTTTAACCCTAACTTAAACTCTGTATACTATTTAACACATAACATAAGGTGCAGTGATAAAAGTGTTTTAGTACCTGCATTATCAATGTCTTGGGGCACTCTTTCTGTCTGTCTGTCTGCTATAAAGAATCTGCAAAGAACGTGTTATAAATAATTGGCCGAATGACTTTATTTCGATTCCGTTAAGGAGGTCCATCCCACTACGAAACAGTAATTGACCTTACGATGAGATTTGATTGACAATGTGTTTAGCAATTCAGAAAGCTAGGACTTATTTGTCTGACGGACATGGCTTGTAAAAACATTCGTTCACATTCAACGGTGTATGCCGGGCTTTCTCCTAGGTAGGCGTGGTTATAAATCCCATAGCGTATCGTCAATTACACATAAATAGATTTTTCCAGGTTAAACACGCTTGTTTCCACATAACTTAGTCAATTAATTTTAGAAATAAAACTTACCCATACAATCCTATCTTTGATGTATTCGATCCTACAAATGGAAAGGGAAATTAATTTAATTTAATTATGGATCTTAACTGTTACATGTCTCTACGTATTACACGTACAAAATAATAGAACAGTTTATAGAGTTTGCATTAATGAATTTGATGGTAACACAAAATCAATAACTATGCAGTTCATTTAAATGAAGTTTTTGGTGTTGTAAACGGAACTGCTGAAGAAATAAACTGAAGAAATACGTTTAATGAGAATGAAAGAAGCTGCCGCTGCGACAATAACTGCTACCGTGACGATCAGTATGTACGTCAGAACAAAAGAGTTTCCGTGGAGTTCTGCATTTGTATCTAAAAGTATGGGAGGTGTTATTAGTTATAAGAACAAACATAACTGAGATTAAGACAACAGAAAAATGTACATACTTTTTTTAATGTTCTTATAGTATACATACATTGAACGTTAAAATTAATAACATATATTAACTACAATTCAATTACTATATTATATCAGATAAATCCTACGTTTTATTGCTAATCTCTACAGGGTGGACAGGTGATAGATATTTACAAAATTAAGATTTTACCCAGAACGATCAAAGTGGCACTGGCGTTGAAGACAATGCTGTTTTTCACAACGTAGCAAACAACTTCAGCCATGTGATGTTGTTTGGTGATGGAGAAATTATGCGTCCTGTACTCCTTCCCATCCGCAAACGTTGTTGAATTAAAATCCACGTTATCAGAGCCAATCCACAGAGCCAACATTGTGCCATCGGTTGAGCAGGTGACTTCCCCCGCTGGGTTGACACAAATACAGTTCGAACATTCGCGGGTAGTACAGACTGGACCAAGCACAGAACGACCTAAGAGAAAGATACGAACAATATGTTACTAAATATTTAATATACGAAAGGCATCAACAGGAGAAAACCCTTTGAACATCCTATGATCCTTTTAAGTGACCAAACCAACACAGCATAATGCGCACATAAACCAAAACAATTGATTAAAACTGCAATCACCGCCTTGGAACGGTCATTGCAAAGCAATGAGGTTTAAATCGGTTTAAAGGCATGTCGGACCTCACACTTGGCACATAATAAACGGTATAATTACATATTCAACTTACCAAAGAATATTGACACATGGTTCGTGCGAACAATGTCACCAGTGTTATATTTATTGTACTCCAAACAATAATCCTTATTTGTTAAGTTGAACAAAGTGAAAACATATCGGTCTTCTTCCTTCTGTGTGTCACCGCCATTTCGATTTTTCCACCATTGAATAACAGCCATGGTATCATTAAACCCCTCAGGAGGATAGAATGCAATCTGGGCACTGTCCCCAGGCTGGGAGGGGTAGGACAGTACGTACAGAAAACCTTCCGTGCGGTCTAAAAGAGAGCAATACTTCTTTCTGTAACCTTTTTTATTCGGAAGAAATTGAAATGATTCAGCTTAGTTGATGCTGTAATAAACTAACGGTCATGGAGTTCTTAATGTCTTCAATAGTAATAAATATAAACAAAGCGAAACTTCAGTTGCGACAGCAGGAGAGATCTCTTATCAGCAGCCCGCCCGATGTCTTTTATTTATGGCAAGTGAATAATTTCCAAAAACAATACACAGAACATCACACAAACACATAACAAACACAAAACATACATGAATAAAACTGGGGTCACAGCCTTGAAACGGTCAATGCAATGCATTGGGGGGGTTAAACCGGTTTATGTGCCCACGAACCTCAGACCTGGCCAAGAATCATTTACAAAACATGTAAGTGTTAATAAAAATTAACCTCATAGCATCGCAATTCAAATAAAACAGCAATAAAAGAGAATATGATTCAATTTAAATACCATTTAATTACTCAATTGCTAGATGCAAATCAGAGCAGCAGAATTGCAACTTTCTGAGGCATGAAATGACACAAAAAAACAAGTATCAACTACAATACATCTGGTATTTATATAAAAAGTTTTAAAGACTTAGCATCATATACTTCAATTTTCAGCTCATCGTCATGCATATTCAGGAAGAAGCCGTAATGTTGGGTGTAAAAAGCCATATTACATAGCTTTGTTGTATATGTTTATTTTAAACGGAATAAAACTTAATATATTATTCTACATCTTCATGCTAACCCAAATTCGAAAAAATAATTTAACTTAATGAACGTGTGTGCACGCTACGTCACTGAGACAGTAAAATTATTTCAATGATGACGTAATCCAGAAACGCGCAATGCACACGTTGACATCATAATTTTAAAACGCAAAGAAGTTAAAGCTACTTATCCAACATTTAAAACGAGAACATTTGTAACAATGAAAGAAATTCAGTATCGACAACTAATAAGCATGTGCTTTTTAGTATACGTACATTTTATCCTTTTGATAAGAAAGAGTGTACTAAATTCGTAAGTATTCGTTTAGCATTCACTTTACCATATTTACATTTGCAAACAGGTTTGAAAACATCACTGTAAAGTGATGGGCGGGATTTTCCGTTAGATAAAAACCATTTCAAAGAAACATTGTATTTAGAAACTGAGAAATTATATTTTCTACAGAATTTAGCAAACGTATTGCGTAGATCATTATATAAAAAACCTTGTTTTAATAATTTCTTAGTCAGTGTAAGGTTACGGTCGTTGAAATCTTTAACTCATGAGCAAGCTCTTGCATATCGAACTAATTGCGAAATGTATATACCATAGGAAGGACCTCTAGGAATATTACCATCCAAGAAAGGGAAATGTACCATTTCGAAATTAAAATGATCGCGTGTGTCATATAGACTGGTTTTAACTATATTTTTAGTAATAGTAAGATGTAAGTCTATGAATGCAGCATCTGTATACGATCAACACGATTGATTTAAGGCAAGTGTTTTAGAGTAAATGTTTTGGATATTTTGTTCGAAGAAAGGGTTATCTATGTTTAATATATTATCAATATATCTACTAGTTTGATTAAAACATTGAATCAAAATTAATTATTTATCTTTTGATAAACCTAGCATAAAATCCCATTCATAGCAATATAGAAATAAACAATATGTTTTATTCCCTAAAGATTATTAACAAACAAACGGATTGACAAAACTGATATTCACCATGTAACTTCAGATCAGCCGTATTTGAAACTCTTTCACTGGTGTGTTTCATGGTTATCTGTGAATTATTCCAGGTCCTGTTGACATTCTGAATCTCCATGTAGACTACCTGACCATTTCCATACTGCCATTGTTCTCCTTTTATTTCTTGAAGAACACTGGGGCCGTTAAATTTGACTTGCCACTGAAAGTCGCTAATGTTTATCTCAAACAGCTGATGAAATGGGATGAACATCATTGTTATATTCCCTCCGACAAACACTGGATTTACCACTGATAAATGTCCTAGTGTGTTCTCCGTCGCACCAGAACTAGCAAATAACACATAAACCACAAACGCCATTTCAAATGTACAACATGCCATCGTCACCAGGAAAGATGTTTTTAATTGCACCTGTTTAATTGTTGTTTTTTATAATGTAGAGGCTATTTCTCGCTTTACACCTTAAATATGTTATAAAAAGTACGATTGTAATTATAAATGTAATCGCATATTATGTCTATCACGTCCGTTGAAACGAAGTGAACTATGTATTATTCTTTACGTAACTTTGCTGCCGGAACTTAACGATATGGAGGAAGATTATATTACGATTGTTTTATATTGTCTCCACGGGTTTGTTCTGAATTAATAGAATTAAATGCATTATTTACTCGTCGAACGTGTCCAAAGGCATATGACCAAATCGTTAGGAAAACGGTCTTGCATGCACCAGATTAAGAAAATTCTGAATTAAATGCGTCTCTCGTATCAGACATTCTAACAGTTCAATATTGATCCTTGATGCTGTTCTTCAGCAAATGCATTCTTCTTGTGTGTCAAACCAACTCTGTTAATTTACAATACAATACACTGTTATTATTTAATGACACTAACATCGGGCGGCAGACAGGAACAAACAATAGTGCTGTTGCTGTCCTTCGCCACTGAAAATGATGTTGTTGAAACAATTACAAAAACTGCTTCTACTTCGACAATTACTACTAGTACTACTACTACTTTTACTTCGTCTTCTTCTACTAGTACTAGTCTACTACTACTATTTATACTACTTCTTCTACTGCTACTACTACTACTACTACTACTACTACTACTACTACTACTACTACTACTACTACTACTACTACTACTGCAACTACTACAACCACTACTACTACTACTAATACCACCATTGCCACCACCACCACCACAACCACCACCACCATCACCACCACCGACATGACTATCACCATTACTACTTATACTTCTGCTGCTGGTGCTGCTGCTTATATTTTAAACACTACTACTACTACTTTTACGATTACTACTTCTAGAGCTGCTACTACTACTAACGCTACTACTACGGCTATTACTACTACTATTACTACTACTACTACTGCTACTACTTCTACTACTATTACTACTACTACAACTACTACTACTAGTGGTGCTACTTCTAGAGCTGCTACTACTACTGCTATTACTACTACTAGAACCACTGCTTTTACTACTACTAATACTACTACCACTACAACGACAACGACAACAACAACATCGACAACAACTACTACTATTACTACTACTTCTTCTACTACTACTACTGCTACTACTACTACTACTCTACTACTACTACTATTTGTATTATAACTATTAATAAAGCTACGAGTACTACCACTACTACTACTACTACTATTACATCTACTGCTACTACTACTGCTAATACTACTAAAACTCTAATACTACTACTGTTTGTACTACTACTTTGAATAAAGCTACTGCTACTTCTGCTACTACTACTACTACTACTACTACTACTATTACTTCTACTACTACTACTACTGCTACTGCTACTACTACTACTACTACTTCTTCTGCTACTACTTCTACTACTAGTGCTACTACACTTACATCTGTTGTTAATTGCCACAGGAAAAAGAGATACATAATTATAAGTGGTAAAACAGTAAAATTAATTTTACAAACCTAAGTGTTCTTGTTAGTTTTCTTCTGCCTTACAATCAATGTAACCAAACTCGATATAAATATCGTATGTGTTTATTTTCAAATTGATTTGTAGTTATATTTTAATTGAATTAAAAAAGAAGCATGAAATTAAAAACGAGATTTTAATCGCATATACAAGCGTACTTTAAATGCTTTTCATAAACACACATGTTAAAAGGAGGTAATACTTCAGGTAACTAATTTTATCTATTTTGTCTACAACGATAAATTCCCATTACCCGAGAACGAGACATTTTGACTGTCAAAAACATCTCAAACTTTTCGACACTTGACCAAGCGAAAAGTGACTGTCAGATCTTCACTGAAGATTTGAATGTCATATAAGGGCAAGTAACTGTTAAGTTTTTTAGCCGCATTATAATGCGTAATATAGTCAAGACGTAACTTTCTATGTTTAAACAAGCGATTCTCTTCAAAGTTAACTGTCAGAAAAACAGTTTGCAAGTATTTCTGAAGATGAAAGGAGATTTAGGCATTCTTCAATTTTGATGGGCAGAATTAAGCACATGTTTACCTTGTTTTACTCAATTTTGTTCGGTATAATAAAATAAATATCACATGGCAGCGTCAATATATTAAATTGTCAACCCTCGAAACAGAATGTCCCCACTCGGCATTTGCCTCGGGTGACATTCTGCCCTCGGGTTGACAAGATCAATGTCGCACACTCGGCCATATGATATTTATATAATACCAATAGAGTTGACTCAAATCATGTGATGGAGAATAGTAATCAATTTCAATTAACATCTTTTAATGCACATCAAAGGGAGAAAATCGTAAAATTGTATATAAAACCTCAAACTAGTTGTTTAGATAAGTTTTGTCTAATTGTGTCGTTGTTTTGACGATATTTCCCCGCTATAGACGTACAACAAGCTAACCACACGTCCAATGGCAACAGCAGCACGTTCATTTATTTATTAAGAGATTTTGATGCAAGGTAAGTGGCAAGTTTATTTCTACAATTCCATATGCTTACCTTTGTATGATTTTCTAATTTATATGTTAATATGTGTGTAAACGTATTTCTAGAACAAAGAACATGATATAACAATTCTTTATTTTAATAGTCTATCATAAAAACTGCTTTTTTGTTATATATTTCAGAAAACTTTAACCGACTCATATTAAAATTGTTATTGTTTAGTTTATAAAATAAACCTATTCGCTCTACTTCCGAAGCAATTCTTCCGTACACAACATGCATGTTTTCATTGATTTATATCCATTGTTCGTGGCATTAACATTGGTGGAATCAGAATGCCCATTATATACAAACATGTCTTAATTATTTGGGTTAAGAATTTTCTTATATTATTATAATTGCAAGTTGATGTCTGTACAGTTTAGTTTAAATCACAGGAAATTATAAATAATTGAAATAAATAAGTCCAAAAACCTTCACTTGTATGGCCTTTATTTCAATGGGCTGGCTTTAATTATACTTTTAATGTGCATGTGCATTTAACGTTGCTTATTTTGTTTGTACTATCTGTTCTTGGTTTTCGTAAAAGGATCCACATCTCTGAAAAAGACCACGCAATCTGTAATTTACGTGCACATAGTTGGTTATTGTTTATTATTATTAAACTGACAAATACTGTGATTATTTGTTCAAGCAATGATAAAATATGTGCTTTTTGTTTTCATTTTAATGACGGTCAAGTTAGTCAGGCTAAGACAAATTAAGACCAGTATTAAGTTATTGAAAATTACATACACATGCAAGGATCCGTTCAGAGGCGATGGGTGTAAACTGACTATGTTTAATCTTTTGTCACACAGGAGTATAAAGGGAAGGTATCAACCAAAATTAGTAGAACCAGTTTTTATGAGTATTATAACTAGTATTATGACGATATTAAATTATTCGTATTTCGTTGCATTCAGTAGTTACGGGCTGTGCATAAATTGTAATACGCACTGTTTTGGATGTTCTTTAAAAATGCAGTTTTCTGGCCGTATAGCATCGAATCGGCCATGAACAAGTGGGATGTTTAGACTGTAAAGAAGGTCCGGTGTCTAGGATCTTTCTTTGGAGAATAAAAAAGAGGATTAATTTAATTATTAAATTTAATAAGAACTGATATATTTGAGCGAAGAGAAATTGTTTGAACATTATAATATTTCATTTTACAACACCGGACTACGAACTTTCCGGACCATCTTCGTATTTACAACGAAATGACTTGTTTGGCAAATGCTAGTTTTTATTAAGCATTTGAACACTCTGTTATAGTAAAATTATAAATGTATGTGTTACTGGCTTTTCCAAACATAAACTACATGTTACTCTAAAAGTTGTAAAATTAAATTTATTAAATTTAAATGACAGACTGTTTTGTATTTATCTTTTTAGTCACCGTATATTTATTTACAATAGTGAGCGGTGGAATAAAAACAAATACATTTAATGTAGTACAATTAACCAGGCAGTACAATTACACCTTTATATAAAACGTTTAGCATATCTATTGTTAGAAAAAAGATATTATTAATGTTTGTCTGTAAAGGTCCTTAGTCATTCATTGGTTAGAGGCGAGTATCATCAGATATCAATACGTTGCTTGTTCCTTTTTAGTATCTGATTAGCTAGTGTGAATTAGATTTGTTAGAATTGGTAACACGAACAGTCGGGTGCAAAGTGACCAACGTGTGTGCAAACTATAATAAAAAGAAGCAGCATTTTATTGACATAGATTAATTTACTAGTGATGAGATTGATTAAACTGTAAAATACGCAGTCATTATACTTAATAAAACCTACATAATATTGTTCGAAATATGAAGGTCGTATGACAATTTGAGTTTTAAACCTGAGTATATAGATAAGGGTCTTGCAGTTTCAGGAGAAGATTTGTACAGTCTATATAAACCATGTGGCCCACAGGGCATGGGCACTTTCTACTCTAGGGGCATAATTTGAACAATATTTGTAGAGGACCACTATATTATGTTATATACAAAATAATAAATATTGGGACCTTGCTGTTTCAGAGGAGAAGATTTTTAAAGTTATTTTGCTATTTAATTCTATATAAACCACGTGACCACCGTTGCGTGGTCAGTTTTGATCTCAAGGGCATAATTTAAACAATCTGTGTAGAGGTCCACAATACAATGTAACATACCAAATACTAAACCTCTGGGCCTTGCGGTTTCAGAGGAGAATATTTTAGAAGTCATTTTGTTATTTAAGTCTATACAAACAATGTGACCCCGGGCGTGGCTAGTTTTGACCACAGGGGCATCATTTGAACAATCTTTGTAGAGGACCACTATGCAATGTTATATACCAAATATTAAACCTCTGGGCCTTGCGGTTTTAGAGGAGAAGATTGTCAAATTCAGTTTGCTATTTAAGTCCATATAATCCACGTGAAACCCGGGGCGTAACCAGTTTTGACCCCAAGGGCATCATTTGAACAATCTTTGTAGAGGACCACTGTGCAATGTTACATACAAAATATGAAACCTCTGTGCCCTGCGGTTTAAGAGGAGATTTTTCAAATCATTTGCTATTTAACTCTATATTAACCACGTGATCCCCAGGGCGTGGCCAGGTTTGACACAAGGGGCATCATTTGAACAATCTTTGTAGAGGACCACTAGAGGATGCCACTTACAAAGTATGAAAGCTCTCAGCCATGCAATTTCAGACAAGAAGATTTTTTATATTTTCGCTTTTTACATTTATTTTTAGCTCTGGTTACCTACATATGCAGCGGATTTGAACAGTTTTGAAAGAAATGCCACCCAAGGATTATTCCTGTGAATTTTTGTGAACATCTGCCCAGCGGTTTAAATAAGTAGAAGATGTTGTTTTAATCAAAATGTTGACGCACGAAGCACGACGGACGACGGACGATGCACGACGGACAAAAGGTGATCACAAAAGCTCACCATGAACAACTTGTACTCGGACGAGCTAAAAAGCGAATACACATATTCGTTTTTCATTATTATATATTATAAAAATATATAAATTTGTTGTTTTTTCAGTCAATTTGCAAAGGTAACATGTATTACCACAGTTTTTCCTGTCTAACAGAAGGCAGTGTATGGTTTTTACAACTCATGCCAATCAAGTCCAATTAAAGAGATATTTGTTTTGATAATAGGCGGGGTCCCCGCTTTACAAGATTAACTTTTGTAGGTATGTATACGATGCATTATAGCCTTTAAGAACACAAAGATGTATGTTTGCCATAACTGGCGAGGCCTTGTTGAGATAACGGACTCACAGTTTGCAGAAGGCTTACACAATTGTGTTTATTGTCCTTAAGTGACATTAAAACAGTTGACATGTCGTACGATAGAGAACAAACGCTCTTGATAGCCAATCAAAATAAGTCAAGTTTCAGGAAATCAATTTGTGAGTTAAATCTTGTAAGATCTTTATATTCGTAATATGTTATGTGTATATTCTCTTTCCGTATTTCAACAAATATATCATATTATTTATTTTATTTATTAATAACAATGCCACTGTCACGCGCTTGGAAGTATTTCACGCCGTCTTCATTAAAAAACACAGGCAATGTTACTTTAAAAAACGAATATTCAAATATATATTCCAATAAGAAGAACGATTATTAATTTCAGCACTCGTTCCCATCCCTAGTTAGACCGCATAATATTCGTTGGCCCGTTTCCAACCTTCAAAGGCAAGCCCGTCATAAGTGTTTTAGTAAAGTTGCTATCAAACAAACTAACAGACAGACAAACTTCACGCCCGCAAAATATATTTAGATTTAAAGTTCAATGTACACTAATTATCTGTACGATCTAAATTGTACTAAAAATATTTTACACTTTCCATGCATTCGGACACATTAAATGTAATATTATTTTTAATCGAAAATGATAATTGATACCACGAGGCGTCCTTTTGTGTTGTGAAACGGGTTATTTATATGAACAGCAAGAGCCGCAACCAAGTATTAAATTACAAATAATATTGCCTCAAATTGCAATTGTTACCCAAACCACCATTCGTACGTTGTTGGATAATTCAATAAGAAATTTTGATGAAACATACACTGGCTGCACGTACTACTTTTAATTTCGGATTCACGAAAAATGGACAAATCATCATTGAAATAGTGATTTTGTTTGAGGCATTGTTTCATTTTATACTGACAATAACCTTTCAGCATAATTTAAAATGACAAATAATACCATCATCCTGTTTATTAAAATGTATGTAAACTATTACCGTACTTGCTTTATGTGTGAACACGCTTAACGTTACTTTAAGGAGTTATAGGTAAAAAAACAAGCTAAGTTTAAGAACAGGACACCATTCATTTTATCAACGTCTTGACAAGGAAGATATTTGCACATTAACGAAGACACCATACAGACCGTCAACACTCGAGTCTGGTGATAGCAGTCTCAACCTCGTGCATACTTAAACTGACTTTTAGTTATCATAGTTCAATAAGGAAATTATTGTCTCGTTAAACACACAGAATGGACAAATCCAGTGTATTTAACTCTAACTTCAGTATATATATATAATTATAATCCATAAATGTAAATTATCTTTACAAAACAATGTGTTACAAAGTAATACATTTATTATTATTTAATATTAATTACATTTGTTACTAAATACATTTTGTATAAAAAATAATTTCGAAAATAAAAAGTCTAAATGTCTGTCATATATTTATTGGTGTTGTTATTTAAGCAAAGTTTATAAGGGAGATGACTCTCATGAAGAAAACAAAACAATAAAAAAAACAACAACATGTGACGATATTACATTTAATAAATCGCATTTCATTGATTGTCTTAAATGTGCTTTATTCTACTTGTGAGAGAGCGTAACCGTTAAAGCAGTAAGAATTACTGATTTGTAACCTTATTGAGTTGTCGTTACTTTATGTTCTTCATTCGTACCTTATGTCAGTTTATATACGTGGGGTTGTATTATGCGTCAATATGTGCTCTATATGCATGTATCTTATATGAAACATACCCTTTTCGATTACTTTAAGATTCATTTAAGGCCATATGTCAAGCTTTTTTGTTGAGTATTTTGAAAAATTATGCTTAGTAACAATATAATAACTACTAAAAGTAGATTACTAATGTGAAACTGGGATTATACGCATCTGCCGTTTATTCTGATTATCGTTATTAACATGTCTAGTCAAATTCATCGTCATCGTCAATTTTTATAATATCTGTTCATTTTGTTACAGCTTTTCACGATAATAAACCATCGAAGAAACTAGTTGCGGCGTTCTGGTACACTACTGTTGCGATTGTTTTGTTTTATGTAGTTGTTACTCGCTGTGTACATTCCTTATTCCATTTGTTAAGATTACTATGAAAATAACCACCATGGTGTGTAAATCATCTTGTTTTAATAAAAAGCACGATACGTTGCAAATTGTTCCAAAACTTATATATACGTATATATGCGTATGTGGATGCATAATTATTTTCCTGATTCCTATGTTAAATAATGAAAATGGACGTTAAGTTGTTTGTAAAATATACTTAATGAACGGTTACAATTAGTAGAAAAGAAAAGCACAATAATTTGAAGACAGTTAATTTGTGCTAAATGTAAAATAATTATATTAAACTTCAGCATGAGAATTAGAGAAACACTTATCCACATTCGAGTACATGTTCCTTATTTGATGCAAGTGAACAATTGTCCATAGCACACCACTCACAAAACCAAAAACATAAACATATTCAAACCACAACCATGATTAAGACTAGGGCACTCTATTAACGGTTAAATAATGCAATGTTTATCATTTGGGATTTAATCATCTTTAAAGGCTACTTTAACCCCCACCAAAGACAATGTTTTCTACCAGTGAGAACGAGTATTGACCTTGTTACATTATTTAAAACAAGAGTTTAAACATGACACACAAAACATTCATTACTTTGTCTAAAAAGTATGTTACCCTAGGTGCCTCTGCGATAAATAAACCCTTATTGGCATATACACGTGTGTGAAGTGACGTATTGATGCTGCTTTCAATGCAGTCAAATTTAAATGTACATCTTATGAACACAGCATATATTTTAGTACAGTATATCACTGTAAAAAGTAGAAAATACAACAAAAACTCATGTTACATTTTAGGTTTTAATGAATATTTCTCTAGTATACATGCACTAAAAATAGAAGCAATTATCTGCAATGTATTTAACTTCCTAAACATTGTCATACCTTTATGATTTGTAACCTGCAACATTCAAGTACAGTACATATAGTTTTTATGCTAAGGATTCTTGACATTTATTCCAATTTTACAAAGCATATATTTAGGAAATAATTGACGGGTAACTTTTGGTTATTGCGGTAATAACCAACGGCTTGGAGTTCCGATGCGTAGGAATTAAACCACGAGGGCGGTAGCCCGAGTGGTTTGATAACAAGCATCGGAACGACATACCGTTGGTTATTAACGCAATAACAAAGTGTTACCTGTCAATTATTTCGACTCTAACACGATCTTATATAAAGTTCGTATTTTTAAAGGTTATGAATGAGAACTATATTTATCTAAACTCCGCCCATTTTCCGAGAAGTGCATTATTTGACCTCAATAAATCATAACAATTCAAAATGACGTCAGCTTTATTGATTAACATTGAGCGAAGGATGTCATACTTATCGATATAATACATTGAGAATATCATGCCAAAAAGCGCAAATTAAAAACATATTAACAAAACATAAACGTTTTCGTGAATTTAAGTATAAAATATGTAGTACACATGTGGTTTAATTACGCTACATAATGCATATATGATTTGTTTGTCACTATTTGCTATCGCGCGTTTAAGCACGTGCATTTTACGGAACAATTTCCTCGAATCTCCAGAGTTATTCCGCTCATAATTTGTTGCGGAATAACCCACAGTTATTTTCCGTCTGTATCTATGGACCACTAGCCGCGGGCCGTGGTAGAACATGATGTATAAATTAAACTTTCAGAAACTTAACATCTGTGAGTAATGTTATCTTGTGAACTTTACGACGGACATTCTTTCATTGTCTTGCACATCACATGAATGTCCGTCAATTCTTTACTGTTTTCAAACTTCCGTTTGTAATGGAACATTTGCATTGTTTGCCCTGGTCTGACATGTATTATCCATGTGCCGCGTGGCGACACGAGAGATGGATGCGTTCTAATGTTCTACAAAACCACAGGTTACAGCTACAATATATTTTCACTAGAATGTTACTCGGCCACAAATGCAATTTAAAAAAAAGAAACTTAATATTTATACTACAGTATTTGACATTCGTAGTAGTAGGAGTAGAAGTAGTAGATAAAGTTGTAGTAGTAGTAGTTGTAGTAGTAGTTGTAGTAGTAGTAGTAGTAGTAGTAGCAGTAGAAGTAGTAGTAGTGATAGTAGTAGTAGTAGTACAAGTAGTAGTAGTAATAGTAGTTGTAGCACTGCTACTACTACTTCTACTGGTAGTAGTATTTGTGGTAGTAGTAGTAGTAGTAGTACTAATAGTAGTACTAGTAGTAGTAGTAGTAATAGTAGTAGTAGTAGTAGTTGTTGTTGTTATTGTTGTTGTAGTAGTTGTAGTAGTAGTTGTAGTAGTAATAGTAGTAGTAGTAGTAGAAATAGTAGTAGTAGAAGTAGTAGTTGTAGTAGTAGTTGTAGTAGTAGCAGTAGCAGTAGTAGTAATAGTAGTAGTAGTAGTAGTAGTAGTAGTAGGAGTAGTAGTAGTAGCAGTAGTAGTGGTAATAGTAGTAGTAGTAGTAGTAGTAGTAGTAGTAGTAGTAGTAGTAGTAGTAGTAGTAGTAGTAGTAGTAGTAGTAGTAGTAGTAGTAATAGAAGTAGTATTAGCAGCAGCAGCAGCAGAAGCAGTAGTAGTAGTTGCAGTAAATAAGTAGTAGTAGTAGTATCTATAGCAGTAGCAGTAGTTGCAGTAGTAGAAGTGGAAGTATCAGTTGCATTGGTAGTAATAGAAGTAGTAGTTGCAGTAGTAGCAGTAGAAGTGGTAGTAGCAGTAGGAGGAGGAGAAGGAGGAGGAACAATCAGCAAAAGAAACACACGAAAAGATCCCATTTTAACATTAAGTCCTCTAGTTAAGGTATGTGTCGAATTGTCTGAAAACGCATTATAGCATTGAAAGTCCGTTTTCAGTCCGTTATAGGGGTGTGTTAACAAACATAAAGCGGTAGGTTCTCGTTAAAAAGGTGTATTATTCAGTAAAGTCACGCGCGAACAATACGGGCTTAGGGTTTTATGTTTAGTTGAACCGGGCTCGTTGTTACTATTATCTATTATTAACCGCTTGAAAACTTAAATAACAATATTACGATATCATGATATGTATGTCATTTACGATATACGTGATGCTCGCTTAAGTCCATGTAAAATCCAGTTTTTAAATTCGAATCGAGGAAAACACTCAAACAACGTGGCGGCATAGTAGCGCGATTCATGTTCGGTTGAACGTGGCCCAGGTAATAAATATTGAAACCTATATACAAACAGGTGTGCGATTTTGGGTTGCTCTGTGTAAACAATACGAGTTTACAGTAAATGTCAAAGTGATTAGGTTGTATTACTTTAGATGTATGGTAGTTTTTATGCTATAATACCGACCATAGTGCTTTACCCAGTCGTTAACCTTTGCAGAGGCCCTTAAAAGACATTTAGCCCTTCGTGCTACGCTCTCGCAATTAACGCACTTAAACCCACTATTCGGGCCTATGCGGACGTTAACGACCTCAAAAAAGTATGTTATCCCACCAAAAAAAGAAACAACAAACGCACATAAATATAAAAAGTTACAAGTCAGGATAGCACATTGGAGCAGTCAATTAAACGAATGATAATAATAAGAAATATAATAATCACAAATTTTTATAAAAATAAAAATAATAATAATGAAATAATAATAAAAATAATAATAATGACAATAATAATAAGAAGAATAATAATAATAATAATAATAATAATAATAATAATAATAATAATAATAAAACTCGCTATAATTGATGCAAATGTTATTCAACATTCCAGAAATATGTTGGAATCGTCGAGGTGATGTTTAGAACTATGCAAATGTATTTGGTTAAACCAAGAGAAAAGTGAAGTCTTGAAACGTTTAGGCTACAAAGGCATAAGTTAATGTTCAATTTATATATAGAGGCTATTTATTGATTTCGGTGAATGAGCGAATTTTATTTCAAGAGTGGTCATAGAAAAATAATATTTTCACGAGTAACGTAGCCACGAGTAAAAATAAGAGTCATAAGTTAGAAAAATATTGGAGATTGGAGATTGGATAGTCGAATATCCAATATACATGTAGAACAGTATATTGGAGAATCGAATATCACATATACATTCACAGAGGTAGATTGGATATTCGAATTATAACATATAAAATAATCATAAGTACAGGAAGTCAAGTCTATAATGCTAACCAGAGACACAATAGTCGCTAGGAATAATATTGATATGGCATTTCGAATCTCCAATGTACCGGAAAAATGTTTATTGGACATTCGAATCTTCAATGTACATGTAGAAAGGTATATTGGATATTCTAATTATTATAGTTGAATTTGTCCACTAACAGAAAACTAGTGCACCTACGGAAAAACAGAGAGCTGCAATGACTGACAATATGTTCATCACAAATTTCTGGTCCGGTTATGCCCGCGTCCGTCGATGTCAACTGCCAAGTGTGTGGCACTTAATTGCTCGCTTGAACTGTAAGTTTTCAGTGTGTCTGGCCTTGCTTTTTCTCAAGAATTATCATTTCGCCAAACCGACAAATGTCACAATTCCGCGACATGCAGGTAGATTTGACATTAACAGTGTTATATTAGAATATCCAGTCTTCATTGTCCCCAAACTGTATAATATATTATTGAAGTTTAAAAATTATTTATTCGAAATCGTATATTTAGGTTAGCATATTCAATGTCTGAACCGAAACCTTGTCCCTGCAATCGTCAAACTTATCTGAGGTTACCAAGTGAACATTCGGGATCGGACTTGCGCTGACCCTTTCAAACGACACCTTGTTCAGCCCGTTCATAGCCCGGGGGGGGGGGGGTGCGAAAATACGGGCCCAAGAAGTTCTTACCCGGGCATGAACGCGAGCAAAGTGATGGCTTGCAAAAAAATGCCCGGTTACAACGGTCGGCATTTGCACGCAAAGTGTTCGAGTTACTGACCGTGGAATATTCCAAATTGTTATTTCGAATATCCAACATCCGAACAAAATGAATATTGGAGAATCAAAATTGTAAATTCAAATGTCCAATCTCCAATATCCCCAAAATATATATTGAAGATTCAAATTGTTTATTCCAAATCATATATCTCTGCAACCGTCGGACTGGTCTTAGGCTACCAGCGAACATTGGTGATCGGACTTGCGCGGATCTTTCTAACGACACCTGGTTCAGCCAGATCGTACGCCGATTGGGGAAGATACAGGCCCGAGAAGTTCTTCCCGGGCCTAGACGCGAGCAAACTAATGGCTTGTAAAAAAGCCCGGTTACACCTGATGTTCGAGTTAATGCCAGTGGTATATTCGAATATCCAATCTCCAAACGACAACACGATCAGCCCGATCGTAGCCTGCGCGGCGGAGATACGGGCCCGATAATTTCTCTCCCGTATCTGAACGCAAACTAATGGCTTTAAAAAAATGCATTGTGATTCCGGCCGACACTTTGCTTGGCAGTGTTCGAGTAAAGGATAATTTTTTATTCGAATCTCAAATATCCAATATCCACAAAACATGTAGATTGGAGATTGAGAGCTGAACATTAAAATACCCATTTCCAATATGCAAACAAATGTAGATCTGAGATTCGGAATAGGAAATTGGAATGTCCATTATCCAATATTCAAAAGAAATGTCGATTGGAGATTTGGAATTGTAAATACGAATTTTTAATATCAATATCAAAGAAAATGTATGTTGGAGATTCAGAATTGCTTATTCAAAGAATCGCAAATTCAGGGTAGCAAATTAAATATCTGATCCACGGTCATGTGTCTGCAACCGTGGGACTAACCTGAGGCCACCAAACAAACAATGGGCATTGGACTTGCGTTGACCTTTCAAACGACACCTCGTTCAGCCCGATCGTATCACCCGCGGCGGAGATACAGGCCCGAGAAATTTGTCCCCGGGTCTGGACGCAAGCAAACTAATGGCTTGCAAAAATGCATGGTGATTCTGGCCAACACTTTGCATGGCAGTGTTGGAGTAAATGACACTGGTATATTCAAATCTCCAATATCCAATATCCCCCAAACATGTAGATTGGAAATTCAGAGCTGGAAATTCGAAAATCCAATTTCCAATATCCCCCCAAAAATGTAGATTTGAGATTCGGAATAGTACATTCGAATGTCCGATATCCGATATCCAAAACATGAATATTGGAGATTCAGAATTGCTTATTCAAAGAATTGTATATTTAGGGTAGCAAATTTAAAGTCTGATACACGATCATG
This sequence comes from Congeria kusceri, assembly GCA_027627225.1. Classification (NCBI taxonomy): domain Eukaryota; kingdom Metazoa; phylum Mollusca; class Bivalvia; order Myida; family Dreissenidae; genus Congeria; species Congeria kusceri. The sequence goes on from CM051028.1 coordinate 94,095,352, forward strand.
GCTCTGCAACCGTCAGACTGATCTGAGGCCACCGAGCGAATATTTGTCGTCGGATTTGCGTTGACCTTTCAAACGACATCCCGGTCATCCCGATCGTAGCCCGGCGCGGTGTAGATAGGGGTCTGATAATTTCTACCAAGGGTCTGGAGGCGAGAAAACAAATGGCTTGCAAAAATGCATTGTGATTCCAGCCGACACTTTGCTGGTCAGTGTTCGAGTAAATGACAATATTATACAGTATTCGAATCTCCAATATCCAATATCCCCCCAAAATGTAGGTTGGAGATTCAGAACTAGACATTCGAATATCCCATCACCAATATCCAAAAAATACGTAGATTGGAGATTCATAATTATAATTTCGAATGTCCAATATCCAAAACAAATGTAGATTGGAGATTCGGAAATGGACATTCAAATGTCAAATATCCAATATCCAAAAAATTAATTTTGGGGATTCAGAATTGCTTATTCAAAGAATCGTATATTTAGGGTAGCAAATTCAATATCTTATCCACGGTAATGTCTCTGCCACCGTCGGAGTGATCTGAGGCTACTTGGGATTGGACTTGCGATGACCTTTCAAACGACACCACGTTCAGCCCGATCGTGGCCCGCGCGGCGGTGATACGGGGCCGAGAATTTCTTTCCTGTATCAGGACGCGAGCAAACTAATTGCTTGCAAAGAATGCATGGTGATTTCGGACGACACTTTGCTTGGCAGTGTTCGAGTAAAGGATAATGGTACATTCAAATCTCCAATATCCAATATTCCATCAAAATGTAAATTGGAGATTCAGAACTGGAAATTGCAATGGTATCGAAAACGACGTTCAGGTTGGACATTGAACATGTTTCATTCAAAGATTTCGGACTTGTACTATTTTGGCATTAAATACACACGCACATACATAGCCAGTTGCCTGATTGTGTGTGTGTTTTTTTATGTTGCTCTCGCCCTTTTCTAACATTGATAGCATACATCGAGAAATGGTCTTTGCATGAACAACACTCCGAATTAATATCAACACAAAGGCAAGTTTGGTGTGCTTACTGGTCTAAGGGAGACTACTCGCACACAGTGGTACCCGGGATGTCGGTCCAGCTGAAGAGATAGTTGCTCTGAAATCAATGAAAATAAATACGTATACCTTTGGTCCGATAATGGTATAAGGGAGACAACTCGTAAAAACTGCTTGTGGGGTTGTCGGTCCCGCTGAAGAGATAAATAGTTATACGTAAAAACTGCTGTTACTGGTAGCGGATGGCCACTTTGGGGTGTCAGTCCCGCTGAGGAGTTCCTCTGATACGCATGAAAACGACTAAGTGTCACTGCTATAAAATTGCCACGACCAAGTATTAGGGTTTGGGTTAGGGTTGGGTTAGGGTAAAGTCATGAATGTCGTCTTGGTCAGGCAGGGGTCTAAGGGAGACTACTCGTACAAACTTGGATACCCATGGTGTGTGTCCCGCTGACGAGATCAACTGTTATATGCAAACACGGCTGTTTGTTACTGGTAGTAAATCGCCACTGTCAGTCCCGCTGATGAGATGAACACCTATGCATAAAAACGACAAAGTGTTACTGGTAGCATAACGTCTTCACCAAGCCGAACGTCGGGACTGGTCCCGTACTGCCCGTAATTCGCGCTAGGCTATTCGCAGCCTGCCGAGGTCACTTGGACGGAGCTGTGGGAGGACGCTGTCGGCTGTCGGTCCCGCTGAAATGATGCACTACAGCACATAAAAACGACAAAGTGATACTGATAGATAATCTCCTCCACCTACCCGAACTGATCCCGCGCTGCCACTCGCGCCAGGCGACAGGGACCTCTCGGGGACGGTCCCGCTGATGAGATGATTTGCTATGCATACGAATGACCAAGTATTACTGGTAGTCAATCGCCACTTTGGGTTGTCAGTTCCGCTGAGAAATTGATCCGCTCTGCATGAAAACGACAAATTGTTCCTGGTATGAAATCGCCACCACCAAGCCGAACGTCGGGCCTGGTCCCGTACTGCCCGTCACTCGCGCTAGGCCTCTCGCAGCCGGCCGAGGTCTCGGCGACGGGGCAGTGGGCGGACACTGGGGGCTCTCGTTCCCGCTGATGAGATGCAGTACTGCACATAAAAACGACAGTGTTACTGGTATGAAATTGCCACAACCAAGGGTTAGGGTTAGGGTAAAGTCATGAATGTAATCTTGGTCTGGCAGTGGTTCAAGGGACACTACTCGTATAAACCTGATACCCGGGGTACCGGTCCCGCTGAAGAGATTAAGTGTTACATGCAAAAATGGAAAATTGTGTTACTGGTAGTAAATCGCCACTGTCAGTCCCGCTGAGGAGATCAACTGCTATGCATAGAAACGACAGTGTTACTGGTAGCAAATCGCCACCACAAAACCGAACGTCGGGACTGGTCCCGTACTGCCCGTCATTCGCACTAGGCTTCTCGCAGCCAGCCGAGGGCTCTTGGACGGGGCTGCGGCAGGACACTGCGCTTGGTGTCGGTCCCGCTGCAGATGATCTGCTATGCATAAAAATGTGTCAGTCCTGCTGAGGAGATGCACTACTACACTCTCCCAAGTGTTACTGGTAGCAAATCGCCACCACGTACCTGAACGTCGGGCCTGGTCCCGTACTGTCTGCCATTCGCGCAAGGCCTCTCGCAACCCGCCGAGTTCTCGGAGACAGGGCTGCGTGAGGACATTGTACGGGTGTGCGCCCCGCTGAACAGAGAAACATTCCTATATATGTACGGGATACAGCATGCGACGAGCTCTCGGTCGGGGACAGGGCGTCAGTCCCGCTGTGGAGATATATACGTCAGGCATGTGATCTTGGTCTGGCAGTGGTCTTAGGGAGATTACTGGTACATACCTGGTATCCGGGGTACCGGTCCCGCTGAAGAGATCAAGTGTTACATGCAAAAATGGCCAATTGTGTTACTGGTAGTAAATTGCCACTGTCAGTCCCGCTGAGGAGATGAGCTGCTATGCATAGAAACGACAGTGTTACTGGTAGCATATCGCCACCACCTTGCCGAACGTCGGGACCGGTCCCGTGCTGCCATTCGTACTAGGCGCTGGGCCTCTCGGAGCCAGTCTGGCTGTAGAGATAATATACCAGGCACCAATGTCTGTCGTTCGCACTAGGCCTCTCGCAGCCAGCTGAGATCTCGGGGACCGGGCTACGGGTGGACACTGGGAGGTGTCAGCCCCGCTGATGAGATGCACTACTACACAGAACAACTACAAAGTGTAGCTGGTATGCAATCGCCACCACCATCCCGAACGCCGGGACTGGTCCCGTACTGGCTGTCATTCGCGCAAGGTATCTCGCAGCCAGCAGAGTTCTCGGGGACCGGGCTGCGGGAGGACATTTGGGGGTGTCTGTCCCGCTGAAGAGATAGACTGTCTTTCGCAAAAACGGCTGTTACTGGTAGTAAATCGCCACCACTACACGTGAAAACGACAAAGTGCTACTGGTAGGCAATCGCCACCACCTATCCGAACTGGTCCCGAACTGTCTCTCAATTGCGCTAGGCCTCTCGCATCCAGCCGAGGTCTCGGGGACCGGGCTGATAGAACCGCCGGGTTGTCCGTCCCGCGGAAGAGAGAATCATTCCTACATATGTAAGGTGGACTCTCGCGGACAGACATGGCCGACAGCCGTGAGTCAGTCCCGCTGTGGAGATAGGTACCCTAAAGTCATGAATGTGATCCTGCTCTTGCAGTGGTCTAAGGGAGACTACTCGTACATACCTGGTACCCGGGATGTAGGTCCCGCTGAAGAGACATGCAAACACGGCGAAGTGTTAGGCTTAAAAAAAATAATGATTTGTTTCTCAGGCATAGCCGCAATGTTTTCTATTGGCCCGCGTCGAATTTGATTTAATGCCCAAACACATTTTGACATTCGCGCCCGGTATTTAAAGGAGCGGATATGTTAATAAAAATAAACTTTGCACTAAGTGTTTTTAATGGTAATGTTACCGAACAAAATACAAAAACTTACCATTGAAATCTGTTAATTATGAAAATTTTTATAACTTGCTATCGTCTATGTTCTGTATGCGATAACTGTTGATGACTCGTGAGTAAACCAGCATGTACATTATAGTATATTCCATTCGTACCAAGTGCTTTTGAACAATGCCTTTCGTAAATAAGAAATAGATTTCGGACGGATAAACACCATTAACATTCATTTATTACTAAAATTACGATGTATTGATTTAGATCCCACGGACAGCGGCTTAAAATTAAAACGAATCCACATTTTATGATAGCGGAAGAAGTGTTACCCGGTAAAGATTTCGCTATTTCCAGTAACTTTCTTCCTGTCTGATTTAATAATATAAATCGTATATACACAAGTTGTGACATACTGTGTAAATTTTGAAAAAAAGTCATATTCGATTGGGAACCGTTCTAAATATCGTCTATTTGTTGACTTAAACTTTTGTTTCGTAGATACTTTTGCTTGTATAATATTTAGTATTCCATATGTTTTGAAGAAAATCTATGTCAATATAAGTATTATGGAAACAAATGAAAATTTCAGTATAACCAACAAGTATTGGTGATTCATTGCAAAAATATCTCCTATTATTGACAGTTATGCAAAATTTGAATAACGAAAAGTTAAATGCTATAAATAGGAGTACTTTAATGCTGATGGTATATCAATTTGAAGACACTTATATTAATTATGAACATTCAAATTGATTGACTTTTTTTGTCAGCTGGCATAAAGGACCGTTTGTGATTAATGAATATATATTTATAATTTTATAAAAAGGCATGCTTATGTTGTCCCTCTTAATGTTTTGGAAAAAATGCCTGAGAAACAAATCATTATTTGTTTTAAGCCTTACTGGTAGGGAATCGCGACTGGGGGGAGGGTGTTAGTCCCAATGAGGAGATGCACTACTACACAGAATAACGACAACGTGTTACCAGTAGATAATCGCCACCAACTACCCGAACGTCGGGAATGATGACGTGCTGCCCGCCATTTGCGCTAGGCATCTCGCAGCCAGACGAGGTCTCGGGGACGGGGCTGCTGGAGGACACTTGAAGCTGTCAGTCCAGCTGAAGAGATGCACTACTTTACATGAAAACGATAAAGTGTTACTGATAGCCAATCGCTACCACCTACCCGAACGTCGGGACTGGTCCCGTGCTGCCATTCGCACAAGGCGCTGGGGCCTCTCGGAGCTTGTCCGGCTGAGGAGATGATCTACTACGCATAAAAACGTGTACCAGTGTTACGGGTAGCGAATCGCCAGGACGCCAGTCAAGCTGAAAACATATTCCGTTATGAATAGCTAACCGTGACCCTGAACGCTAACCCGAGCCGCAACTCTAAAAAACCCTAACGATAACACTTGCGCTAACGTCGAAGTAACGGTTATGGTTAGGGTTAGCATTAGGGTTAGGTTTAAGGTTAGTAACCCTAACGGCTAACCTTGACGCCAACACCGACCCCGCGCACCGAGCCCGACCGATAGCATAGACGGGCGGGGCCAGCACCCGCAACGGCATACGCTAGTGTGAGCGCCAGGGTTTGGGTTACGGTGTGCGTTTGGGTTAGGGTTAGCGAAGGATTTTAGCTAGGGTTGGCGAAGATTGCTGTATAGCAGGGTAATCCCGCTACAGGACTTGATTTCCTGCTTTCTATGTTCATTCTATATATTTCATCATAGGCACACAAGGGACAATACGCGACGAGACCCCGTGGAGCGCGGGTGGTAGCGAGCAGGCAGGCAGCCGCCCGGCGGGGTTGTCAGCCCCGCTGAAGAGAGAATCATTCCTATATATAAAGGACAGTATGCAAGCGAGGTGGTCTCGCGATGACAAGCCAGAAGGCTTGCAGGAAGCAGGCCGACGTCTCGGGGAGCTCGAATGACAGCGCAGGCCAGGCCTGTCTGGGAACTCGGCGACTAGCCCGCTTAAAACGGCTAAGTGTTACTGATTGGAAATCGCCACCACTACACGTAAAAACGACCAAGTGTTACTGGTCGGAAATCGCCATCACCAACCCGAACGTCGGGACTTGTCCCGAACTGCCCGCCATTCGCGAGTGAGGTGGTCTGGCGGGGACAGTCCCAAAGGCTTGCGGGCAGCCGGACGTCGTCTTGAGGGGCTCGGTGAACACCGCGGGCCAGGCCTGCCTCTCGGAGAGCTCGGCGACAGGCCTGCTAGCCGCCGTGGTCTACGGGGAGCGCGGCTAGCAGCCCGGGCTGATAAAACGGCGTGTGTGTCAGTCCCGCTGACGCCAGAATTGTTCCTATATATAAGGCACGATTGCATATTTGACATTCGAAGTTACATTTCCAAATCTCCAATCTACATTTTTTTGATATTGGATATTGGACATTCGAATTTCTCATTCCGAATCTCCAATCTACATTTTCTTTGGATATTAGGGATTGGACGTTGGAAATTTCAGTTCTAAATCTCCAATCTACGTGTTTGGGGGATATTGGATACTGGACATTCGAATATACCATTGGCATTTACTCGAACACTGCCAAGCAAAGTCACGACCGGAATCACCATGTATATTTGCAAGCTATTAGTAGGCTTGCGTCCAGACCCAAGGACTAATTATTTGGGCTCGTATCTCCGCCGCGCGGACTGCGATCGGGCTGAACGAGATGCCGTTTGAAAGGTCAACGCCAGTGTGGTGCGGTGTCAATACCGCTGAAGAGATGCACTACAATGCATTAAAAGTTGTACTGGTTGCGAATCGCCTCCACTGTCCGCAGTTCGCGCTAGGCCTCTTGCAGCCAGCCGAGCTCTCGGGGACGGGGCTGCGAGAGGACACAGGGGGGTGTCAGTCCCTTTGTAGAGATAGATACACTAACGTCATGAATGTGATCGTGTTCTGACAGTTGTCTAAGGGATACTACTCGTACGTACCTGATACCCGGGGTGTCGTCCAGCTGAAGAGGTAAACTGCTATATGCAAAAAGGGTAAGTGTTAATGATAGTGTTTCGCCACTGGGGGTTGTCTGTGCCGCTGAGGAGATGATCAACTATGCATAATAACGACCAAGTGTTACTGGTAGTAAATCGCCACCATCAAGCCGAACGTCGTTCTTTGAATAAGTAATTCTGAATCTGCAATATAAATATTTTGGATATTGGATATTGGAAATTCTAGTTCACAATTCCGAATCTCCAACCTACATTTGTTTTGGATATTGGATTGTGGATATTCGAATGTCCGATTCCGAATCTCCAATCTACATTTTGTTTGCATATTGGAGATTGGACATTCGAATTTCCAGTTCTGAATCTCCAATCTACATTTGTTTTTGGATATAAATTATGATATTGAACATTCGGATATACCACTGGCGTTTACTCGAACAGTGCCAAGCAAAGTGTTGGCCGGAATCACCATGCATTTTTGCAAGCAATTAGTTAGCTCGCGTCCAGACCCGTGGAATATATTTTCGGGCCCATCACTCCGCCGCGCGGGTTACGATCGGGCTAAACGAGATGTCGTTTGAAAGGTCCGCGCATTTCCGATCCCCATTGTTCGCTGGGTAGCCTCAGATCATTCCGACGGTTGGAGAGATATGACCATGGATCAGACATTGAATTTGCTATCCTAAATATACGATTCTTTGAATAAGCAATTCTGAATCTCCGATATACATTGTTTCGATATTGGATACTAGAAATTCGAATTTCCATTTCCGAATCTTCAATCTACATTATTTTGGATAATTGATATTGTACATTCCAATTTCAAATGTCCAATCTCCAATCAACATTTTGTTTATATTGCAGATGGGACATTCGAAATTTCAGCTCTGAATCTCTAATCTACAAGTTTGGGGGATATTGGATATTGGACATTCGAATATACCACTGGCATTTCCTTGAACACTGCCAAGCAAAGTGTCTGCCGGAATCACCATGGCTTTTTGCAAGCCATTAGTTTGCTCGCGTCAAGACCCGTGGAAGAAATTCATGGGCCAGTATCTTCGCTTGGTTGTCTTAGATCAGTCCGACGGTTGCGAAGACACGGTCGCGGATCAGACATTGATTTTCTTACTCTAGATATACGATTTTTAATTAACACGTTTGAATGTCCAATATACACGTTTTGGAGGATATTGGATATTGGACATTCAAATTTACTACTTTGAATTTCCAATATACATTTTCCGTTGATATTGGATATTTGAGATTCGAAATAATAATTTAGAATCTCAAATCTTCATCATTTTTGGATGTTGGAGATTGGAGATTCGAATGTACCACTGTCATTAATTCGAACACTCTGCCGGCAAATACCGGCCGGTGTAATCGGGCTGTTTTTCTTCGCCAATCGAGGTACGATCTGGCTAAACCAGGTGTCGTTAGAAAGGTCAGCACAAGTCCGATCACCAATGTTCGCTTGGTAGCCTCAGATCAGTCCGACGGTTGCAGAGACACGGTCGTGGATAAGACATTGACTTTGTTCCTCTACATATATGATTTTGATTAAACAATTTTGAATCTCCAATATATATTTTGGGGATATTGGAGATTGGACATTTGAATTTACAATTTTTCATCTCCAATATACATTTTGTTCGGATATTTGATATTCGAAATAACAATTTTGAATCTCCAATCTACACCATTTATAGATATTTGAGAATCGAATATTCCATTGTCATTAACTCGAACACTCTGCATGCAAATGCCGACCGTTGTAACCGGGCATTTTTTTCAAAGTCATTAGTTGGCTCGCGTCCAGGCCCGGGAAATAACTTCTCGGGCCCGTATCTTCGCCCCCGGGCTATGATCCGGCTGAACGAGGTGTCGTTTGAAAGGGTCAGTGCAAGTCCGATCCCCAATGTTCGCTTGGTAACCTCAGATAAATCTGACGATTGCAGGGACACGGTCGTGGTTCAGACATTGAATATGCTAACCTAAATATACGATTTCGAATAAACGACAAATGAAGACTGGATATTATAATATAATACTCTTAATGTTCAATCTACCTGCAGGTCGCGGGATTGTGACATTTTTCGGTTAGGCGAAATGAAAATTCTTGAGCAAAAGCAAGGCAAGACTCACTGAAAACTTACAATTCGCGCGAGCAAGTTAGTTCCACACACTGGCCAGTAGGCATCGACGGCCGGCCGCGGCCATATCCGGCCGAGAAATGTGCGATGAACATATTGTCAGTCATTGCAGCTCTCTGTTTTGCCATAGGTACACTAGTTTTGTCTGTTAGTGGTCAATTCAAATGTAATAATATCCAATATACCTGTCTACATGTACATCGGAGATTCGAAATTGCATATCAATATTATTTCTAGCGACTATGCTGTCTCTGCTTTGCATTACAGGCTTGACTTCATATACTAATGAGTATTTTGTATGTTATAATTCGAATATCCAATCTACCTCTGTGCATGTATATTGGATATTCGATTATCCAATATACTGTTCTACATGTATATTTGAAAATCGAATATCCTATCTCCAATCTCCAAAAGTTTTCTAACTTATTGAAGCTATAAAAAATATACTTTCTATGAACAAGAGTGAAATAAAAATTCGATCATTCACTGAAATCAAAAAAGTTTATGTTTATTTTGTGCTATAAATAAATAAAATTGCGCGAGAGAAGCTTAAACGTCTCACGTTTGTGTACTTTGAAGTAATAAAAATGACATCATAATTGATTCCAAAATTGTTAATCATAAGTATGGTGGGAAAAAGTGCCATATTTTGGGCGTCGTTGTGGCAAAATAACATGTTTGTTCAATTGTATCATGTGTTTTCTTTAAACAAATGTACGTTAATACTTAATATAATATTTATATACATTTGCCGAGAGTGGTAAACCTAAACTGGTAGATGAGTGATGTTTCTGAAAAATAGTGCGTTTCATGTCATATATTCACTGCAGTGAAAATATAATACATTATATTTTCACTGCTCTAACAGTGAAAATGTAAGATTTTATTTCACCAATAAAATTCGATATTTCACTGAAAAGCATATAATACAATGTTATTATTACTCCTATGACTTACGGAGGGAACATAATGGAATACCAAATCTGCCCCTGACGGCAGCAAAATGCATGCCAGGGCATACTCAGCTCAACTTAGTTGTCACAATGGCGGATCAGAGACGGCGTGTTGCATACAAGACATGTGTTCCTAGGTCAAGGTCATACTTAGAGGTCAAAGATCAAATATGGACATAATACAGCTTGTCTGGACTTTTAATTCAGCATTCATCAGTGAATTTAAAATAACTTTCCAAAAATCTACGCGATGTAAAGAGGGCATATCGCACGCAAGGTCACACTCAGAAGTCAAATGTGAAGATATGTTGTTTCTTTTTAATGTGAATGTATAATAATTACACAAAACTTTGCTTGCTTGACAAAGGGCTCGTCAATTTTTAAAAATATGAATTAGAGCAATGGATAACAATATAAGCAAACTGAAACTCCATCTTTATCTGCCGGAGAAAACTTTTATCAGCAGCACAGGGTCCTTTATTTAGGGCAAGCGATCAGTTGACATTCACACAGCACACTGCAAAAACTCGTAACAAACACAAAGCACAAACATGAATATAACTGTGGTTACCGCCATAAATAGCACAAATCATACGCCTGTAAACCTATTTAGATTTGCCCAATACATGAAGCAGAATATTCTTAATATGGTTTTATAGTGTTGACTAAAAATCTAGTTTATCATGCGAGACTTAGAAAATGCAAAGCACGAGCCTTGATCAGTGTTACGTCGCCTAGTTGACCTGTTTTCACTTGTTTATTGAACTGATCGGTACAACGTGCCAATCTGGAACTGAGCTCACAATCGAATAGTGTTGTTCGTATATATGCGGAAATGGTGAATCGACGAACAGTGGAAATATCCTCCACAAACGAGTCTCACCTGTGCAAATCTGATACATTTTGTTAGTAACCAAAGAATCAGTATCCGTTTTTTTCATTGCTTAGCTATGTCTCTCCTCAAGGAATAATGAACCATAATGTATGTGTACATGATATGAATAGTGTGCTTGCGAACATTTTATTGGCCAACCACAATGATTACATTTTCGTTCAAACGATTAATTAAGTTAATGTGAAGTTAATTAATGCAGTAAACAGACCTTTGTGGCATCACAAATGACCACGCTGTGCATTGACATCAACAACACAAGACATTTAATACGTTGTCTACTGAAGTCTTTGCTGCTCGCCCAACTGCCAAATTAAGCCGACCTCGAGGTCCAGCCGTCGTTCTTACTAGCTCCCATTTTGCACTATCCAAAACTGTTCTCCCTGAGAAACAATCATGCTCATATTAACTTTTCTGCAGGATTGAATACACACACAACAGCATGACATACACATATCGAGGGTTTAGCGGCGTGAAACTATTGTATCTGACATTTACGGAAAATCACTTTTTTGCATATATGTACCTCTTTTCAAATGATACATCTTGCGAATAAATGAGTAAGAACAAAAATGATTGCAACTTGTCTAAAGTTAGCGTGAAACTATTGTATCTGATAGGCTGCAGATAACATAGTTTCACACTCAACAGTGATTGATAATATTATTATAAAATATATTGTATTTGTATTTTTGTTTATTTTGTACAATACAATTGTAGTAATTTGTAAGTGGTTTAGCAATTAAACATTTGATAAATAAATTATTACTTTTAACATATTAAACAATTACAACAATGCAGATACAATAGTTTCACACATAACATAATACATGACTCTGTAAAATAATATATTGTATCCACATAAAAAGTAATCACATTTGCAATGAATGTCTGCATACTTGCATTCTATTATTATATACAATCTCTCTGATGACATCACTGATGACATCAGTATATTATTCTGTGACATAAAATTTCTACTAGATCTCTACAACAATACCATCATAAACAGTGAAAAAAATGTATTTTAAAAAGAAATAGATTATCTGTTTGTGGTGAAATTGAAAGTGTTCATATAAATATGACACTAGCAGAACAAAGGTCATAGTTATTTGAAGATGTAACTGATTTCGTATGAAGAAAGCAGGATCAGCTTGTGAGTATAAAAATGATTATTAATTACATGTACATTTGTATTGTCTTAAGATATAAATATAAGCTTTATTATATATTAAAGTATTAAGAAGGAAAATAAAAGATTAAAAACAAATAATAAAATAATATTGAGCCTTACAGGAAATAATTATTTTTTTTTTAAACTTTCTCAAAAATACTGCTTATATTTTGTCTTCCTTTATATGCCCCCACTTTAGAGGGGGGGGGGAGCATATAGTGCAACTTGTGCACCTGGGAATTTGGTGCAGTTTTTTCCGACATAAGCAGAGTTATGGCCTTTTCTTTTAGAAAAAACATTTGGACTTAATCAAAATTATGATTGTTTAAACAAAGTATTTTCACAGTTTACAAATGTTTTTTTTTAATATCTCTTTTATACAAAGTGTTTCCATAAAAGATCTACATTTACTTACATATGAAAAGGAATTTGCAGTAAACCACATATCATAATATATGAGGCGTGTCTTGGAAACCTGGCTTAATGCTCGTGCAGAATGTGTCGTCCCAGATAAGCCTGTGCAGTCCGCACAGGCTAATCCAGGACGATACTTTCCGCTTTATGGTAAATTCTGCTCAAGTAAGTCTCTTACAAACATAAATCTACTGTAGGTGGAAAGTGTCGTCCTGGATTAGCCTGTGTAGACTGCACAGGCTAATCCGGGACAACACTTTCCACCTACAGTAGATTAAGTCCCTTTTTTTCCACGACAAGCCTCATAATTTATATATATTATAGTATTTAAATGACTAAATATTTTATATTAAAGCTGCACTCTCAGATATAAACAGGTTGAAGAAGAATGTTGTTTTATTATTTAATGCTATGAGGTGAGGGAGTGCATAATGCCTCTCTCACTCATTTATAACTTATTTTCAATTTTCTCTTGTCCATCAAAAAACATTTTTTGTCTATGTTGTCTTCAATTCAAATGGATCCAAATAAAATTTTGGGAACAGTCTTCACAATAGTTTTTTTTTGGAAGGCCTTACAAATAAGGGCTCAGGCCACACAATTTCAACTGTAAAAAGCTAATTTTCATAGGGCCAAAAAATAATTGTTGGTTTCCGCTTACATCTTCAAAATAGGTTTATGTTTAGGTGGACTGCACAAAAATGTTTAAATGTCCCCAATCAAAGAAACTGTACCTTATGGTATGTCATTACCAAGGGCGCTTGTCTCAAACAGACTAATTGGAAATGTTGGCTAATTACCGAAATGCCACATATTAGTGAAAACTGCTATTTTTACCAAAACTTAGAAAAAGTTAATGGTCAGTTGCCAAAAAACACTTTTAGGGTGTGGGGAAATAATATAGAGGGTGGGGGTCAGGTAAGCAGAAACCAACGTCTCTTTTTTTACGCCTAACACGTTTTAAGCACTTTAGTTTCTATTTTTAATTAAAAATACACGACTATTTAATATATTCATTTACATTAATGGAGTAATCAAAATTAGATATGTTATATACAAGCCGTAGAACTTTCACTCTATTGAACATTTTTGGACCCATATTTACAGGTTCAAAACAAACTAGTTACCTGATATTTTTTATTGATGAACTATTTTAATCAAGAATTAATAAAATTATACTTACCAGTTAAATTTGCTTTGTAAACTGTTTTGTTTTGTTGTTTTTGTGCATGTTTCTTTAATCATGTTAATCTGTGTGAGTGCAGCTCAAAATAATTTCCATTTGTTTTATTGGCAAATCAGTCACTTGCATCTTCATTTATGTAACCTCAGAAGGATAATTTATAACTTCTTAGTCTTCATTTAACTTTTTTGGTATACAAAGTAAGAACTGTTTAAAAAGCAAGCAATTACAATACAAAAAGTGTGCAAATGTTGTGTGTTAATTCATACTAATTATTGATAACAACACACATCATATTAAATGTGGTGGACATAATCAGGCTAAAACTGTACATCAATTTCATTTATTATTCTGATTTATTTTGTATGCACGTAACGATGCTTCAAGCACACAGACACCAACGTCATGCTAGGTTTCGTGGGAGAAGCAGGCAATGTGTGGCCAATTCTGCCGCAGCAATTTTGAAAAGCAAATATTTACCACCAACAAAATGGTCAAAACAAACTCTTGATGAGATTTTAGAAGCAGGAGATGAACTTTACACAAAAATTGTTGACAACTGTCAAGGGGGCACGGAATATTTGACTGTCGATAATCTACCCAAGGATGTGTTCTGTATTGAAAAGTGTGTTACAGGAATACTGACTGGTACAACAGATTTGCCATTTTATTCTCTAGAGGATGCAGCTGATATGATCCTGGGGCCTGAAGATTTTGTACACTGTATTTTCACAGTAGGAAACTCATGCCCTTGTTATACAAGCTCAGTAATAAAAAGTAACGGGCTGTTTTTTTTTGACCCCCACAGCAGGTCAGAAACAGGAATGTCGTCTGCAGATGGTTTTGCCACTCTAACAATTCACAACAGTTCTTTTAGCCTATGTATGTTTATCAAGCATCTTGCTGCATCATTGAATTTGAAAGGTCCAGTTCCATTTGAATTTGCAAAAACACAATTGGCTGAGTCATATTCCTCAGAAAATATTCCCGAAAGTGATTCAGAAAGTGATTTGTCTTAATTTGATTCTCTGTCGGAAGGTGATATTACCTGCCGTCTTTATCTTGCTAATGAAAATATTGAAAAAGTGTTGATGGAACATACCTCAGATGAATGTATTGATGATGTCAGTAGTAATTGTTCCTTAGACAGCTTCAGCAGTGAAATAGACTATGCTGTTAGCATCTTGAACGATAGCACAAACTTCATTAGCCATATCAACACTGATGTCTTTGATGATGTTTCTGATGATGATGAGCAAATTTATACTGCTGAAACATGTGGCAAAATCCAATTTTGCAATGATGTGTATGAAGATGCTGATGACCATGAGGATAGTTATGGAAATATTGACAGTGATGTATATGATAATGAGAACGACTATGGCAAAAGTGCTGAAACCCAATCTGACAGTTACTGTAGTAAGGATCTGTGTGTGAATAGATGTAGTGGAACAGCAGAAATACACATAGATGTGAATAGAGAGGCAAGCAGAAATGTTCGTGTCACATGTGTGGTAAACAAGATCTAAGTACAGATATTGACCAAGGTGTGGAAAGAAAAGAAGACTGTCATTTGGACAGAAATGGTGTATATACAGCTATTGACAGAGATATTAGTAAAGACAGGGGCGAGATCAAAGAGATTGATGAGGATAGTTGTGCTAACAGACCAGAAGAAAGAGAAGTTAATGGTGGTGTGCCCAGAGAAATGAGCAGCTTGGAAAACAGTGGTGTTTGTACTGTGAATAGACCTTTAGATACAGACCAGGAGTTCAGTGAAGGTGTTGAATTTGAAGAAGACAATAGATATTTAAGCTGTTGTTTTAATAATCATATTGATAACGAAGACGAAACATTTAACAGCAGACAAAGTGGAAGTTTTTTACAGCCATTGAATGAGACATGTCTCAATGATGATGTCAATACAGAGTCTGACAAAGAATATATGGACCACACAGAGTCTGACAAAGAAAATATGGACCACAGTGGTTATTCTGATGAGGGGACCAAAAGAGATTATGAAAGTGGTTCAACCACTGAAGACTACTTTCCAACTGACAGCGAAAGTGACAATGACAATGTCTTGCCACTGGGGTTTTTGAAGAAAATAATTAAGAGAAATCAGTTACTTTCAAAGAAAACCCGAACAACTAAAGAACAAATTCACATTGCACAGGAAACTATTGATGAAATATCTGACAGAACAAATCAAAATGCAACAAATAATAGCCAACAGGGAAATGAAACTGACAAGAGAGGAAGGAGAAGACAGAGGCAGGAAAGTGAATGGAAAGCCAACAAGGCTAAGAGGAGGAGGAATGAAATCAAAAGCTACGTTAATAGACATGGCCATATTAAACCAGAGAAGATGATGAAACCACCATGTGGTCATACATGCAAGTTTAAATGTACCACAAAATTTACAGAATCTGATAGAGAGAACATTTTTCATACCTTTTGGAAAATGGAAAGTGTGCATAAACAAAGGCAGTTTATTTTGAAGCATGCGGTAAGAAAGGAGAAAAGTAGAAATAAAAGGTCAATAAACAGAAGAAAGAACTCGTTTTCTTGGACACTTCCAAATATCCATGAAAACAAGACAGTTAGGGTTTGTAAACTATTTTTCCTGAACACAATTTCTATATCGGACCAGTTTGTTAGTACAGCCCATAACAAAAGTAACCTGGGTGTAGTTGACGATGAAAAAAGAGGAAAAGCTTCAGCATCAAGGCATAACAAAACCACAGATTATAAACTGAATGATGTAAGGGAACACGTTAAACGGTTTCCAGTGATGGATTCACATTACTGCCGGAAAGACACCGCAAGAAAATATTTGAGTCCAGAACTGAATGTCAAAGAAATGTATCGTTTATTTCAATCTGAATGTGTGAAGCAAAATAGAACTTATGTGTCAGAGTATGTATATAGAGACATTTTTAACACAGAGTTCAATTTGTCTTTCCATACCCCCAGAAAAGACCAATGTGACCTCTGCAGTACATACAAAAATTCCTCATCTGAGGAACGAGAATTGCTCAAGGAAGAATATGAAAGACATATTCAGAACAAAAAAATTTCCCTTGAAAGCATCAATGGTGACAAAGAGAGGGCCAATACAATTCCTGACCTGACAGTGGCTTGCTTTGACCTTGAGCAGGTGCTTTCGACACCAAAAGCATTCGAGTCTGGTATCTATTACAAAAGACAATAAATAATTATAATTTTACCATTTATGACTTTCAACATCTGCTGGGTACAGCTATTTGTGGAATGAGACATTGGGCAGTCGGGGTGCTTGTGAACTTGCGTCCTGTGTATATGACTTTATAAAGTCAAAAGCTGCTGAGGGCAAAAAGAATTTTATATTTTACTCAGATAACTGCATCCCCAAAATAAAAACAAATACTATCTGAGTATGATCTGGTTTTGTGTCAACAAGTTCAATCTAGAGTCTATTTAGCATAAATATTTTGAAAAAGGGCATACAAGAAACGAAAACGACTCAATGCATGCGGCCATTGAAAGGGCCAGCAGAAAAATCAGCGTGTACACCACTTCACAGTGGGCAACTATTATACAAACTGCACGAAAATCAGAACCTTACATTGTTAAAGAACTGAGTCTCTCATATTTTTATAATTTCAAAGAAATTTCTGAAAACTTATCAAACTTTGAAATTGATGACATGCATGAAATGGTGTCCTGGAATTCCATTAAAAAGCTTAAAGTTTCTGCAGACATGCCCCACTGTTTCAGTTTCTCCTACAATTACAATGGGCAGACAAATTTCGTAAACTTACAGTCCAGAAGTACTAGGCGGGCACATAACAAAACAAGAACCCTAAATCCCAAAACACATGTGCTGCATGAAAAGATCTTATTCCCCTTTCATTTGAAAAGTACAATGACCTTGTAAAATTATGCCTGAATGATATAATACCAAAGCCCCATCACATATTTTATGCTTTTTAATTTGAATCAAACACCAATGAATGAATTTTAAACAGTAAAATTCAATAGCATTTGAAGTTGCTGAGGGGTACTTCACAGTCAATGCATTTAAAATTTCCTGACACAATATTATTACAACTGTGGCAAGCAGCTAGCAAGATAATGTTTAATCACAGTTATAGTTATATTGTTGACACTTTTGCTGTAACTATATTATGGAGAATAACTTTATTGTTGTTGTTTTAAGAACTTGTTTGATTCTGCATGGTAAGTGTAAAAGAATGTTTGAAAAAAACAAAATGAGTTGTTGTCGTCTGAAATCTATGTGACCGTATTTTTCATTATAATACAAGCATTTTGTGCATCCAGTATGACTTACTAGCTAGGCTGTGTTTATTACATAGTTTTATATAATTTGTTGGAATATGGATAATTATTGTTTATAAAACATGCCATTGAGGTAGCCATTGGGCATACTGTTGTTGTTTTTAAATTCAATGTTTATTACTATAGGTTAGAAAATACAGTTTTTTACTATTGCACAATTAAAGTGGGACTGCATGATTTTTTAAGAAAATATAGTGTAAAACCACCATTGATTCTAAGGAAGTCAGTCAACTTTTTAATTATAATTTTTATAAAATGTAATTTAAATTACAATAAATGTTGAGAAAAACTTATGTTCAGAAATGCATAGTAGGAGAGAAATTTAAATTAATATTTACTGCGCAGTTAAAAAATACGCATGTGTTTATAGTTACAGTGTCTTGACGAGTCAGACCTATTGTGTGCGCATGCGCTGTTCTTATTATTTTAATTGCAAACCAAATAATTTTAGCCGTTGCTGTCATTTAAACAGATCTGTATCGACAGAATATATTTGTTTTATTTTTGGATAAATAGTGTTTTGTCAATTTCAATATTTTATTCTATATAAAGGTGTATTTTATTAGTGGGTAATAAAAGAGACTCAAAATAAAGGTATAAAAAGCATACAGATCATTTTTAAATGCACCTCGTGCCAGTAAATACTTTGGAGTAATTATGTTTATTATTATCCAGTGTCATTTATATATTCGATTAAACATACCATGCACACTGTAGTCTTCATAGTTTCATATAGCAGTAGTCACAATGTACAACTTTCTAAGAAAGTGAAATATTGATGCTGATGCAATGTTTATCAGTACTTGTATTTATAACTTGTTTGTGTTTCTGTTACAGCAAATTTCTTAGAATCAAACTTACTATAGTTTTATTATTATTATTATTATTGAGATACTTGATTAAGATTTTAAAAAGGAAAGTCCCATTATGCCAGGGCCCATGTTCATAAAGCTCTCTACATTGGCTGTTTCATGAATAGGTCATTTTACAATAAATGTTTAAAATTTGCGAATACTGTCTATATTAAGATAAGTATTGTACCCTTTTGATACTGGAAATGATAGGATTTTAATACCAAATTGTTCTGAAATTTTCACTTAAGTACAACTAAAGTTAAGACTTCCGTAAGGAGCTTTATCTGTAATAAATTGTATAGGTACATAATAAATATCCTAATTTATTTCAAATGAATAGTAATAATGCAGTAACTATGTATTGCAACACAAATGTTTTATTAGTTGTTAGAGAGTAAGCCACAATATGTGTAGGAACTTTGATTATAAATGGAGAAGTGATTAAGAATATTCATCCATTGCCAAAGTTAGAGTTCCCACATTCAACTTTATTTTAAGTTTTGAAATAAAGTTTAATAGTGTTGTGTCAGATGTTATATTATTCTAAATATTTTTTTATTAGCACCAATGTTCACTGTGTTAAAAGTATTTCAGCAACAATACAAGAAAGATCAATAATGTTTATTTTTATTTTTAATGTCCACTTTAACTAATATTAGCACCTCAGTAAAGCGTTAAAAACATGTTTCTTTCATTCTACCCGACCTACCGTACAAAAATGCCCCAAAACCTAGTTTTATTGAGTTTTTCAGATATTTTATAATTCAATGTTTTGTTTTGATAGCATCCACTTATAAACAATGTTTAAGGATATTTCCAATATGTTTTGAATATTGTATTAGTTGTAGAATCTTCAAATTAACCATTTACCAAATAGAAAAAAATAATAAAATGAATCCCTACCTACGTTAGTCCTAATTTTTTGGGCATGTAACCTGAAACAAACATATTTTTCTTATTAATATTAATTAATTAATATATTACAGTAACTACATTATAACTTTGGCTGAAACAATCTCATTACTCATAAATTAATTTGCTTGAAATGCGAACATAATGTTTGCCAAAAAAAACATGGCAGAAAACGTTTTCTTTAGAAAATGCTGATACTATAGTTTCACGCTAACATTAAAAAATCAGTAAAACGTGTTCAAATGTATTGAAAACTTGAAATATGATATGATCTTGAAACAAAAACATTGTTTCTGACATTTTGAGAGATCATTCTACTGCACTGGCTTTAAAAATTTTACAGCTACAATAGTTTCACGCTGAACAAAATTGTAATTTAACACCAAATTTCAGCGTGAAACTATTGTAACTGACATGCATGCTGATTTCTAGAGAACAAGAACAGGTATAAATATTCAGAGATAAAACATACAAACGTTATGTATTTTCTACAAACATCCTCAAAAATGTTCAATGTTGTAAGAAAATTTAAACAGATAATCAGTGTTTTCCTTCTCTTGAAAAAAGAGAGTAAAATGCAGATACAATAGTTTCACGCTAAGCCCTCGATATATCTTTGTTATTATAATCACGGTTGTGTTTCCGACAGTGGAACGGAAACTATGCAATTCATGACCGCACTAACATAACAGTTCTTAAAATGTCACCATTTCGAATTTACCACTAATTAGTCAAATGCTTAACTATATTAATAACCCGTTCCTTATTGCAAAACTGGCGATTATGCACTGAAGTATTGTCATAGTTTATCAGTTTAATGTAGGTGCTATATAGCAGGAACTGAACTAGTTCTTTCATTTCCATAAATACAAGAAATGGTTTTTATTAGTTTTTATGTTTTGTATTTCATGGAAGAGCATACATCACTTTGATATGATATTATGGCTTAAATGCGAACGTCAAACATATTTCTTAATGCTTTAAGTAGTCCTAAAAATATGAAAGTGTATCTGAATTTAATTAAAACATAGTATAGGCTAATTATAAACACACATATGAATTGGCAAAATTATTGTTATAAAGTCATTTTAGAATATCAAAGCAGGCTAAGTAGTTTGTCTTATTTGATGATTATTGTATTGCGCTTTGAATATAAATATGACATTTTAATAGGCCAATACATTTCCGCGCGAGATCTCATGAACTTATATATCAAATTCAATGGAACTTTATATGCAACTTCCCAATCAAGACATGTGCATATGTTCACGGAGTAGCTGCCCTTTGATTATAAACTGGCTTTCTTGCTCGCACAGACTAAAGCTTGGACAAAGGGATTTTAGCATAACATGGGCCAAATGTTTGCCGCAAAGAGGTGGTACATGGGTGTATGAACCGCTCATGAATAAGGCCCGCAATTCAAAGGTCATGGTCACAAAAAGCGGTATCAACGAGCATCCATCAGCTCACCAGACATTCTTGTATATTTTGACCCAGGGTTTAAATTTTTGCAAGCGAATTACTTTTGTTGAACAAACTTTATAATTGCATAGTACAATATAATTTACATGAAACTACAGCTATATACATAAGCGGGAAAGAAAGATCCTGCGGCCCTATTGTCAGACAATGTAACAAAGAACAATATTAAAAACACGCGAAATAAACACAAACATTACATTAATATAAATTTATACACACATCCGAATTACATGACCACCATATAAACATATGCACATTATATACATTATATATATTCATTTGCTAAAGTACATTCAATATGGCAGACGACCTCATTGTATTATATTTATTTGCTGTTTCTTCTGCGATGGTGCGTTACGAGGTTTCATTGCCGTATATGGGTGGTCCGGATCACTAGTTGATCTCTTCAGATTCTCATACGCCGCTGGAGTGGATTTGCAAGTTGTGGGGCTAATTTCATAGAGTTGTCCTGCAATTGTTAAACGAGCATGGTCTGCATGGACACGTGATTCCTTCAGGTTCAGGTATGCTCGCTCGTTTGCTGATACCTAGAAGTCAAAAAGACCCATTACAAACGGCAAGAAAGGAAGGAATAATAAAACAACTTTAACTAAAACAAATGGAACAGATATGGATGGATACACAAGTTATATTAACGGACGAATAACAAATGTATCACTGTTACTAGTATGTGTTTAAGGTATTCCTTTAGCATTAAATGTGTATCTTAAGATTAAGGAAGTCTATTTGTTTCAACAAAAATACACCCGTAGATTATGTAATAGAATATGCATAGCCAGCGCGCCTCCCACTGCCTTCTCATTTTCTTCATAGTGATGTTCAGAAAATGCTTCTGCAATTTTAATATCAATATGACATAACAATATGAATAGTTTTTAGTTAATAGCGTTTTTGAAATACTCAGAGCACATATGACATAACAATAATATATTGTTTTGACAATTCCGTTTTAAACACAATAATTCTAAGTATCATTACAAATTGTTTCATTATACATTTTACACCGTTTTAAATGTACATTCTATTACACTTTAATGTTTGTAAATACTGCGTATGTAAAACGCTATACTTAATATAGGAATAATAAAACTTCGGAGACATCGCCAGGAGAGAAACCCTTATTACCATCCGCTGATCGTTTGTGACATATTGCAAATTTATATATCAGTAAGCAGTACCTGAAAGTTCTGTTCGCATGGGTATTTCTTCTACTTGTCTGCATAATCTAAAGTGATCAAATATGCTTTATTTCAAATGTTCATTGAAAACATATACATGACAACGTGCACTAGTGCACATACTTAACGTATGCATTTGTAAAAGAAAACTATTGTAGAGTTTCCACTAGCTTTTCATCGTTAAGTCTACATACTCATTATTTTAAAATATATTGAGTCATTAAAATGGCAACAGTGTACTAAACACATGTTGCATCACATATTTTTGTATTCCGTTAAAGAAAGACAATGCTCATTTTGAAGTCTCACGAAACGGTTTAATTATAACTGATAATCCATACCGCTGTTGCCTAGTCCTTGAACGTTTAAGTCCTGAAATAGAGAAAACAAACTAGTTTATGTGTATTTAGACACCATTTATTTGGGCCTGTTCAATATTTCAAAAATAACCAAAGTTTTGGTTCGAATCACTGTTTAATGACATTGTAATCAATTCAATTGTATAAAATCGACATTATAAGTATTATGTTAGTAATTAAGTGTGTTTAAGTAAGTTTAAAAATGTGTGTGAACTATTTTCGATATATTTCCGTTGGAGCGCATACAATATAAACGATTTTGTGTGTTGTGTTTACATGGCCTGCGTTGTGCATCTTTCATTGCGAACCTTTCATTCCGTATGAGTAACTTACGTCTGACAGCGAAGAAACAGTCTACCCCAACCGATCACACAATAAGAAATTCAGTTCCAACCAAGGTGTACGTCACAGCTGTTATGTGGACTTGTGGTGGTTTTGAGCATTTATCTTGATGAAACATAAACATAATGAAAACCTGCCAGTCTAACGCCGTAAGGTCTTGCGTATAAATAACTGTGATACGAGTGCCCTAGGTAGCACACAATAGACCGATCCGGAAATTGCCACGAATAGTTTAAACTCCTCCCCAGCTATTGTTAAAGGATAAAATTTTCATTCGTCGAAAATTACAAACATGACCACGTGCTCATTTGAATATCACAAACATTATGCACGTGCTCTTTTGTATGAAATCGTTTAACCGCTAAACACGTCATATCAAAGTTCGATAATTGGATAACATTGCAGAGTAATTTGAATATGATTGGCATTTGTGGAAGTGTCTATTGCGTGACAGAGACCGCGTGTTTATGACTTAATAATGCACGTAGTTAACCAAAAGTAGGGTAAAAAAGAAGCGATTTATTTTTTGCAGCCGTGCACATCGCAGAAAACAAAATGTTAACCGATATTTGAATTTGTGTTATGAATAATGTGGATGGTAACGCCAGACGGGTTTAAAACTAAGTGATTAAATTAATAAACGCAATTGGTTGATTTAATAATAAGGATCAAGTGTGTGTTACCTGGAACAATTAATAACACGAATCCTTGATTAATAAGCTGTTGATGACGCACACAATGGAGTTCTCCCGACCGTACAGAGATATTATGTTGCCTATCGGATGGCTTCGTGCAGTACATAGTACACGTGTGCTATCTGACACTACATCACCTGTGTATACAACTGCTTGTGTTATTTTGGGTTTCACTGAAATGTATTTTCAACATAAATCACAGCTATCGTATGCAAACAATATGTGCCAGTTTTTTTGGAAGTGCATTACTGTTTGGTGGTGGAAATAAGAGCACCAGTTCATACGAAATCAATGACACCTTATCGCATTCAATGTAATTTGAAATAATGCAATAGAAAGGGCTAATTCTATATACACATATTGTATATTGTTCTTGCCAACAATGGGTTTTTTAAAATTGAAGAAATTTGCAATAATGCCTTTTACAGAGAAATATCACAGGAAGTTAAAAAAAACAACATTTACATATAATATGAATAAGAACTGTGCACAAAGACATTGTAAGAAGTTTAACTCTTAATTTTTTGTTTGTGAATATTACGCAAGTCACCGTTTGAAAATGAAATTTAGTATCATCCAGTAAGAAATCAGCAGTATGTAGGTCAAATTAAATGTTGTATTAAAATAACCCAAGCATTAATGTGCCATCCTTTTGACACTCATAATTTGTAATGAACGTATACGTACTTGGCGGTTTCAGCATGTGATCTTTCACAAGCTTTACATTGAACTCCCCACACACTTCCTCACAAGTGATACTGTGTCATGAGGAGTTGATAGAGACGTTTACATGTAGGACTGATTTCAAACTTGCCAATGATGTTCTTGGGACGTTGATTATCTGGATGCTGTCTATGTTAAAGGTCCAGCTAAATGTGAAGTCGATAGTGCTGTCAACCAACTGGCATTCGATGTAGAGTTCATCCCATGTTTGTAGAGACGCTGACAACGCTGATAAAATTATCTCAAGCCCGGATGGGAGATCTGTAATAGTATGAATATTGACCGGTTTAAAATTGAAACTAAAGTTTATAACACCAAATATCGAGCGAGTACACTATTATATACTTTTCTTGTTTCCCAGCACTCGTACCTAATTTACAAGCGATGCATCGATGGTTGGGGCGAATTTTGAATCATAGCTGCAATTTCCACATGTTTATTTTTTACTGAAATTTATTTAGTTCTCGAGTTATTAAGCGGAAACTGTTTTTCTTTCTATTTTTAGTAACAGTGACCTTGACCTTGACAAAATGCAATCCCAAACTGATCGTGGCATCTAAATTGTTTTTATTCATGTTTATGTATTTTTTGGATTTATCTTCTTTTTTTCTAAGAGTCATTTAAAATTCCAGTTCACATCCCGAATTATAATGAAGCTACATATAGCCTACATACGATAGAAGTACATAGCTATAGTTTATTCAGTCTTTTTATCATAAAACTATTTAAAAAAAATAAGATGGCAACGAATAACCAGTTCTCCGATTATTAAGGCGGTTAACTAGTAATACACTGAATATTCGATTATTCGCGTTCACAACGCGGGTGTTTGATGAAGAAAATATAAATTCAAAAAGTATTCATGTGTCGCTAATCATCGCTATCTTATCGCTAATCAGTGCCAATTACCGACCCGGAGGCACATGTTGTGCGACAGTGGACTGATCTGCGATAGCGGTTCTTAACTGTTTAACATGGCAGGGGTCGTGAAAGCGTAAATGGAGCAAACACCTCTTGCAACTATCTGTTTTTGTCAATAAACATTGAATTGATTCTAATTAATTTGCGTTATAATCCAAACAGTGAAACTATGCGTTAGAAGATATTCTTGTCAATTAGCACATAATTATATTTGCGCTTTCATTCGTCTTGATAATAAACTAAATTATACATTGTGTTGTTGTTGTTGTTGTTTATATAATGTAGGCACGAAAAAGGAGCATCCATTTAACGCCTTTTATCAACTAACTAAAATATATATTGTAGCATTGTATTACTTTTTATTACTGTTTCGTTTTATAATGTTTGTAAATTACGACCCGATACATTGAGATATAACTTAATTATTCTAACGAATAACTTTCCATAAAACGTCGCTCTAATTAAGTCGTACATGTTTAACAGTTAGTACATTTACAATGAATGTCATTAATGTAGATCAATTATTAATGTTTCTTTTCAGTACATGTAAGTATTCATATTTAAAAGTATTCGTTTGCACATTGTAGACATTGATCATGGTAATTTTGTTAACATACATGCACATTATACAATGTGGCCATTAAATCCGTGGAATATTTGCCTATATTGTGATTGTTGCATTAAATGTAACTGCGTTCGTTTGTTAATGTATAATTGTTCTTCCTTTTTCAGTCAATGTGCCCATTTATGTTGTTGTCAACGAAGATGGGACAACCAATGTAAGAACAATACTATTCGACATACATGTAGATGTACATACATGTACATGTAGGTCATATTCATATATAAACACAACACATATAATATGTTGAAAGCCCTATACAAGTACATGTTGAAACAGAACAAAATACAAGACACAATCCAAGACTGATCATGTACTCGAAGTAATAAAACAATAAGGGTTTCAAATAGAAACAACATATAAATAAACGAAGCATATATTAAATAATGGATACGATGTTTTACCGAGAAACCTATTAAGAACAATCTAATAAATAGCATGCCGTAAAAAAAATAAACGGAACATATTTAAAAACAACAAACACACCCTATCACATACCCATTTCGAAATTTCACACGAACAATATTACGTTTGTTTTTAATGCTGTTTTTTCATGTATTCAATAACAAGTGTATTTCTTTTATGTTTTAAAGCTTCTGCAACAAATGTCACATCTTAATTTGAATGATTTTGTAGCTAATATAATTCAAAGGAATACATTCAAATATCAATTCCGCAAAGTTTTCTAACACGAATTATTTATTCACCGCTAAGTGAAAATATTGCATACAGGTGTGCATTTTACTAATTCTTTTCTCGTCACAATTCGTTGCAGGAAAAAAATATTCGCCACGAAAGATCGCGAACAAGCGCGAATTTTCGTCGCGAGAATAAGCGAAATTTCGTGACATCGCGAGCGAGCGATCTGCGCATCGCGCTCAAATCGGTTCGTCGCATTTTGCGAACTTTGTGGGTTTCGCGTGGCACGTACTGTATGTGCAAGTATAAAAATAATGAATCTCCACTGATATCACCACAAGAGAAACCCTTAATACCATCCGCTAGTTATTTATTTTAGGCAAGTGACCAATTGCCTATGCATTACAGGACATTACATACAACACAACACACAACATAACTATGATTAAAACTGGGGTCACCGCCTTGGAATGGTCAATGCAAAGCATTGGGGGTTTAAACTGGTTTAAAGGCATGCCTATCCTCATAAACCGGTTTAAAGGCATGCCATCCTCACACTGAGCCCAGAATTAATCACAAAACACGCACTTGTAAATAAACTTTAACCTCATAGCAAGCTTGAGTGCAAGGATGCGGGAAGCCTGCTAAATGCCGTCTTACTGCAGTCAAATTATTTATTAAAACCACGTTTGATATGCATTCCAAGAAGAACTGTAATTCTTATATAAAACAGATAACTCCATTAACTACTTCAGTTTTTTAATAATTAAAATTTATGTATTCAAACTGTTAATCAACAATATTTAACTAGAAAACATTCGGAGAGCGAAGTCCTGCGCCATCAGAAATTAGATATTCCAGCAATATGTTGCCCTATCAACCAACACCAAAGAACCCGTTAATAGAATACTTCGGCATGCCTTTAAACCGATGTAAACACCCAATGCTTTGCATTGACCGTTCCAATGCGGTGACCCCAGTTTGAATCATTTTTTATGTTTAGTTTAATGGACCAGCGGATGGGTTTCTCTCCTGATGATGTCTCTGAAGTTTCATTATTCCTAAACGCCTGGATGGTGACACGGATAACCACCTGAATCCAATAACTTGTATATTTTCCCGTTTCAAACCTTCCCAGAACATTTCTTGCATATCCGATAAAAACTATTTTGCGTAAATTGCATCAGATCAGGTCACAAGGTTACAAACATATTAACCGATGCACAGACAAACAAATCAAGTATTACAAAAAAGAACCAGCTTGGCGGAGGAAATGATATTGTATGAAACCTTATGCAAGCGTCACTAAAGGAAACTCTCATAACCACCTCTCATGAATTATTGGTCCCTGATTGTGGTGATATCAACTTAATGATATTTGACCAATGTTTTTTCCTTATCACATTATATGCTTCTGTAAAATATTGATAATCGGACAACTTTGCATGACCATGAACACTCCGTGTAAATTAGAGCCATGTTGCTGCAATAATTTTAAAATATTCTTTACTAATAATTTGCTTTAGAAAAAATTAAATGCGAATTTCAAATATTTCTTTTTTGGTCACTTTTTATTTATGACTGGATTTTAATGTTAACATCTTTACATTGATAGAAACATCAAACGTAAAGAAATACAGGAAGCATATAACAAATAAGATAGTAAACTATTAAATTCACTAATTGCCTGTACACAACCGTATAACACACCACAGCAGTAAAACAATCAATTCACTTACCAAATAAATAAGTATAACTAATTTAAAACCCCAGATACATTAGCACAAGTGAAACACACATAAATATCATACAATTATTTATTGCAGACAATTTTTTACCCACACAACGTAGCGTAATACAAACATCACAAAACAAACATAGAATAGAAGTTCGAGTCAAATCGGGGCCATTGGATTTCAAAGGTCAAGATACAGCACTGTTATACTGCCCGCCTTGTTATAGCGCGAACACATGTACCTGCTAACCTTTATGTAAGGATATTCATAAGCTGAATACGAAGTCAAAAATATATTTCGAAGTCTGTTCGTGTATATTCGTAGATGTTCGTGTAACGTATTTTAGATCCAGTTATACAAACGACTGAATATAGTATTAGTTACCGCTAGCTTTAAGCATGGAGCGATGGTGTAGTGGTATGCGTGTCTAGCTAGTTTAACAACTGTAAGAAATATAATATTTACAAACCGATCAGCAAAGCAGTATGTTTTGGCTGTGTGTGATATTGAAATCACCAATAAGCCTCTCTTGTATCGAGAGCAATATTTATTTAACTTGCAAAGATTTCCAAAGTCATATTGCATATTGTTATGGAAAACACGAATTAATTAATAGCAATTATGCATTTATATGCATTTATAACGAGAAGTGACTTCGAGACAACTATTTAAGTCGTTCATCGAATGTATATTTGAAGCACATGTGTGCCTTGTAACAAGGTTTTCTGGTGTAATAATACAATATGAACAGATGTCCAAATATATGAGGCATTTATTAAATACATGTGTATGCAAGTTAACATAAGGACAGCACTACTTAGAACTGGGGCCGAGATGAGCACAGTACTAAAACTTTGTCCTTCAGAGGACCTGTCTTTTATGACAAATCCACAAGGTCCTTGTCTTATAAGACATGAAAGAAAAAGATAAATGGCGCAAGCTTGTTGAAAACATTTTATTCACAAAAAATATACGACGTTAATCGCATGCAATTTAAACATGTTAATAATTGAAATGTTACCTCGTACATTATCTTTCAAACAGGTTTTAGTTTTACCAAGAATCATTTTTATAATGTTGTTCAATTAACCGCCTGTAGTCTCGTGGCTCACTTGTCTGCTTCTCGAATTAGGTGTATAAAATTTGGGTGTCATAACTACATTTTATAAGTATACTAGGCAAAACTCCTAACGCACATAATTGAACTACCGTCAATATTTTAGATTGAAGCGGAAACAACACATGGGTCAAAATGACCTTAGCTGGCCTATCAATTTTACCAATAATTGTTCCGATGAAGAAATTTGATAATCGACAGTAAAGTCTGAAAATTTCATGTATATATGTTTATGAATAAGGTTTTTATGGTCATATAAATGTGCGTTGGAAGAATTTCCTAGTATATAAGCAAATCAGTAAGTTGATCGTCTATTTTGTTCTTCAATAATGAAACATTATTATATATTCAAAACTTACATCCACTGTTGTTTCTTTTTGTGTATCTGGGAATAAAATAAGTGATACAAAAACAAAAAGCGCTAAAAATCAAGTCGCAGTAGTTTGTAAGTTGTGCTGTCACTCGAAATAAAGTATTCGTTTCTCTAAATATACGTGTTAAATGAATTATTTTCGAAACAGAATCTCCACGGGTAATAATGTCGCTTGTAAGCTTTGTGATGTCTTTCGTACTCTTTTTTATTTCACACGAAATTATTCACAATTATGTGTAATCAAGTTGTTATATTTAGTGAACAATATCCTAATAATACATCACGATATCAAAAATTTAATTCTCTGCCCAATTATTCCCATGTTGCAAATAAAACCTCCTGTAAACATGTCCATAATAATTTAAGGAATACTGTGGAAATATTTCTCATGAAATATTGTTCACTGTAAGGGGCATTATTATATTAATGATAATTGTCCATAACTGATTTTTAACATGCAGAGATATCAAACAGTTCCGGAAGTAATAATATTGTATTCTCTATACATAGCAGATAATGTCTCCGTGTTGTGACACAATCCAGTATACTTAAATGTCAGAGGTGTTCGTTTGCACGTAATTATCACATTAATGCTCTAGTGCAAGATTGCGCTTTTCTTTTACTTGACCTGAACAATTTTTGTTTTTATCGTCAACTAGTACTATATGGCATTGGGTTTATTGTATTTAAACAGTCGTAATTGCGCACATATTAAAGTGTTTAGGAAAAATAATAAATTGCATATAAACGGTATATTTTGTGCAATATAAACCGAAATCAGACTCGCAAATTCACTTCGAACAGTTTATTATTAATGTTGTTGTAGTGTTTTTATTCCATCTTGCCTCAGCAAGATGCTACTCTGGGCTCATATTCCAGAAACATCTTAAGTAAAATCTTATCCTTAGCCTTAAATTCGTCATTTTTCTTAAGCCATTGAAGCATTTTTACATGAAATTCTGCTTAGTGTTCACTTATTATCAACTTATTATTAACTACTATTGACTTAACTGATATTGGATTCACTAATTAATATGTCGTTTTTAAAATATTACCTAGCACAATTCTGAACTTAAGTCAAAATATTTAAAGTTAAACTTAAGATGTTTCTGGAATATGGCCCCTGTTGCTCAGATTAACGTCCTACTATCGCGTAACTGAATTGTAATGAAAAGAAATGCTGTATATATTGTTTAAGTAAATAATTTTAATCACAATGCTATTGGGTTATTTTCTATTTAATTTTGTATCTCGCATATATTGTGGTTAATTCGGGGCCAAACGTGAAGTTATGTGCGCCTTAACACCGGTTTAAATGCCGAACGCTTTGCAGTGACAGTTTCTATGCTGTTTTTTTTTTTTTAACCATGTTTGTGTTTGTTTCGTGTTTTAGGGTTCGGGTTTGTAAGGCCAATTTATCACTTGGTTAAAATAAGGACCTACACTTGTGAATATATTATTTCTGGATGTGCATACCTACTTTATACAAGTTCTAACGCCGTATGATAAAGCTGCAGTCTCATATCGTTTATGCTTGAATGTACATTTATTTTAAATTAAAATTTTACAAATAGCTTAGTCAAATTTCAAATCAAATCTGTTTCCTATATTTTATAATTACTTCCTACCTTTCTATTGTAACTTTAAATTTGCAATGCAACATGTCTGATATGAATTTTTTAAATGTGTCAAATGTTACACAAAATTAGCCTGGACCTTCAAGCAACATTACAGACCTACCTGATAACCTGATTCAATAAATGCTGTTCATTAACATTTCAACCGGCTGCTGTTTGCGACATGTCTCTCGTTTGGTCATGAATGAAAAGTAAATATGTATTCTGTCTACATGGGCAACAAAATTTATAATGACATTAATATAAAAATGAATAAACCATATTTTGCTATGAAAATACATATTAGTTTAAGATTAACAATCGTTAACGACATGCACAATTTAAGGGAAAACGATAGAATAGTGAAATATGAAGCCAAGAAAATGTGTCCTGATAAATATTAGTTTAACTTGGAAAAATCACCAGCATATATAGTTCACAGCAGCATGTCTTGCTGGAGAAGATATAATCGTAGTCATTCTAATCATCTCGGATAAGTGTAAGGCAGATGGGATAAATCATCTGTTATAAAAGATGCTTCATTTTTAGCGGTTATATGACGAAATACAAGAAATCTTTTATCTGATTGTGTGGTCTTCAATCGAGCAAACGCTAAATAAAATACCTTGAACAAATGACCGAAAAAATCGTATAAGAAGGGACGTACTTAGAAATACGCCCATACGCACTTGTGTGCACTTGACTGCAAATAATTCCAAAGCTAAATTTGCCCACACTCGCCGTTGAATTGAACGCCTCGTTTCATTATTTTGACTTTATTATTCATTCCGTTGACAGCTTCTAGAATAGAACAAAAATATTCATTGACATTCAATAAGTAACAATCTTATTAGTGCATCGATAAGCTAAAGATGTAAACCACGCCGACGTGTTATAAGACCAAAAGTTCTTAATAAGATTTTCTCAATTTCTGATGCAGCTCTTGTTTTGTTATTTTCATATTTTAGTTATTTCCAATGCACATGCTAAATTCGTTTTTTCACGAAATATATGCGTATTGCATTAACGTATGTTTTGTAAATTCCTCGGTTACAAATGATTTTCAAGCAAAATTCCATGGTTTTTTTAATAAAAAGAGGTTAAGCCATTGTGAGCCAACATGAATCATTTTGTGACGTGGAAAGGATTTTTGCATATGAATGATATGAGATTATTTTTCATCTCCACAAAATTATATGGGCGTTTTCAAAAAATTATGGGATTGTCTCTGATTTGAAGGGATTTACAGCAATTACATTTTGCGAACGTCTAACTATTCCAATCGAGAAAAATACACAACGCGATTCCCGTTAAAGGTGTACTGAGTATCTGTTAATATTGATTTTTTAGACTACCAAATTAATTGTATGGATACAATCTTACCGCATAGTGACAAGACTGCAAACCAGACTGTGCATTGGGTATTGTACGGCAGCGGTTTTCGATTCGTACCGACTACTTTAAAATATCGGTGCGACGTAAAATCGCATCGGTACACATTTCTATGCGATTTTCGCAATCTTATGCGCAAATATCGCGTTTCTCATGGGTTTCTCGGTACTGTGTAACCAGGGTGTGACTTTAACTTTTGGGAAGTGGTGGTCTACAGGACCGGCTACTGTCAGAGCCTACTGATCACATACTGTATACACTGGTCCCGATAATCAAACTACATCGAACTGCATAGTTCAAACAATAGTTTAAAAAACGAAATGATTATCAGAATTAAAAATTCGAAAATATATTGAGCACACATGAAAATCTATTGTTAATTATATAATATAACATGTTGAATGAACATTGTTGCTTAAATAAAGATTAAATATTAACTTCTTGAACTTTACATAAATTTGACATCCATGCGTTTTCGTGAGCTGAGCAATCAACATGCAATTAGGGCAATTAAGAAGATAATTATTTAAATACTCATATATAAATGTATCTGACAACATATGTGAAATAATTCACTACATCATTTTCAGACGGTGACAAACGCGCGTTACAATTAAATGGATTTCTTACATGCTTTATTCATTACTTGAGCACCTTAACTCTTATTAATTAAATTAACCCTCGGAATACCATGTATCATGTACCCTATATACGGCCAATCGACGACTAACCTTTGTACACTAAATGCGTTGAAACATTTTTCCTTTCAAAACTATATTTTTAATGTCATAAACCTATGTAAGTTTATGTAATTAATTCGTTAGTGAAAGCCATCACATAACAGTGAACAAAATAAGCCAATTTCGATGTACTTCAATAAATGCACATTCAGTTATGGACTTTTTGCTTCGTGTTTCGATTTGTAAACATATATACAGTAATCATGAAATATCAATTTCGTTTAAGAGGAACGCAAACATCACTATATTGGTTCGTATCTTCACTGCATTGAATGTACAAGTACTTGATTGGTTCTTAACTTACGTGACATCCGCTTTAAAGTTGGAACGTAACTGGATAACGAGTTTGAATGGAACACCATTTGTTAAGCAATCATTAATCAGTTCCCTCACTTTTCAGATAATGTCTTTCTGTTCTAGAACGGATATGTGTTCAAGTTATATTGATAATTTAACAAGTCGGTAGCTATTTTTACACGAACATGCAAACAAATGATAAATTGTGTTCACCGTACTAGACAATACGATATTGAATAAAACGTAAAGTTTGTAAATCTGACTCGACGATACGATATTATTTCATGCTTATACATCAGTTTTTAGGGACAGTATTTCTGTTTTTAAATTTTAAATGGCATAAACAGTATATTTTGTGCAACATAAACCTAAATCACATTCTCAATTTTACTTCGAACAATTGATGATTAATTGTGTTTTGTTTTTATTTCATGGCTCGGTTTGTAAGAGCCACTGATCAATTGATAAGGACCATCAGATGTTAAAAATAATTTTCCTACGGTTAATTCAGCTTAATTTCACATATTGTATCATTAGAATATAAATTATATTCTGAATATACAATTTGAAATATAGTTGTTAATTTTCAAATCACATCTGATGCTTAAAACATTATATTTTATAATTGCTACATTCTTATAACTTCTCTAATATTGGTTTTATATTATCTACATGTTTAAGATGGATACTTTTAAAGGGGGCTATTTTCTTCAAATTTTATATAAAATATTATACTTAACCTGAACGACATGAAACGTCATGACCTGATGAAATAAAATGCTAGGCGTACCAAGCCTCTCCGTTGTTCTGAATTGATCAGTAAAACACGCAAATGTTAACGTATATTTGTCTTCATTTGAAAGATATTTGACTAATGAAAACGAATTAAATATGTATTATTTCAAGGTGTTGGTGGTAGGAGATGGTGTCGAGCGAAGGGGCCGCCTTTGATTTATTTAATTTCTTTTTAAGGGGGGTGTTCTAGGGATGTCAATATGCTTCAAGATATCCTGGAAACCCTGAAATTTAAAGTAAATAGTTATATATACAGCAGGAACATACACGTAATTGTATGGGAAAAACATAGATACATTTGGAAATATGTACCAAAGACCGATGCTTTTTTACTGCAATACATCACGTGTGATGAAAGAATAAATATTAGTTTTACTTGAAAAGATACATAAAATATATATAATTCACGACACCATGTCTCGCTGGATAAGATATGGACTTAGTTATGCTTATTATCTTGGGTAATTGTAAGGCAGATGGTATCAAGCAGATGGGATCAATCATCTGCTCAAAAATAAGTTGCTGTTTAAGCAGTTATATAACGAAATACTACAACTTTTATCTGGCTGTGTGGTCTTCGATTTTGAACGAACGCTTAATAAGATATATTGTACAACTGCCCTGAATAATAAAGCAATATGAGTATCTGCAGAGGCATACCTAGGCAAGCGCACAGACACACACGCGTAATATTTGATGAAACGTTATTATTGCCCATAATTATCTTTGCAAGGAATGTGTCATTCAAGTATTATTGGCGCGCCTTATAATTTGAATGCAGGGTAACGACACAAATCTGCAATATTTGAATGAATGTCTTATGTGGAGTCAATAGAAAATTACGTATATTAACTGCAGATCCTGGCTAAATGACATCATTTGCACAACATGTAAGGCCACGGTCAGCTTCGTAACATCGTGAATATTTTATGAATGGATGTGATTATGTCATGTGACAAGGGAAAATACTGCGGGAGAATGGTTTATCCATCATTGACAGAATTTTCGTTCCTTTCACTCAATGATAGCAAATCATTCTTCCCGAGAGTGGATATGTTGCGCCGAGTAGTTGACACTGTCTGTAAAATAACTGACTGAGTCATTTGAAAACTGTTTTTATCACTTAAGTACAATATTGCCTAATCCTTAAAGTTTACATTCATCAGCTGCTTTACCAGTTGTCGTTCGATTTATACCTTTTTGTATATAACAAAAGTTTAACCTCGCCATCTGAATTCTTCAATTATACAATAATATCCTGTTTATTTGATGTAACAATGTACCTTCCTTGCCGTTATGAAACTGTATACGTATAAAATGCGTTAATGGTAATGTAAAGGGAAAGCAAGGGTGTAAACAGAAACACTCTTAACAAATCATAATTTTCGTATATTTTTCAACTGATGCACACTCAATTGTCCATATCTTGATATATTAAACAATTATTGGCAAATATCAATTGTGTTAATGCGAAATGCAAATCAATACATGTAACAGTTTTAAATTTATATATGTATAAAGTTCAACCTATATTTTTTATTTTCTCAATTACCATAGACGCCGAATGTATGTTTTAAAGATATTTCTTGTTTATAATAAACTCAATCAAATCACCAGTCTTTTTAAATATACCTACAGTAAATATATATATTTATATATATTTATATATTTATCTATATGTATATATTTATATTCTTATAAATCCGAATGTGCCTGATCAAAATTCGGCGTTGTCGTTCTTTCGTCAGGCTGGTCGTTGTCGTTCTTTCGTCAGACTGGTCGTTGTCGTTCTTTCGTCAGGCTGGTCGTTGTAGTTTTTTCGTCAGGCTGGTCGTTGTCGTTCTTTCGTCAGGCTGGTTTTTCTGTCCAGAATACTGACTGAAATACATACACGATAACGGATTGGTTCACAAAGATCTTAAACTTAGAACAACAATGGTAAGAAAACAATATTTATTCAAAATGCAGTTAGGCAATTCATTTTAAAAACAGAAACTAATAGTGAGTTGCATACAATGTTTCCTTTCTGCTACTCTGGTTAACATCCAAGTAATTAAATGGTAATTGCATTGAATAAATATTCTCTGATATTTATGTTTACTTTGAGTTGCGATGCTATGAGGTTAATCTTTATTGACACTTAAATGTATTATGATTTAAATTTTAATACAAAACAATCGATGTCTAACATAATACTAGTAAGCAATAATAGACACGTTTATTGAACCGTTTATTGACGTTAAACTATGTTTCAGATGCAAAATGAAGTTGTGAAGATCAGCTTACCTCAATTAGGAAGCTCGTTATATGCAACTGACAAGCGATCCCATGTTGCCCCAAGTTGGCATGTATAGGGTATGCAAAAGAAACTGCTGTTTTTGATCTTGCAACTTTGCTATTGGAACTTTGGTATGGGAGGTATGTATCAAAAATCGAGGTTCGCGGCACTGTCAAACTTTGAAAAATCATATAATCATTATAATACCGTATACGTGATTTGCAGCAATATATTTACATAGTATGTGTGTACACATTCACTGATTTCACCTTCTGGCTTGAGTCGGACGATGTGTGAGTGTGTATATATGTTGTGTAATATGCATAATTATTCGACTAATATGCATATATATGTACTTGTTCTATTATATAAGTCTGCATTTGAACACAATATTGCAAATATGAATAGTTTAATGTATACGTTAATAAAGGATGCACGTATGATACGGGCTTACTAACATTACATTATCAGTTCAGTACATAAGTTGAATTTTAGCTTTCTCGGGCAAACCAAAATGTTCAGATTTAAACATTTAACGAATCATCTCAACATAAAATCTCTTACAACACATTAGGTGACATGAAGAAGAAAACATTCAGTTCCATCAGTATATTATTTTGCGTTTCAGTAGTTTGAAGCTGAATCACTAGAGTGTGAAATACAACCTTTCACAAAGACATTTAGATTTTGTTGAATGCGTGCGGAATTTTTACTTTCAAAGACAAGAAAATTGTGATCGTGAATCTTGTGAATGCATTTCGATATTAAAACTATTTTATTTATAATGTTTCTAAATGAATGATTATCAGTCGTAATTTGATCGATTACATGTATAGCGATAATAGTTATAAATTATGGACATGAAACACAAATCACCCTGTTTGTTATACAATCGTTTATATATTTAATACATGCATCACCACATGGAAAGCCTGTTAGCAACAAAAACATAAATTAATTCAACAAACGCAAAATGACGGATTCTTCAGGATTTACGTGGTATTCTGAACCAAGGTTTGTTGTCTAACGACCATATCGCCATTTATTATATAGATAACCAATTGTTAGTGATTTTTATTTTCGTAATAGTACCCCATGCGAATAAAACGCCAATGATAAAACACCGAAACTTACCACGTTTACGTTAATTCTTCGCCTATCCAGCAATTTCCAACTAAAGCGTCAACGTTGCACGGTTCCCAAATCTAAAATTAGAATATTATTTTAGCGTCGTTCGGATTTCATCTCTTTGTCGATCGAAAATTCCTTTTTTAGTTAACAATTTCAAGCATAGAAAGTATAATTTCCATGCTGCTGCTTAGAAACTCTATTTTCAATATATTTGCTTCCGTTTTGAAGGCCAATCCAAGAAAAATTCAGGTCATTGTCAATAGTATACGATGCATTTGTAATGGTGTGTAAATTTGCAAACATGACATTGAAAAGTAATGTATTACATGTACAAGCTTTTCAATACTACAACTATGACATAATTGAAACTATGTAGCTGAGTCTGTCAAGTTTTTTTTTTTTTTTTTTTTTTTTTTTTTTTAATGTGTTGATATTTTTATTTTTATTTTTATTTTTTTTTTCAAAATTATACCTTTATTTCATGTAAGTGCACACACATAAAGTAGACATCATAAGGTAAATAAAGTACGCTTTTTAGAGATGCACACATGCACAAGGAAGAAAAAAACATAGGATTAAAGAATCAGATAATAAGTGTGGGAAGGGGGGAAGGGAAAGGTAACAGGTCTTGCTTTGACTTGGGTCTATTGAGCACTGGACATATGATATGTTTGGATAAAGTTTGTAGTTTGTAGAGGTTTTTTAGTATTTAGGAACGCATGGTGGATAAATGCAGGGCTATATTCGTGTAACACACATAGAAAATGTATTATTGAGTAAGGTTGAACTGTTATGGAAAGCGTTTCTACAAAACAAGCACGTATATGTATAGAGAAAAAACAAACGTACGTAAATACTCTAGATAGTGCTATGAAGTGTTTTCAGTCAACTGCAAAAAGAGGTGGTTCTGTGATACATTGACATTCAAAATATCTTTCCAAGCAAGTAAACTGTCAACTTTCTTTTCATATATTGCTACATCTTTAAGACTGTCATATTGTGATTTCATAAAGTGTCTTCCATTTTCAACCGTTGGTTGTGTTGAGGACATCTTGCATTTATACAGATAAAACATGGCATAAATAAAAGCATTGTTGACAGCATCACTATTCTTTTCTATATATCCCAGAAGAAAAGTATATATGTTACAAAATGGAAACAACTGTTTGGAAAAAAGGTTTTCAATAATAATTTTTGAAATAGGACATTCCCAGAAAAAATGTTCAATCGTTTCCTCACAACTTTTGCAAAAGGTACATTTGGGAGAGTCTTTCAGATTCATTTTAAAAAGTAGACTATTTGTTCCAAGTATTCTGTGTATAATTCTGTATTGAAACCATTGCATTTTCACATCTTTAGTTATAGAAAATGGTTCACGAAAAATATCCTTCCAAACATTGTCAGTAATTTCAATATTTAATTTACCTGACCATTTTTGTTTTATTGGTAAGCATTTTTCGGTCTTATTTAATATTGTATACATTGGCTTTGCTCCGGAAACAGGCATAAATAGTGTTCTGTGTGAAGGAGGTATGAAAGGCCTTTGTATGTTTGCATACTGTTGGTAATTTCCTTCAACATTTAATTTCTTAAACATTGCAAAGATAGCCTTTTTAATACCGTTATACAAGAGGAAGTCAATTTTAAGATTATAGTTTTCATTGATTATATGCATGTTTAAGAAGTCTCCATTTTTATCAAATAGGTCACATACATAGTGTAAGCCTGCCTTATACCAGGCTTTGAAAAATATACTTGTATTTCCTATGGAAAGGTTTTCATTATAAAACAGTGGCTGATGCAGAATATCTTTTGCATTAAAAGGCAATTGCTTTTGGAAATGTACCAGACTGAGTAAAACATCTTTCCAAAAGGGATTTGTAATCATATTTGATAATATTTTAGGATAATGATTTCCACAATTGAAAAGTTTGCTAAAATCAACATATATATTTGCTATACTCAGCCATTTCCCAGCTGTGCTGTAAGCGCGTTTAAGCCAAGTTAATTTCAAAGATTGGATAAAAGCTTCAATGTTTATCATTTTTAAGCCACCATCACAGTATTCGTTGGTTAAAACGCATAATTTGATTCTACTCTGCCCATTCCATATGTAGTTAGTAAAAATGGTATTTAAGTGTTTAATAAAAGAATGTGGTGGGTTTGGAAGTGATGTAAACAAGTGGTTGAACAAAGAAATCAAAAGAGTTTTTATTACAGTTATTTTGCCAATAGGTGTCAAAAATCTTTTTTTCCAACTTGTAAGTATATTCTCCAATTTGGTAAGCCTGTCACTATAGTTAAGTTGTATGATCTTTGGTAAATCAACATGAAAATGTATACCTAGCATTTGAAAACCATCTTGGTTCCACTGGAGTTTCCATTTTGTTTTTATGCTTTCTGAGCTGAACTTTTTTTTCCCAATCCATACTACTTTGGTTTTGTCAAAATTAACGCTCAATCCAGAAATGGCAGAAAATTTGCTTAAAGTATGCAGTGTTTCATGTAAGGATTGTTCTGTTCCATCCAATATAATAGTTGTATCATCTGCAAATTGTGTAAATTTATGTTCTACTTCTTTAAGAGTAATACCTTTTATATGTGTGTTATTTCTAATTTTAAGAGATAGTACTTCAGCACATAGAATAAAAATGTAACAGGAAAGTGGGTCACCCTGGCGGCATCCACGCTGAATGGGAAAAAAATTAGACAGGTAGCCACATTGAATTATAGCTGATTTTGCATCCTTATAAAGAATGTCAAACCAACGTTTAATGTCAGGTCCAAAGTTAAAAAATGAAAGTGTTTTCTGCACAAAGGACCAAGATAACGAATCGAATGCTTTCTCAAAGTCAATTAGTAGCAGCAGACCATGAATATCCTGTTCTTCTGTAATGTGCATAATATCAAAAATCAGTCGAGTATTTTCTCCAATATAGCGTCCTTTGATAAAGCCAGTTTGGTCATTGTGTATAAGTTTATTCATGCAATGTTTCATTCTGTTTGCAATAACACCTGAGCCTATTTTATAAACGGTATTTAGAAGAGTAATTGGCCTCCAGTTTGTTATGATAAGTCTTGATTTATCGCCTTTTGGGATACATGTAATGATTCCGTGTGTTTGAGTTACGG
Organism: Congeria kusceri; assembly: GCA_027627225.1. NCBI lineage: Eukaryota > Metazoa > Mollusca > Bivalvia > Myida > Dreissenidae > Congeria > Congeria kusceri. The sequence goes on from CM051028.1 coordinate 94,136,769, forward strand.
ATAAATTCCCCAGGGCAAAAGATTCATTAAGAGATCTTACCACAAAAGTACCAATTCTATTCCAGAACATTTTATAAAATTCGGCAGTAAATCCAGAACTACCTGGGCTTTTGTTGTTAGACATTTTTTTTAATACAATGGATGCTTCAGATAATGTAATATTACCTTCAGGACATTGTGCTTCCTTGTCACTTAGTTTTGGACAATTAACATTTTGAACAAAATTTAAAAAATCCGAATCATTACATTCGCTTTTCTTACAATAAAGATTTTCATAAAATGATGCAGTTTTCTTTAAAATCTCTTTTTGATTAGTTAAAACAACCCCATCATCATCTTGCAGTTGGTAAATAGTTTTGCTTGTAACACATTGTTTTTCTAAATTACAAAAATAGCGAGATGGCTTTTCACCCTCTATAATCCATTTTGTTTTTGCTCGTGTTAAATATCCCTTTAACTTATGCTCGTGTATTATTTCAAGTTCTTGTTTTAACTTTTGTAAGTCCTCATTGTTTTCCTGTGAGAGGTTTTGTTCTAAAGTATTTATTTTTTCCAATAATTCTTTTTCTTTTAAGGTGTTTAATTTCTTTTTATATGAACCATAAGAGATAGATTTCCCCCTTATCTCCATAAGAAGAGTTTCAAGAAAGAGTTGATCACTTATTGTGAGATGTAATTCACTATCAGGAATAGTCCCTAATTGTACCAAATTATACACTGGAACAGCATATTGTTCTTTTATCTGATCAATCTTGTGATTAATTTCATTTACATAGTTTAAGTCATATAAAAGTGAATTGTTATGCTTCCATAAGCCTGATGCGTGCGAAAAATTGAAAAGTGCCAATTCTAACAATATCAATGAGTGATCAGACTGTAGGCTAGGTTGTATTGACGTTGACTCAAAACTTGCAAACATATTTGAAGACATAAGAAAAAAATCAAGTCTAGCTTGTTGCAATGGATTAGATTTTCGCCACGTGTACCTCTTTAAAGACGGATATTTTTCGCGGAAAGGATCAATGAGATTGTAATTATTTATATTTTCCAACAGTATATTCCGAGCCTTAGGATTATTGATATTTTTATAATTACTATAGTCAAGTTCTGTATTTAATACCAGGTTGAAATCTCCACACATTATTAAAGAGTCATTTCCAATGTCCTCTATTAATTTAAAAATATTTGTGTAAAAAGACGGAGTGTCACAATTAGGACCATAAATACATAATATGGTAAACCGTGTTCCCGTGACGGTTATGTCAATCGCTACAAAATTTCCATTTTCATCGGTGACAGTATTATGAACTTTATATTCAAAGTTTTTTGCTATAAAAATTGCAGCACCCCTAGATTGTGATGTACCATAGCTTAAAAAAATTTCACAATCCCATTCAGCATGGATGACGTTGTACATGTCTTCTGTAAAATGTGTATCTTGCAAGCAGTAAATATTAGACTTGAGCTCTTGCAGAAAGTTGAAAACCTTTACACGTTTTTTGAAACCATTTAGACCTCTACAATTTAAAGATACAATTTTTAGTTTGTTAGTCATTTAAAATAACAATCATACATAAATGAGTTAACATGTATAGTATATGCTCTATATTACAAAAAGTAGGGTTACACGACGAAGTGACACGTGTACGCAAGACCTGTAGATTTGAGAAAGGTGAGAAGACAAAATAAATACATTGGCATAGAAAAAAGGAAGACATAACAATATATGTTGTGGCAGCTTGGCTAAACATAACAAAAGATAAAATAGCATATGCAAATCAGTTAACTTAAATAAAATTGATAAAACTGGTACCATGCATGTAGTTTTAAGCTTTGCACAAGTTAATATAAACAGCAGTTGTTTATCAGAAGCCGCTAAGTAGTTTTGATTATGTTGCATAACAGATACACGCAGGACAGACATAAGTTTTATAAGCATGTCACTATACTAAAAAGAATACTAAAGAGTTTCATTTTGGTCAAAAACACTAAGGCAGAAATGACAACATCTATTTTAGTTTTGACTTATGTAATAAAAGTACTCATGCTATTTATAGAGGTGGTTAGAAGCATCATAATTTAAGCTTTCTACTGAAAGAGTTTAATTAGAAGCATAAAAAGTATAGCAGTGATAATTTTGTTGCATTAATATAAGTATATAAACACATTAATAAGTTTTAATTTGTAGCCTAAATCTTATTATATAAACATACAGAAGAGATTAAACATTCGACAAGCATGTTACTATTTCTAATATTTTTGTAATTAATCAATTAATTTGTAGCCTAAATCTTATTATATAAACATACATTCGACAAGCATGTTACTATTTCTAATATTTTTGTATGTAGGTTTATATACACACAGAAAAATACATGTACTTCTGAACATAAAACAAACAAAACAGAAAAATAGTACTTATAAAGTGTTAGCAATAAATGTTTGTTACATGCGTGGTAGAAAGTATCAGTATATATCCTAAGCGCTAAAATAAAATTGGATTGTTTAATTTATGTGCGTATTCAAGTACATAAAGCATACACAGGCATATACTTAAACAGAAAGTTTGCCAATAAGATTATTCTTATCTGAGAAAAAAAATCATAATAGAGTATTAAAAATAATGCCATTTACATGCATTATAGAATGTGTGAATATAAATTTAAACTGCAAACATGAAAATCAGATTATTTAATTTATGTGCATATTCAAGTTCTCACAACATGACACAAAAACACAAGCATAGACATGAACAGAAAGTTTGCACTATAGATAATATTCATAATAAAGGATAGTAAATTATATTCGAGAACACGAAGCATGTTATGAACTAAAAGGCAGTTTATACAAGCACACTTAAAATGTATTTAGTCTTTAAGTTTTATTTTTTCTGATAATTGTACTCCCAATATACCTTGGGTATTGATAGAATAATTCATAATTTTATACCCATTATACTCATTGTAGAGATATATCAGGAAACATTTATGAGTGTTAAATTTATTTTGGTTTAGCATATTTTGCACAATTAAGGTATGATCAAATTTATCTTAACTGAAGTAAAGATATATGTTTTTGAGGCTTTGACATGATGAATTGTGAAAAATAAAAGAGATGGTTAGTTTTATTTCTACTGAGCTTTTCTAGAATGTCAAGTTAATACATACAGCACACATTATACAGTTTATGCTTTAATATTAACAAATTACCCTATTGCTGAAAACTGAGCATATGACAAGCATATGACAAGTGGAATGACTTGTGTTGTTACTGATTTGTTTCCTTGGCGACAGATAATCATCATTCCTTTAAAAACTTTATTTCGTAACATAGAAAATGTACGGTATTGAAAATGGTTTTCAATTATGCTGTTGTTGCACGTGAACGGACATGGAGGGACATTTGTATGAACACCTAGGTAGAGAAACTGATCTCCCGGACTGTTCCGCGACACACGCTATGCCAGATGGCCTTGCTCTCCCAGACTGTTCCGCGACACACGCTATGCCAGATGGCCTTGCTCTCCCAGACTGTTTCGCGACACACGCTATGCCAGATGGCCTTGCTCTCCCAGACTGTTTCGCGACACACGCTATGCCAGATGGCCTTGCTCTCAGAGACTGTTTCGCGTCACACGCTATGCCAGATGGCCTTGCTCTCCCATACTGTTTCGCGTCACACGCTATGCCAGATGGCCTTGCTCTCCCAGACTGTTTCGCGATACACGCTATGCCAGATGGCCTTGCTCTCCCAGACTGTTCCGCGTCACACGCTATGCCAGATGGCCTTGCTCTCCCAGACTGTTTCGCGACACACGCTATGCCAGATGGCCTTGCTCTCCCAGACTGTTCCGCGATACACGCTATGCCAGATGGCCTTGCTCTCCCGGACTGTTCCGCGTCACACGCTATGCCAGATGGCCTTGCACACATTGTCAAAAAGTGCTGGGAGGATGATCCTCAGAAAAGGCCATCACTTACAGATATAAAGTTGGTAGTGTTAACAACACGGAATAACGATGTGTCTAGCTCCATGGCACTAACGCCGGGAGGATGATCCTCAGAAAAGGCCATCACTTACAGATGTAAAGCTGGTAGTGTTAACAACACGGAATAACGATGTGTCTAGCTCCATGGCACTAACGCTGGGAGGATGATCCTCAGAAAAGGCCATCACTTACAGATGTAAAGCTGGTAGTGTTAACAACACGGAATAACGATGTGTCTAGCTCCATGGCACTAACGCTGGGAGGATGATCCTCAGAAAAGGCCATCACTTACAGATGCAAAGTTGGTAGTGTTAACAACACGGAATAAAGATGTGTCTAGCTCCATGGCACTAACGCTGGGAGGATGATCCTCAGAAAAGGCCATCACTTACAGATGCAACGTTGGTAGTGTTAACAACACGGAATAAAGATGTGTCTATCTCCATGGCTAAAGTCACCGCGTCGTCGAACTATATAGCACAACTGCTGTAGTTAGTTTCACAAAGGCTTTCATTCGAATTTTTATTTCGATAACAAGTGGGTGTAAAGTTATTAGAATATAATTATTCTCTTAAATTCTTTATATGTTCATGCTATTGTGTATGGAAAAAACGGTCTGGTTTCTTGCATATAAGGGTATTCTAGTTACATGCCTATTGTCATGAGAACAGAACTGAATAGAAACTGCGTTTTGTTTTCAAAGAACCGCTATACTTACACGTGTAGGATATTTTTGTTTTGGTGTATAAATATCAGAAGATATCATTAAAGCGCTGCTATTATTCGCTGTTGAAAACAATTTAAACATAAGTTATGATAATAAACATGCAAATGGCCTGTATATTATTGGAATGACGTTGCATCGACAAAGGTATGGTTTATTGAAAAGATATGATTTAACCCACAATGCCGCTGTAGTTTTCTAAACAAAACTGTGTTTACTTTGTGACTAAGACGTTAATAGTTGATCATATAGCACACATAGGCAGTGAGACAAAACATGTTAAAACCAATCAACCAAATCACCGTGGTACATAGCGAGTTTCCTATTATATGTGCTTGGCTTATTTCAGAGTTTGTTTAGTTTTCAATGTTTAGTACTTTCATTTTAAGGGACTTTTTTTAATTTTGGAAACGGTTGTGATGGAAACTTGGAGCACACGGCTCTTCGAGTCGGTATGTCTTCTTTGAAAAGGATGCCAACATAATCACTTCAAGCGATATAAATGTGCTGTATTACACTTGTTTACTAATACATTGTAATTTAACGAATTTTGTATATGCTAGATTTTTATATGTTTTTATGAATTTAATCTTAAACTGTGTAAATCATTGTAAAGGAATTTGCCATGTTTTATATTGTGCATTGAAATAACGAGCATTTTAAAATGAACAATGCATTTATATAGCACTTCAATGCCCTTTATGATATTAAAATGTATACTTATTGTAAAAAAATAATTTTACTTTCGGACTGGCCGTAACGAATATTGTTATCTTACACCTGTATAAGATAACATTAGCGTTTCCATTGGCTTTGACTGACCAATCGCATGACGTTATTTGGTGAAATTAATTCGTCAACATGAAAAAAACGTCACGTCAGTACACAACATATATGATTTATCAACATTTTTTAGTAAAATAAGTTTTTGTTTTCGTTTAAAAGCATGCGATACAAAAGATCTGACACTCGCGGTCATTTCAGACCATATTTTAATAAACTCGTCCAGGAAACTCGTTTAATAAATTATGGTGTGAAATCACAACTCGTGGCAGATTTATATTTGAATACGAATATGAAACGTAAACGTGTAAATCAGATGTCGATAATGGCACAATATTGAGAAAATAGGCCATAATGTAGAACGTCCCCAAAGACTTGTGATGCGTTTCTGTTTTTAGCGGATAAATTAGAGAACATCTGGAAAATGAATATAAATTGTGTCATAAGGATATAATTGGGGCTCTGCATCGATCAGAATTATATATACGCTATTTGTATCGAAACACTTCCATCGATGTTCCATATACTGTATGACATTTAACCTATAATATTAGTATATAAATAACTGCACATTTATGTTCACTTGTTCGTTTGCCTCAACAAGTTGCAATTCAGTCGCTCTCATGAACGTTAAACCATTCAGAAATTAAATTGTAATTCAATTGAATTAATATTCTCTTTTATTAATTTTAAGTTTGAATTGCAATGCTATGAGGTTAAATTGTATTTACAAGTATGTGTGTTGTAATTAATTCTGGGCCAAATATGAGATTCGGCATGCCTTAAACTGGTTTGCCCTTCCAAGGCAGCCACCCAAGATTTAAGCAATGTATGTGTTGCGTTTTGTGTGTATTGTACTGTATTGAATAGGCAATTGGTCATTAGTCTCAAATAAAGGACCTGAGGTTTGTATAATGGTTTCTCTCCTGTGTATGTTTATGGAACTTTACTTTATTTATATTTAACACACTGCTACAGAAAACATGTTCATAAATCAAATAGTAACAAATATAATGTACTACTTGCAAGTAAAGGGTACATTGTGTACATTGCTTATCATACCAGTCAATATTTGCATTAGCTAAGGTCTTGGTTTTAGAATAACAAATAAAAATAAGCATAAAAGTCCCCCCTATTGAACATTGATTTATGTATGAGACTTACTACTAATTTATTTCGTCCTTTTATTAAAGCTATTTTATTAGGCAATATACAGGTGGTATTGTTTTAGAAAGGTGACTATGTTCACTTTGGATACCTTTTGGGTTAGGGTTAGGGTTAGGATAACCCTGACAATTACAAGTTAGGATAACCCTGACAGTTACAGGTTAGAATAACCCTGACAATAACCGGTTATGATAACCTTGACAATCACACATTAGGATAACACTTACAATTACAGGGGAATTTCATTAATATATAATTTGAGTAAAATACATATTTTTATTTTGAATAAAAGGATTTCGTTGTATCTTGAAGCATATGATAAAATAACAGAGTCGCAGGCAGGTTTGAGAAAAGGCTATTCGACTATTGACAATGCGTTTGTTTTGTATTCAATATTTAGCAAGTATTTATGTAGAAAGCAAAAAAGAATATATTCGTTGATTTTGTGGATTTTAAAAAGGCCTTTGATTTTATTGATAGGAGACGATTACTCTACAATTTGATAAATAATAATGTAGGTGGGAATTTTTTACAACCTATAAATGCTCTATATATGAGAGTCAAAACACACGTGAGGTCAAATGATGCGTTAAGTGATATTATTAATTGTCCTATGGGATTAAGGCACGGCTGTAGTTTAAGCCATTTATTTGCTTGAATATAAATGAATTATGTGTGTGTGTAGTATATTTTATCGAGTGCACCGGAATTCTCTCCCATTTGGCCATCGCCCCCACAAGACTTGTTAGTTGGTTACAGGGGATAGTGCAAGATACAAGAGACGCCCCGTTCCAGAGGCGACCCTGTGTCTTTTAGTGCTCTGTGTGAAGCACCTAGCACACTGCACCTCGGTTTAACGTCTCATGCGAAAGACGAGTTAGTATGTTAGGGCGTAGCGGGGGCTCGAACCTGCGACCCCTGGGTTGTGAAGCCAGTGCGTTACCACTAGACAACGGATCCGCCACAATGAATTATGTATAAAGAACAAGAACATAAAAGGTAGACGATTAACTCCAGATTATGTTGAAACATTATTGCAGACGATGCATCACCTGCTTCACTACTACTACATGTGCTACTATTTGTTTACTCTAAACCTTTAAATAAACACATGATTTTTTTCAGCTTTTTATCATGTAACTCACTAAATACTACAAACGTACACGCATGTTAATATTGCCTTTTGTTGTTTTATTACTATCTACATACACTGACGTTAGAGTTTAATACACTGGATTTGTCCATTATATGCGTGTAACAAAATAATAATTCCTTAATTGACCTATGAGAATTAAAAGTAAATTTAAGTATGCATGAGGTTGAAACTTTATCACACTGCTATCACCAGACTCGAGTGTTGATGGTTTGTATGGTGTCTTCGTTCATGTGTAAATATCTTCTTTGTCAAGACGTTGATAAATTAAATGGTGTGCTGTTCTTAAAACTTGGCTTGTTTTTTTTACCTATTAATACTTAAAGTAACGTTAAGCGTTAAACTTTTTCACACCTAAATAGTTTACATATATTTTAATAACAGGATGATGGTATTATTTGTGATTTTAAATTGTGTTGAAAGGTTATTGTTAGTATTAAATGAAATAATGCCTCAAACAAAAACACTATTTCAATGACGATTTGTCAATATTTCGTGAATCGCAAATTAAAAGTAGTACGTGCTGCCAGTGTTTCTTTCATCTAAATTTCTTATTGAATTATCCAACAACGTACGAATGGTGGTTTGAGTAACAATTGTAAGTTTATGCAATATTATCTGTAGTTTAATACTTGGTTGCGGCTCTTGCTATTCATATAAATGACATGTTTCCCGACACAAAAGGCCGCCTCGTGGTATCTATTATCTTTTTTGGATGTAAATAACATTAAATTTAATGAGTCCGAATGCATGGAAAATGTGAAATAGTTTTTGTACAATTTAGATCGTTCATATATTTAATGTACATTGAATTTTTTTACATCTGCTTATAAATATATTTTGCGGGCATGAAGTTTGTCTGTCTTTTAGTTTGTTTGATAGCAACTTTACTAAAACACTTATGATGGGCTTGCCCTTGAAGGTTGGAAATGGGCCAACGAATATTATGCGGTCCAAATAGGGATGGGAACGAGTACTGAAATTAGTATTCGTTCTTCTTATTCGAATATATATTTGATTATTCGTTTTTTAAAGTAACATTGCCTGAGTTCTGTGTATGAAGACGGCGTGAAATACTTGCAAGTTCGTGACATTGGCATTGTTATTAATAAATCAAAAAAATAATATGATATATTTTGTTGAAATAAAGAAAAAGAATAAACACATAACATATAATACGAATATAAAGATCTTACAAGATTTAACTCAAAAATTGATTTCCTGAAACTTTCCTTATTTGTATTGGCTATCAAGAGCGCTTTTTGACTATCGTACGACATGTCAACTGTTTTGATGTCACTTAAGGACAATAAACACAATTGTGTAAGCCTTCTGCAAACTGTGAGTCCGTTATCACAACAAGGCCCCAGCCAGTTATGGCAAACATTCATCTTTGTGTTCTTAAAGGCTATAATGCATCGTATACATACCTTCAAAAAGTTAATATTGCAAAGTGGGGACCCCGCCTATTATCAAAACAAATCGTTATTTGGACTTGATTGGCATGAGTTTTAAAAACCATACACTGCCTTCTGCTAGACAGGAAAAACTGTGGTAATCCATGTTGCCTTTGCAAATTGACTATAAAAAATACAACAAATATATATATTTTTTAATAATACATAATTATGAAAATCGAATATGTGTTTTCGCTGTTTAGCTCTTCCGAGCACAAGTTGTTCATGGTGAGCTTTTGTGATCACATTTAGTCCGTCGTGCATCGTCCGTCGTCCGTCGTGCTTCGTGCGTCGTGCGTCAACATTTTGATTCAAACAACATCTTCTACTAATTTAAACCGCTAGGCAGATGTTCACCAAAATTCACAGGAATAATCCTTGGGTGACCTTCTTTCAAAACTGTTCAAATCCGCTGCATATATAGGTCACCAGAGCTAAAAATAAATTTAAAAAGCGAAAACTTTAACAATCTTCTTTTCTGAAATTGCATGGCTTTGAGCTTTCATATATTGTTTGTGGCACCCTTTAGTGGTCCTTTACAATGATGCCCCTGGTGTCAACGCTGACCACGCCCTGGGGTCATGTGGTTTATATAAAGCTAAATAGCAAAATGATTTGAAAAATCTCCTCTTAAACCGCAGGGCACAGAGGTTTCATATTTGGTATTTAACATTGCACAGAGGTCCTCTACAACGATTGTTCAAATGATGCCTCTGGGGTCAAAACTGATTACGCCCCGGGGTTCATGTGGATTAAATGAACTTAAATAGCAAAATGACTTTAACAATCTTCTCCTCTAAAACCGCAAGGCCCAGAAGTTTCATATTTGGTATGTAACATTGCATAGTTGTCCTCTACAAATATTGTTCAAATTATGCCCCTAGAGTAGAAAATGGCCATGACCTGTGGGCCACATGATTTATATAGACTGTACACATCTTCTCATGAAACTGCAAGACTCAGATCTATATGCTCAGGTAAGTGGTTAAGTGCCATTAGGCCCTCTTGTTATAAGCCATTATAATGCGTTAAACTCAGGTGAGCGACCAATGGCCATCGTGGCAATGTTAGTTGTGGCAAAAATAATGATATTCTTCTTGAAGATAATTTGGTTTTAATCGAGCCTACTGAAAATGCAAAGCACACCCAGTTTATACCGAAAGCCTGATTCTGCACAAACACAATTTAATAATAATTGTACGAAATTATACAAATAATCATGCATATATGCGTATGAAAATTGTATACATCTCAATGTCATATGCGTTCTGCACCGAACAATATTTTGTATTTCCTAAAGATTAATAACAAACAAACGGATTGACAAAACTGATATTCACCATGTAACTTCAGATCAGCCGTATTTGAAACTCTTTCACGGTTGTATTTCATGGTTATCTGTGAATTATTCCAGGTCCTGTTGACATTTTGAATCTCCATGTAGATTACCTGACCATTTCCATACTGCCATTGTTGTCCTTTTATTTCTTGAAGAACACTGAGGTCGTTAAATTTGACTTGCCACTGAAAGTCGCTGATGTTTATCTCAAACAGCTGATGACATTGGATGAACATAATTGTTATATTCCCTCCGACAAATACTGGATTTACCACTGATAAATGTCCTACTGTGTTCTCCGTCGCACCAGAATTAGCAAATAACACATAAACCACAAACGCTTTTTCAAATGTACAAAATGCCATCGTCACCAGGAAAGATGTTAATTGCACCTGTTTATTTGTTGTTTTTATAATGCAGAGTCTATTTCTCGCTTTAAACCTTAAATACGTTATAAAAAGTACGAATGTAATTATAAATGTAATTGCATATTATGCCTATCACGTCCGTTGAAACGAAGTGAACTATGTATCTTTCTTTACTTAACTTTGCTGTCGGAACTTAACGATATGGAGGAAGATTATATAATGATTGCTTTACATTGTCCCCACGGATACTACTACTACTACTACTACTACTACTACTATATATATTCAACCTCAAACTAGTTGTTTAGATAAGTTTTGTCTAATTGTGTCGTTGTTTTGACGCTATGTTTCCGCTATAGACGTACAACAAGCTTACCACACGTCCAATGGCAACAGCAGCACGTTCATTTATTTATGAAGATATTTTGATAAAAGGTAAGTGGAAAGTTTATTTCTACAATTCCATATACTTACTTTGTATGATTTTCTAATTTATATGTTAATATGTGTGTAAACGTATTTCTAGAACAAAGAACATGATATGAAAAAAAATATTTTAATAGTCTATCATAAAAACACCTTTTTTGTTATATAATTCAGAAATATTTAACCGACTCATATTAAAATTTTGATTGTTTAGTTTATAAAATAAACCTATTTGCTAAACTTCCGAAGCAATTATTCCGTACACAACATGCATGTTTGTATTGCTTTATATCCATTGTTCGTGGCATTAACATTGGTGGAAACAGAATGCCCATTTTATACACACATGTCTTTGGGTTTAGAATTGTCTTGTAATATTATATTTACAAGTTGATGTATGGCCTTTATGTTAATGAGCTTGCCTTAATTATACTTTTAATGTACATGTGCATTCACCGTTGCTTATTTTGTTTGTATAATTGTTCTTGGTTTTCGTAAAAGGATCCACATCTCTGAAATAGACGAAAGTCATGGAGTGGCGCTGGTTCTGTGTAGCGGTTGGTATTGCATCCTTCACGGCTGTGTTGCAATCAATCGAAAGTTGTATCTTATACATTTTGCAATGAACTTCAGGGTCATTAATTTATGTAATATTTCCTCATGAATAAGTATCCCTCATGATTTAGTTAATTTAATAAATAATAAACACATAGTTCTACTTTAGTTACTTTTTAATACTATTTTCTCAATCGTGTTTAAGTTTGTCTTCTGAACAAGAAAAACACAATTAGGTAAATAATGAAATATTTTTGTAAAAGCTATTGTAGGTCAGACAAATGTGAGGCTATTCAATTCCAGTGTGTCAGGGACAGGCATTTTGTATTTCTTAAACTAAAGTCATTGTAGTGAAACCGCAATATATAATACTAGAACGAGCAATCGGCATATACTTTTATTACTGGCAAATTAAGTGTTCATATGTTGAGTATGCTGTTCAGCTCCAAAGTGCAGCTAGGCCAGGTATATTTTCACTTCAGACAAAAGTGTATTGACCACGCAATCTGTAATTTACGTGCACATAGTTGGTTAGTATTACTAAACTGACAAATACTTTAATTATTTGTTCAAGCAATGATAACATATATGTTTTTTGTGTTAATTTCATAGACGATCAAGTTATTCAGGCTAAGACAAATTAAGACCAGTATTAGGTTATTGAAAATTGCATACACATGCAAGGATCCGTTCAAAGGCGGTGGATGTAAACTATGTTTAATCGTTTGTCACAAAGCAGTAGAAAGGGAAGGTATCAACCAAAATTAGTAGAACCAGTTTTTATGAGTATTAAAACTAGTATTATGACGATATTAAATTATTCGTATTTCGTTGCATTCAGTAGTTAAAGGTTGTGCATCAATTGTAATACGCACTGTTTTGAATGTTATGTACAAATGCAGTTTTCTGGCCGTATAGGATCGAATCGGCCATGACCAAGTGGGATGTTTAGACTGTCAAGAAGGTCCGGTGTCTAGGAATAAAAAAGAGGATTACGTTAATAATTACATTAAATAAGAAGTCTTACATTTGAGCGAAGAGAAATTGTTTTAAATTTATGATATTTCATTTTACAACACCTGTCTACGAACTTTCCGGACCATCCTCGTATTTACAGCCAAATGACTTGTTTGGCAAATGTCAGTTTCTATTAAGCATATGAACACTATATTATAGTAAAATAATAAATGTATGTGTTCCAGGCTTTTCCAAACATTAACTACATGTAAATCTAAAATGTATACGATTAAATTTATTAGATTGAAATGACAGGCTGTTTTGTATTTATCTTTTTAATCACCGTATATTTATTTGCAATAGTGAGCGGTGGAATCGAAACAAACAAATTTAATGTAGTACAATTAACCAGGCAGTACAATAACACCTTTATATAAAACATTTAGCATATTTATAGTTGTTACTATTTATGTTTGTCTGTAAAGGTCCTTAGTCATTGTTTTGGCTAGTGGCGAGTATTATCAGATATCAATACGTTGCTTGTTCCTTTTTAGCTTCTGATTAGGAAGTGTGAATTAGATTTCATAGAAGTGGTAATACGAAAAGTCGGGTGCAAATTGACCAACGTGTATGCAAAATATAATAAACAGAAGCAGCATTTTATTGACATAGATTAATTTACTAGTTTTTAGATTGGATTGATTAAACGTTAAAATACGCAGTCATTATACTTAATAAAACCTACAGGATATTGTACGAAATATGAAGATGGTATGATAATTTGAGTTTTAAAACATTGCCTAGCGATTTTTTTTTTCTGTTTGAACATACAAATGAATAACATGTGTTTCCGACAGAATCAGAACGTGCCACTGTCAACTTTTAAACAATCGAAATGCGTTTAAGTTCGTGAATGTCAATTACCTTAACAGTGCAAAAGCAGGAAATTTATATACGAACGTCAATTCAAAACCTTCCCCGCAATATTGTTTAAAGCAAGTTCCAAAGTGCATAATTAAATTCATGTTAAACATAGCACTTTTAAACAGTACAGTTTAAGGGGATGGTCGTGTAGTGACAAGGCTTTATAATAATATAAACATGTTTGTTCATATCCATACTATTTTAACATATTTGTTTCCATACATGTTGAGTTATGAAATGATACATATTTTCTAATCAGACTTCTGTATATTATTAGAAAGAATTAAAACACAAACACGCACTGTCACAAATACCAGTAAGAAATTCATGTATGTATGCCTAAAAATTGTCTTACACCTTGTTGTGCGTAAACTAGAGCAATCACTTTGAGCAAAATACCATGAACGAAATTTTATGCGTTTAAACTAGATCCAAGAACTTAAGCTTTTAAACTAGATCCAAGAAAGAAGAAATTATACACGCATTCGGTGCAGAACGCATATGACTTTGAGATGTATACAATTTGTATACGCATATCTGTATGATTATTTGTATAATTGGGTACAGTTATTAATAAAAGTATGAAAAAAGACTTTGTGTTTGGGCCGAATATGATACATATGTAAGGAATTATAAATAATAACGATAACATTTGAAGAAAAGGCTTTCCGTATAAACTGGGTGTGCTGTGCATTTGCAGTCGGCTCGATTAAAACCAAATTATCTTTAAGAAGAATATCATTATTTTTGCCACAACTAACATTGCCACGATGGCTCTAGGTCGCTCACCTGAGTTTAACGCATCATAATGGCTTATAACAAGAGGGCCAAATGGCACTTAACTACTTACCTGAGTATATAGATCTGGGTCTTGCAGTTTCAGGAAAAGATTTGTACAGTCTATATAAACCACGTGGCCCACAGGGCATGACCACTTTTTACTCTAGGGTCATAATTTGAACAATATTTGTAGAGGACCTCTTTACAATGTTATATACAAAATAATAAATATTGGGGCCTTGCTGTTTCACAGAAGATTTTTAAAGTTATTTTGCTAGTTAAGTCTATATAAAACACGTGACCGCCGGGGCGTGGTCAGTTTTGACATCAATGGCATAATTTAAACAATATGTGTAGAGGTCAACAATACAATGTTACATACCAAATACTAAACCTCTGGGCCTTGCGGTTTCAGAGGAGAATATTTTTGAAGTCATTTTGTTATAAGTCTATATAAACAATGTGACCCCGGGCGTGGCAAGTTTTGACCCCAGGGGTATCATTTGAACAATCTTTGAAGAGGACCACCATGCAATGTTACATACCAAATATGAAACCTCTGGGCCTTGCGGTTTTAGAGAAGAAGATTTTTAAAATCATTTTGCTATTTAAGTCCATATAATCCACGTGAGCCCCGGGGCGTAGCCAGTTATGACCCCAGGGGCATCATTTGAACAATCTTTACAGAGGACCACTATGCAATGTTACATACCAAATATGAAACCTCTGTGCCCTGCGGTTTAAGAAGAGATTTTTCAAATCATGTTGCTATTTAACTCTATACAAACCACGTGACCCCCAGGGCGTGGCCAGTTTTGACACCAGGGGCATCATTTGAACAATCTTTGTAGAGAACCACTAGAGCATTCCACAAACAAAACATGAAAGCTCTCAGCCATGCCATTTTAGAGAAGAAGAGTTTTAACGTTTTCGATTTTTTTAATTTATTTTAAGCTCTGGTGACCTACATATGCAGCGTATTTGAACAGTTTTGAAAGAAGGTCACCCAAGGATCATTCCTGTGAATGTTGGTGTTCATCTCCCCAGCGGTTTAAATTAGTAGAAGATGTTGTTTCAATCAAACTGTTGACGCACGAAAAACGGCGGACGACGGACGATGCACGACGGAATAAAAGTGTTCACAAAAGTTCAAAATGAAAAACTTGTGCTCGAACGAGCTAAAAAGCGAATACACATATTCGATTTTCATTATTATTTGTTATTAAAAACATATATTAATTTGTGGTTGTTTTTTTTTTCAGTCAATTTGCAAAGGTAGCATGGATTACAACAGTTTTTCTTGTATAGCAGAAGGCAGTGTATGGTTTTTACAACTAATGCCAATCAAGTCCAATTAACGACATATTTGTTTTGATAATAGGCGGGGTCCCCACTTTACAAGATTAACTTTTTGAAGGTATGTATACGATCCATTATAGCCTTTAAGAACACAAAGATGTATGCTGGCCATAACAGGCGGGGCCTTGTAGTGATAACGGACTCACAGTTTGCAGAAGGCTTACACAAATGTGTTTATTTTCCTTAAGTGACATTAAAACAGTTAACATGACGTACGATAGACAAAAAACGCTCTTGATAGCCAATACAAATAAGTCAAGTTTCAGGAAATCAATTTGTGAGTTAAATCTTGTAAGATCTTTATATTCGTATTACATGTTATTTGTATATTCTCTTTCTTTATTTCAACAAATATATCAAATATTTTTTTTGATTTATTAACAATGCCACTGTCACGAGCTTGGAAGTATTTAAGGCCGTCTTCATACACAGAACACAGGCAATGTTACTTTAAAAAACGAAAACTCAAAGATATATTCAAATAAGAAGAACGAATATTAATTTCAGTGCTCGTTCCCATCCCTAGTTGGACCGCATAATACTCGTTGGCCCATTTCCAACCTTCAAGGGCAAGCCCGTCATAAGTGTTTTAGTAAAATTGCTATCAAACAAACTAACAGACAGACAAACTTCACGCCCGCAAAATATATTTATAAGCAGATGTAATAAAAGTTCAATGAAAACTAATTATTTGTACGATCTAAATTGAACAAAACACTATTTTACACTTCTATGCATTCGGACACATTAACTTTAATATTATTTACATCCAAAAAGATAATTGATACCACGAGGCGGCCTTTTGTGTTGGGAAACAGGTTATTTTTATATGAACAGCAAGAGCCGCAACCAAGTATTAAATTACAAATAGTATTGCATCAAATTACAATTGTTACCCAAACCACCATTCGTACGTTGTTGGATAATTCAATAAGACATTTTGATGAAAGAAACACCGGCTGCCCGTACAACTTTTAATTTCCGATTCCCGAAAAATTGACAAATCATCATTGAAATAGTGTTTTTCTTTGAGGCATCATTTCATTTTAAACTGACAATAACCTTTCAGCATAATTTAAAATAGCAAATAATACCATCATCCTGTTTATTAAAATGTTTAAGAACAGGACACCATTTATTTTATCAACTTCTTGACAAAGAAGATATTTACACATGGACGAAGACACCATACAGACCATTAACACTCGAGTCCGGTGATAGCAGTGTGATAAAGTCTCAACCTCATGCATACTTAAATTTACTTTTAATTCTCATAGGTCAATTAAGGAATTATTATTTTGTTACACGCATATAATGGACATATCAAGTGTATTAAACACTAACGTCAGTGTATGTACATAGTAATAAATAATACATGTAAATTTTCTTAACAAAACATGCGTTACAAAGTAATAACTGTATTATTATATAATATTAATTACATATAACTAAATACACTTTCTTTAAAAGTATAATTTCGAAAAATAAAAGTCTAAATGTCTGTCATAAATATGTATAAGTGTTATTATTTAAGCTAAGTTAACAAGGCAGATGACTCTTATGAAGAAAACAAAACAATACATCACAAAACATGTGACAATATGTAATGCAACCAAATATTGACATTTGAACATACATTTTGATATAATTAAAACATTTATTTAGTTCATGGATTGTCTATACGCAAATAACACAATCCATCACAAAACATTCTCAGAAACACGGTAACAGTTGCAGTTTCGGTAGATATACAAGTAATCGTGAAGACTCGAATATAAAATATATGAAACACCATCTGCATCAGACTGTATTAAGTAAAACAACATACATAACACACATCTGGAGTCGTGCAACAAATGCATTTAGTTTACGCTTTGTAAATAAAACGCAATGCTACATTGCAAATCTACATAATATCCAGAGACATAGTTATGGTTCTCCACCTCGGCCATCGTTGCATTTGTATCTATATTGTTATAGAAACCCAGTTACGTTGCAATATCGTTGTACATATATCCAGTGATATATAAGGACAGCAGCTATGATTTCTCACCCGGCCATAGTTGCATTTGTATCTAAATTGCTATACAGAATCTCAGTTAGGTCGCAATATCATTGTACATAAAATCAGTGACATCTAAGGACAGCAGCTATGATTCCCCACCTTGGCCATAGTTGCATTTACGTCTATAATGTTATATAGAATCTCAGCTACATGGCAATTCCATTGTAGATCTACACATATCCAGCAACTTCTAAGCATTGCAGTTATGATATCCATCCAGGCCATTGTTGCATTTATCTGTATATTGTTATAGAAACACTCATTTACATTTCAATCTCAATGTAATACTCAGATGGCATTTCAGGACTGCAGCTATGACATTCTTCCTGGAACTTTGATGGCTCGGCGAACTCTTCATATTCACCAGGCGCTTCTTCGAAAGCAATCGCGCTATCGTCTGCAATGGCAAAGTTGTATATGAAATACTAAATTTAATTTAGCATTTATGTGTAGATTTTATTGTTAGATTTCATTCCTATTTAAGCTAATAGTAACCAAACTAAAGTATTTTTAAAAAACTTTGTAAACTGTTTGCGTTGTTCATGAATCAAACAAAAATCTTAATAATTTCTTAGAGAAAGGTTACGTTTCATGAAATCATTTACCCATGAACAGGCTCTTGGATAACGAGCTAACTTGGAAATATAATTGCCATACGAAGGACTTTAAGGAATATTACCATCTAAGAAAGGAAAATTAACAATATCAAAGTTGAAATCATCACGTTTGTCGTACAGACTAATTTGCACTTTGTTGTTACTAATAGTTAGACGTATATCTCGAAATGCAGCATCACAACTCGAAGAACACGATTTATTTATTGTAAGTTCTCTGGGGTATATCGTTTGATATATTTTTCAAAATGAGGGTTATCTATATTTAACATGTCATCAATATATCTGCTAGTTGTGTTAAAGCTTTGATTTAATCTTAAGTGTCTTTCTTTTGACAAACAAATCATCAAGTCCCTTTCATAAAAATTAATCTGTTATAAGCGGTGAACAATAACTACCCATAGGAATCCCTATAATTTGCTTAAATATTTTACAATTTAATTTAACAAATAAATTGTCTAAAAGAAAATTGAGATCAGAAGATAAATCTAGACAAGTCCAAATAAATTTTTTATCTAATACTTTATTAGTGAAGAATGCTGTTTATGTTTTTTTAGAGCCAAGTAGGAACATTCTTCTCTATGAAAAGTTTTTTCAATGAGCGTTACAAGTTTATCCTTAATAAGATTGTGCGATGCTGTATAATGATTTTTTATTAACTTTCGAAAGATTTTCAGATGGGTTTTCATTGATAAAAAAGTTAACATCATTATCCTATAAACCTTATTGCTATATTTAATTATATGATTTGGTAGCAAATTGAGATTTGTTTGTAGTACAAGAAACATAATTTGCAAACAACGACTCTTATTTGGAGTTTTATGAAGCTTAGAAATCCAGTACAGGGATGGTACCTTCAAGCTATTACTTTTAATTTTAACATTCAATTTGCTGCACTTCGTAATGTATTCCGATATGATTTAATTAGAATCTTCCTTAAATTCAGTATATGTCGTTTGAGATAATTCATTTGATATTGTTTGGACATAAAATAAACGTCACATTATAATAATGTCATTAGCCGCTTTATCTGCATGATCCATTACACATTTAGAGTAAAGTTCGTTAAGAGACTTACTAAGTGCATTTTTATTAAATTGGGATTTGTGTGGCATAGCAAGCGGATTATTACTGTAAAAGTCTATTTATTGTAAGCTATTAAAAAAACTTAATTTTCCAATCAGACAGGGCTGATAAATCTGCATTGTCATGTTTGCACAATTTTTTACAATACGTTTCTAAACAACACTTATCAAAAGCAATTGATGAAGAAATGCGAAATTTAGGACCTCTGTGAAGCAAGTTTCAAAGATTCCTAATATATTTAAAGTTAAAGTTTCTAGTCATAGCATGTAAGATCGGTGGATAACATACATACAATGGATCTGTTCGAAGAATTATATTTTTACATTCATCATCAATTTTTTTAAACAAGAAACTGAAAGACAGCACATGGCACTTAACAGCTTGTGGTTACCATTATTTTGA
The DNA here is from genome assembly GCA_027627225.1 of Congeria kusceri. Lineage (NCBI taxonomy): Eukaryota > Metazoa > Mollusca > Bivalvia > Myida > Dreissenidae > Congeria > Congeria kusceri. Next base: position 94,156,916 of record CM051028.1, read on the forward strand.
AATATACTAAAACAATCAGTGAAAGAAGGTATCCGTTTAGATTGACGACGTATATTGCCATTTTTACGATACCGTAAGATCGTGTATTTCTAATGCGTTTATTAAATAATGAAAATGCATTAATAGAACTATCTTTAGAAATATTACCAACAGCAAAAATATTATCATTTAAGCCTAAAGGGTAAGCTGTCTGTAAACGTTTGATCCATTCAAACTCTGCAATACATCTCGCTTTGACTTGATATTTACCAGTCATTAAATTGTCAAAAGTTAACAAGTTGAATGGAAATATATGTAATAGAATGTCCAGAAGTAATAAAATGTTGGTAAAAACAATTGTTAAATTTGTTGTTGTTTCTAATTTATAAAATATGTTTTGCGTTTGTAATATATACTGTATTGTATAATCAATCGGACATTCGTCTAAAATAAAAGGCATTGAATCGTTACTAAGGTTTCTGCTGGCGATTTTGTTATAGTATTTTAAAATCGTGCCAAAACATTCAACCTGATGTATCTCCAAAAATATTTAACAATATAAGTGTTGTACAAGTTCACAACACATTACACACGCATATTTTTAACATTTCACATAATAGTGTAAATATAAAACAACCGTTATGCATTTATTACTGTGTTAAGAATGTTATATCCGGCAAATGTTGATTTGTGTTCAGATGTAATATTAAAATATAGTTTTATGTTAATTTCATAGAAGGTCTAGTTAGCCAGGTCAAGGTACGTGAAGACCAGTATGCGGTTATTCATCACTACATCAACATAGAAGGATCAGTGTCAGAGGCGGTATGTGTAAACTCGTGTCATTAGCAAAAAGGGTAAATATCAATCATCATTTGTATAAGCAGTTTTCAAGATTATTATAATTATCAATATTATACCTAACATAAATATGTTTCTTCTTCGAAAAGTCAACGGTCCGTTATAAGGGGAATTTCAAAATGCCATGTGTACTCGTCCGACTAAAGAGTAAAGTGCCTGGAGCCAGCGAGAACTATTTAGTGTGGCTTCCAGCTCAGTTCGTGTCGTGTGTAACCGAAGTTCTGAAAAGTAAATTTCACAATGCAAATTGCAACTGCCAAATAATGTCGTTTGTCTTTTTTGTATTTTTCAGCACGAAATAAAGAAATGTTTAGTGTATAGTGTTGTGTCTGTGAAACATTATAATTGTATCATAACACTTTTATACTAAAAATGAGCGGTATAGTCTAAAAATACCATAGAACACTTCGAGCCTCCTCGCAAGATAGTGACATTCCCGTCAGTCCGCACACGTTTAACGGACATCAGCCTTTTGGCTTCAGTTCGTTCAACGTTTTCTTGGCTGCCTGGTCGGTCACTATAATGCGAGGAGGCCCTCCGAGGTTTGTCCTATTTCTTAAATGAAATATTATTCTATATAGATATTCGTATTTCGTTTTATTCAGCAGTCACCTGCTGTCAACTGCGATACGCACTGTCTTAGATGTTTGGAACAATTGCAGGAAACTGGCCATATCACATCTGCTTGCAATGACCTAATGCAATGTTTAAACGGTAAAGGAGGTAGGGCGGGGACGTATTTGTCTTCTAAGGGGAGCCAAACTTGGAGGACATGGGAGATGATTACTACAATAATTCAATTCTAATTGAATTAAGACTTTAGAATATGAATAAAGCAATTATTTACTTCGTATTTCTAACGGTAATTTTCTTGAATACTAGTGTTTAGCAAATGGTTTATTCATATCAAAATGTAAAATTGTGTACGATTTGGAAAACGTATTTATATACAACTTAATTACTTGTTTGGCGATAGCCAGTTTCTATTATGCATATGTACACTCTATTATTTTGTTAACATTCTTATACATTTATATTTTCTTGGCTTTTCCAAAAAAAAAACTTTTTCTACACTTATAACATTTAAATGACTTTTTTTTTCTTTATTAGATGTTTGTGTTTGTTCATAAGATGTTAAACCTATTTATTTTTTTTTGTATCAATCGCCGTATACCGGTATTATTTAAGATAGTGGGCGGTGGAATCAAACGAAACAAGTTTAATGTGCAAATGAAAACAATTAACCAGGATTACATTTTAATATAAAACATTAAGCCTGTGCTATGGTTGGGAAAAGTATTTGTTTTTTTTTTTGGTAAAGGTTCTTAATCAATATTGTGCCAAGCATCGAATATTATCAGGTAAAAGTACGTTTCGTATTCTGTTGTAGCTTCGGGGTAGTTAGTGGATATAAGAATTCGTGGAATAAGTGGTAACAGAATAATTTGTAAACTCACCAACGTGTTTCGTGTTCTTTTGTAGCTTCTGAAGTTTTGACTTGTTGGTGTGAATAAGCTTTCAGAAGTGGTGAAACGATATATCGTTTGTAAACTGCCCAACGTGTAAACAAACAACACGTATTATAAAAAGAAGCAGCTTTGTATTGACATATATTAATTTATTAGTATTTTGATTGATTACACTTCTAAAAATGAAGCCATAATACTTAATAAAACCTACATTATATTGTTTGAAGTATGACGATCGTATGATAATTCGAGTTTTAAAGCATTGCCCTGCGAAAGTTTTTCTGTTTGAACATACCAATCAATAACATGTGTTTCCGACAGAATCAGAACGTGCTACTGTCAACTTTTAAACGATCGAAATGCGTTTAAGTCAACTACCTTAACAGTGCACAAGCAGGAAATTTATATACGAACGTCCATTCAAAACCTTCCCCGCAATATGTTGTAAAGCAAGTTCCAAAGTGCATAATTATATTCATGGTAACATAGCATTTTAAACAGCACAGTTTAAGGGGTTGGTCGTGTTGTGGCTAAGCTTTATAAAAATAAAATCATGTTTGTTCATATCCTGGAATATTCTAACATATTTGTTTCCATACATTATTATTTATGAAATGATGGATTGTTCTAAACAGACTTATTTAAGCAGACTTTATTATAAGAAGTAATAAAAACACAAACACTCTGTCACAAATACACGTAAGAAATTAATGTATGTATCCCCCAAAAAGTTGTCTAACACGTTGTTGTGCGTAAACTAAAGCACACACTTTGAACAAAATACCATACACGAAATTTGATGCTTGTAACTAGATCCAATAACGTAAGCTTTTAAACTAGATCCAAGAAAGTAGAAATTATACACGCATGACTTTAAGATGTATACAGCATTTATACACATATATACATTATTATTTGTATAATTGCGTACAATATGTATTAGTATTTAGAAATACCTTTTTATGTGTGCACAATTGTATTCATATGTGAAGAATTATAAGTAATAACAATAACATTTGAAGAAAAGGCTTTCGGTATAAACTGGTTGTCTTTAAGAAGAATATCATTCTTTCTTTCACAACAAAACTTTGCATAAACAACTTATACATATTAATATTAACACTTCTAACTAGAAATTACTAAAAAGCACAGTTTTCCGCCAAACAGTTTATTCCTCATTGTGTTTAGCAATAAATGAGTTAGACTGCATAATGTGGAAACTTGGATTAATAATTAAGAATCTTTTAAAATTCCGAATTACAACACATATCTATTCCTTTATTATTTGGGCACCTTCAGAGGCATTTTCATTAATACCAGTCAAAACTTTTTTAGCAAAGTTGGTTTAAAACAAACTAACAGACAGACAAACGCCCGCAAAAATTTTTTTATTTGCAGATGTTATTTAAGTACAATGTAAACTGATTATCTATGCGAACTTATTTGTACAAAAATAATTTTGCACATTTTCATGCATTCGGACTTTTATCTGGACGTAAATTTTTTATTATTTGCGTCCAGAAAAAAATTAAGATATCACGTGGCGGCTTTTTGTGATAGGAAACAGGTTATTCGTATGTAACTGCAATAGCTTCAACCAAGTATTTAATTATGAGTAATATTGCAACATTTACAATTGGAACCTAAACCACCATCCGTAAGTTGTTCGATAATTGAATGAGATATTTTGACGAAACAAACACTGGCTGTACGTACTATTAAATTTCGAGTCCGAAATATTGACAAATCATCATTGTAATAGTGATTTTGTTTGAGGCAGTATTTTCCATTTTAAACTGACAATAACCTATAAGCATAATTTAAAACCTCAAATAATACCATCATCCTGTTTGCTAAAATATATGTAAACTATAACCGTACTTGCTTTACGTTTGAAAACGTTTAACGCTTAACGTTCCTTTAAGGAGTAATAGGCAAAATCACGCAAAGTTTAAGAACAGGACATAATTTACTTTACAAACTATTTGACAAAGGACACATTTACACATGTACAAAGACACCATACAGACTATCAACACTCAAGTATGGTGATAGCAGTGTGATTACGTCTCGGCCTCATGCATACATAAATTGACTTTTAGTTCTCATAGTTCAATACGGGAACTGTTATTTTGCTAAACACATATAGTGGACAAATCCAGAGTATTTCACTGTAACTTCAGTGTATGTATATAATAATAATTAATAAATGTAAGTTTCCTTAACAAAAAGGAAATGTGTCAATAAGACTAATAGTAATTAATGTATTATTATTCAATATTAATAACATATGTAACTAAATACAAATTTTTTGAAAGTATAACTTCGAAAAATAAATGTATGTCAGCTATTTATTGGTGTTGCTATTTAAGCAAAGTTAACATGGGAGAAAACTGTTATGAAGATATTAAAACAATACAGCTAAAAAAATATGTGATAATATGTAATGGAACAAAATATTGACATTTTTACATACATTTCGATGTAATAAAGAAAATAATTTAGTTCATGGATTGTCTATACGCAAATAGAATATATATCACAAAACGTCAACAGAAACTCGGTAACAGTTGCAGTTTCGGTAGATATTCAAGGTAACAGTTTCAGTTTCGGTAGATATGGGAGCAATCGTGAATGCATTTATGTGACGTTTTGTAAATAAAACGCAATGCTACATTGCAAATCCACATATATCAAGTGACATCAGTTATGATTCTCCGCCTCGGCCATAGTTGCATTTGTATCTATATTGTTATATATACACTCATTGTTCTTATATCCAGTGATATTTAAGGACTGCAGCTATGATTCTATACCTCGGCCATAGTTGAATTTGCATCTTAATTGTTTTACAAAAACTCAGTGACGTCACAATATCATTGTACATACAATCAGTGACATCTAAGGTCAGCAGCATTGATTGCCCACCGCGGCCATCGTTGCATAAACGTCTATATTGTTATATAGAAACTCAATTTCATTGCAATTCCATAATTTCAGCTAAGGATTGCAGCTATGATATCCATCCAGGCCATGATTGCATTTATCTGTATATTGGTATAGAGAAACTCATTTACATTTCAATCTCAGTGTAATACCAAGATTGCATCTCAGGACGGCAGCTATGACATTCTTCCTGGTTCTGAGATGGCTGTGCGAAGTCTTCATTTTCACCAGACGCTTAAAGCAAACGCGCTATCGTCTGCAATGGCAAAGTTGTATATGAAATACTAAATTAGTATTTATGTGTAGATTTATTTTAGATTTAATTTTAGATTGTATTTTTATTAAAGATAATATCGCTAACATTTATATCCACTCTTTCATTGTTTGTTAATGTTTGTGTATGTTGTGTATGCATGTTTTTCCTTGAAACACACATACTGATTTTATTATCATGTAAAAACCTGTAAATCAAAGACCAAATTGTCCTCTAGATAGATGATAAATAGGTACATATTCTAGAATTTTGTAACACTACTACTTTTAGCACTACTCCTATTAAATCAGAATCAATATAAATATCGTATGTTTTTATTTTTATTTTTTAGTTATCTTTCAGTAAATTGAAAAAAAGCATCAAATTAAAAACGATATTATAATCGCACATACTTACAAACGTTCAAAATACTTAAAATGCTTTATATATACCTCGAATGTTAAAAATATGTAATATTTCAGGTTACTAATTGTATATACCAATATAAGTGACTGAAATCATCTGATGGAGAATAGTAAGATGTCATTCACTCTACCCAATCTATAAAAATTAACATATTTTAATGCACATCAATGGGGGACATTCGTAAAATGTTATATATAAACTCAAATTAGTTGTTAAGATCAGTTTTGTCTAATTGTGTCGTTGTTTTGACGATATGTTCCGACCACCCGCTATGGACGTACAACGAGCTTACCACAAAGCTAATGGCAACACCAGCACGTTTTTTTTAAATTTATTAATGAAGAAATGTTGATACAACTTAAGTGATGAGTTTATTTCTACAATTCCATACGCTTACTTTTGGTTGAATTTCTAATTTATATGTTAATATGTGTGCAACGTATTTCTAGAGCTATGAACATGATATAAAAATTCTTTATTTTAATAGTGTAACATAAAAACAGCTTTTTTGTTATCTAAACTACCTCCTGTGAATGCACTGGTTTTGTGTTCAGAAAAGTTTAACCGATTCATATTACGATTTTATTTTGAGTTTTTTTAAAAGAAACCCATTTGGTAAACCTCCGAAGCAATTCTTCTGTACACAACATGCATGTTTCCATTGCTTTGTATCCATTGTTCGTGGCATTAACAGTGGTGCAGAATGACCATTATATATACACATGTCTAAATTATTAGGGTTTCAAATCGTCTTGTTTTATGATAATTTCAATTTTGTGTCCATACGGTTTAGTTTAATTCACAGGAAATTATTATTAATTGGATATAAATAAATTAAAAAAACCTTCACGTGTATGGCCTGTATTTTAATGAGCTGGCCTTAATTATACTTTTATTGTACATGTGCATTCAGCGTTGCATATTGTGTTTGTACCAACTGTTCTTGGTTTTCGTAAATGGATCCACATCTCTAAAAAAGACGAAAGCCATCGAGTGCAGCTAGGCCAGGTATAATTTCACAGACAAAAGTGCATTGACCACGCAATCTGTAATTTACGTGCACATAGTTGGTTATTATTATTAAACTAACAAATACTGTAATTATTGTTCAAGCAATGACAAAAGATGTGTTATTTTGTCTTAATTTTATAGACGGTCAAGTTAGTCAGGCTAAGAAAAATTAAGACCACTATGAGGTTATTAAAAATTACATCCACATGCAAGGATTCGTGTCAGAGGCGGTAGGTGTAAACTTCCTATTTTAAATCGTTTGTCACACAGCAGTAGAAAGGGAAGGTATCAATCAACAATAGTAGAAACAGTGTTTAACAGTATTATAATTAGTATTATGACGATATTAAATTATTCGTATTGCGTTGTTTTGAATGTTCTGTTCAATTGCAGTTTTCTGGCCGTATTGCATCGAATCGGCAATGACAAAGTGGGATGTCTAGAATGTACGACCTTTCTTTGGAGGAATATAATTGAGGATTACTTTAATAATTAAATTAAATATGAACTGATACATTTGAGCAAAGATATTTTTTTTTATTATAATATTTCATTTTACAACACCGGACTACGAACTTTCCGGACAACCCTCGTATATACAGCCAAATGACTTGATTGGCAAATGTCAGTTTCTATTAAGCATATGAACAGTCTATTACAATACAATTATTAATGTATGTGTTCTTGGCTTTTCCAAAATTAAACTACATGTAAATCTCAAATTTGTACGTTTAAATTTATTAAATTTAAATGACAGACTGTTTTGTATTTATCTGTATAATAACCGTATTTTTATTTACAATAATGAGCGGTGGAATCAAAACAAACACATTTAATGTTGTACAGTTAACCAGCCAGTACAATTACATCTTTATATAAAACATTTAGCATATTTATAGTTAGAAAAATGTTATTATTAATGTTTGTCTGTAAAGGTCCTTAGTTATTGTTTTGCCAAGTGGCGAGTATTATCAGATATCAGTACGTGGCTTGTTCTTTTTTAGCTTCTGATTAGTTAGTGTGAATTAGATTTCAAAGAAGTGGTAACACGATAAGTCGGGTGCAAATTGGCCAACATGTATGCAATATATAATAAAAGAAGCAGCATTTTATTGAAAAGTCTAACAAATCTAACTAGAAAGCACTAGAAAGCACTTAAGAGCAGTCCTTCGCCAAGCAGTGTATTCCCCATTGTGTTGTGAAAAAAATGAGTTAGACCTAGGGATGGAACCTAATATTCGAATATCGGCCACTATTGGAATATAAAACTAGAGGGCCATGATGGCTCTAGGTCGCTCACCTGAGTTTAACGCACTATAATGGCTTATAACAAGCGGGACAAATGGCACTAAACCACATACCTGAGTTTATAGATCTGGGTCTTGCAGTTTCAGGAGAAGATTTTTATAGTCTGAATAAACCATGTGACCAACAGGGCATGGCCACTTTCTACTCTAGAGGCATAATTTTAACAATATTTGTAGAGAACCACTATAAAATTTTTATGCCAAATATGAAACCTCTCGGCCTTGCGATTTCAGAACAATCTTTGTAGAGGACCTCAATACAATGTTGTATACCAAATACTAAACCACTGGCCTGTCGTTTTCAGAGGACAATATTGTTGAATTCATTTTGTTATTTAAGTCTTTATAAACAATGTGACCCCCGAGGCGTGGCTACTTTTGACCCCAGGGGCATAATTTGGACAGTCTTTGTAGAGAACCACAATGCAATGTTACACACCAAATATGAAACCTCTGTGCCGTGTGGTTTCAGAGGAAAAGATTTATAAAGTCATTATGATATTTAAGTCTATATAATCCACGTGAAACCCGGGGCGTAGCCAGTTTTGACCCCATGGGTATCATTTCAACAATCTTTGTAGAGGACCATTATGCAATGTTACATACCAAATTTATTACCTCTGTGGCCTGCGTTTTCAGAGGACAAGATTTTTAAAATAATTTTGCCATTAAAGTCAATATAAACCACGTGACACCCACGGCGTGGCCACGGCGGGGCATCATTTGAACAATCTTTGTAAGGACCACTGGATGATTCCACATACCAAATATTAAATGTCTGAGCCATGTAATTTCAGAGAAGAAGATTTTTAAAGTTTTAACTTTTTAAATTTATTTTTAGCTCTGGTGACCTACATATGCAGCGGACCGGAACGATTTGAACAGTTTTGAAAGAAGGTCACCTAAGAATCATTCCTGTGAATTTTGGTGAACATCTGCCATTTACACTTTGCATGCATTCTGACTCATAAAATTTAATATTAATATATAAAGATACCACGTTGCGGCCTTTTGTGCTGGGAGACAGGTTATTTATATGACCTGCAATAGCCGCACCAAGTATTTAATTGCAAATAATATTGCATAAAATTACAATTGTAACCCTAGCCACCATCCAATGTTATATAATTCAATAAGAACGTTTGATGAAACAAAAACACTATTTTTAATCTCCGATTCACTTAAAAATGACAAATAATCATTGAAATAGTGTTTTTGTTTGAGGCATTATTTCATTTTAAACTGACAATAAAATTTCAGCATAATTTAAAATCACATATAATACCGTTATCCTATTTGTTAAAATGCATTTAAACTATGACCGTACTTGCTTTATGTGCAAAAACGTTTAACGTTTAAGGTAACTTTAAGGAGTAATAGGTCAAAAACAAGCCAAGTTTAAGAACAGGACACCATTTATTGTACCAACAACTTGACAAAGAGCATATTTACACATGTACAAAGACATATCCTACATACCATCAACACTCGAGTCTGGTGATAGCAGTGTGATAAAGTATGTGATAGCAGTGTGATAAAGTCTCAACCTCGTGCATACTTAAACTGACTTTTAGTTATCATAGTTCAATAAGGAAATTATTATCTTGTTAAACACACAGAATGGACAAATCCAGTGTATTTAACTCTAACTTCAGTATATATAGATAATTATAATCCATAAATGTAAATTTTCTTTACAAAAATGTGTTACAAAGTAATAAATTTATTATTATTTAATATAAAATACATTTGTTACTAAATACATTTTGTTTAAAAGTATAATTTCGAAGTCTAAATGTCTGTCATATATTTATTGGTGTTGTTGTTTAAGCTAAGTTTACAAGGGAGATGACTCTTATGAAGTAAACAAAACAATACAACACAAAAAGCATGTGATAATATGTAGTGCAACAGCATATTGACATATTTACATACATTTTGATATAATCAAGAAAGTAATTAAGTTCATGGATTGTCTATATGCAATAATAGCATCCAACACGAATCTCTCAAATACACGGTAACAGTTGCAGTTTCGGTAGATATGCAAGTAATCGTGAAGACTCGAACATAAAATATATGAAACACCATCTGCACCAGACTGTATTAAGTATAACAACATACACCACTGTAGTCGTGCAACAAATGCATTTATTTTACGCTTTGTAAATAAAACGCAATGCTACATTGCACATCTACATAATATTCAGTGACATCAGCTATGATTCTCCACCACGGCCATATTTGCATTTGTATCTATATTGTTATATTGAAACTCAGTTACGTTGCAATATCGCTGTACATATATCCAGTGATATCTAAGGACAGCAGCTATGATTTCCCACCCGGCCATAGTTGCATTTGTATATATATTACTATACAAAAACTCAGTTACGTCGCAATATCATTGTACATAAAATCAGTGACAGATAAGGACAGCAGCTATGATTCCCCACCATGGCCATAGTTGCATATACGTCTATAATGATATATAGAAACTCAGCTACATGGAAATTCCATTTGTAGATCTACATATATCCAGCAACTTCTAAGGATTGCTGTTATGATATCCACGAGGCCATGATTGCAATTATCTGTATATTGTATAGAGACACTCATTTACATTGCAATATCAATGTAATACCCAGATTGCATCTCAGGACTGCAGCTATTGTTATAGAGACACTCATTTACATTGCAATCTCAATGTAATACCCAGATTGCATCTCAGGACTGCAGATATGACACTCCTGGCCCTGAGCTGGCTCTTCATATTCACCAGACGCTTCTTCAAAAGAAATCGCGCTATCGTCTGCAATGGCAAAGTTATTATTTAGTTATGTGTATATTTTTTATTTTAGCTTTTATTTTTAGATTGTATTTTTATTTAGATTAAATCGTTAACACGAAGTTGTATTTCTGAAACAAGAGCCACACTATGTCATTTATTTATTAAACTGTTACGAGCCATTGAGTTGTATAGGCATTTGCTCACTTGCCTAAAATAAAGGACCTACGGATGGTAATAAGAGTTTCTCTCATGGTTATATCTCTAGAGTTTTATTTATATTAAATTGAAATCAGAGCCACAGTTATTCATTCGTTTATTTATTTGTAATACGCCTGCTCATGACGCTCATGACGTATATGTCGGTCACTAAACCCATTTTTTTTACATTTTGATGTTTTTTTTATTTTATCATTTTCAGTACTAACAAAGTAGTGAGTACTTTATGAAATCACCATTGTTAGATACATGTATACAGTTAACGTTAAAAAGATGTGCGTATTTTCAATATACAGTAATTTTATTATTAAGTTGATCAGTTCAATCGTGTCAGCAAAATGGATTATTTTAATTTATCTGTGATCTGTATTGTTAAATATATAATAATCAAAACTACCAACGCATCACATACGGTATTCAAACCTACTTGTAATGCATAGGAAAACGCACGGAAAGAACAATATTAATCACCATTCATGTGGACATGATGACCACTTTTGTTCTTTCCATGCTGTAAAGAATTAAGCCATACCTCATTGTGTCCACTGTTATGACGCAATAATGTTGCAATTGTACTATTGTAACTTGTTTGCATATCACTATATCGAGTTTAGATCATCTGTAACTGTATGGTACTGTCTTTGTTATGTATTAAAATGAGCTTTTAACTTGTGAAGAGTTAGGACTTTTTATTAGTATATATCTATTTGTTTAAATGAACAACAGCTGTGTCAGCATAGCGCGCTCGAATATTCCGCCTACAGTGGGTTTATGTTTAGAAGAGACTTCCTTGAAACAGAAAATATCATACAAGCGGAAAGTGTCATCCTGGAGTAACCTGTGCGGACTGCACACGTCACGCACATGCATAAAACCCGGTTTTGCCAAGACATATATATTCTGTTAGTGACATTACATAATGACCATGAAAACGTATGTGATAGTCCAATATGTAGTAGTTACAAAAATTTGTAATTGCACACAAACTTACCTGAATATTTTGAATATAACAGATGCACAACAATTACTGTTTGATTGTGTTATCGTTTGTACTTACGACTGTGTTTATGCTGCAAAATGTATTATTATTGTAGAGGTCAAATGATAAATCATTTTTGAAGTGTACAATTAACAAAAGAAATACAATAATAATAGAAATGGGGAAAAGATATACACTGGTTGAATTAGTCATCTTGGGTAAAAAGTCAAAGACTGTTTGAATTATCCATCTGTTATTTATTTAAGTCTATAGAATATGAATCAATGTTTATTAATATTGAATTACTAATTCCATATAAATATGAACGACATTGTGACAAATGTAATTAACGAGATAGAATAATTAACCAAAAACACAAAGATTTGTTGTTTCTCTGTTTCATGCTGAATCATAATGAAATATTTTTTACCATTTACAACTTAATGTATGTCATCAACTCCAGTATCAGGGTGAACATTATGTAGAATATGTAGAATATGTATACAACAATGAAATCCAAATTATTAAAACAATATATTTGTATTAATAATATTATTCAAAAGTATTTCAATCTTTTTCTGGTTACCCTAATGCTATCGGGTGTATTGATTGCACCAAAAAGCCATCAGAGAATGTGGAAGATTGTATCGGTCGAAAGAGAGTTCCAACACTCAATGTTCAGGTAAATACATGTATATCCACACAGTTTAATTATATCTTCAAAAATCGTGTTAATACAGAACATAACTTAATAATTATGCTGTAATATTTTCTGAATAAGTATAGTATCAACAAACCACTCTTTATATTATATGTGTTACATTGACAGCAACTGATTTCTTTATAGGCTATATGTGATGCCAACTACTACTACTATAACGAGTTTCACTGCGAACTGGCCAGGCCGGGCACATGATGCCAGAATATGTAGAAACTATAAACTGTGGAATCAGTTTAAAAATGGTAACACAACATATTGTATAACATGCAATTGCAATAAACAAAAATGGAGATAGATAATAGATTGCATTCATTTTCAATAAACAATAAGTCAATAACTGTATACATTGAACACAACATACTATCATGAGTATTAGATGCCCATTTAACAACTGTGACAATATCAGAAGAAAGGTATTAAAATATCATCTATATTACAAAATAATTTACATCAGTAAAAAATATAACCTACTTTTTGAACCAGTTCTATGACAACATATTAATAAAAATAACAATTTTCATGTGAAATTAATACGACGGGCAGTCGTTAAGTTCCCGGACTCTTTTTAATGTTCGTGAATCTGAAGTGGAACAATGATGAAATTGTAAACGATTCATTATTAGACTATATGTAATGTATATACAAAGAATCATTAAAAAATCTTTAAGTATCTTTTATATTTAAGCTGTTATATCAACATTGTAAACGGTGTACGGATCACTTTGAAAAAATAACGATCGGAATATTGTTTGAATGTGTCAGTTACAAACATGTGAAAAAAATCAGCGCAAAATAGCAAAATTTCAGTAAATGACAAAATAAAATTGAAAGGCAACTAAATATGTCAGACGACACAACAACGACGTCAATTGAACGTACGGAGCAAGGTCCAGTAATCAATTTTGTGTGAAGGGAGCAGGACACCTACAGACTCATGGAAATATATTTTAAAGAATGAGGGAGCTTTTGATTGTTGCAGAACAATAGTGTTTGAGTGTCACCAGCGTTTCAGTTAAGGGGGGGGGGGGAGAATATACATCCGACGATTTACGGACCGACGATGGAGAAGCCTACCAAAGATTCTGTCTTGAATAGTCTTTGATAGTGAGGAGGATCTTAAGTATGCAGTTCGATCAGCTCTGCGCTCATATCCTCAGCAATACTAGTTTTACAATATTAAGTGGGTACATCACCAGAAGAAGTGTGTGGTGTTTAATGGAATATTTTGAGACACTTTGACAGTCTATGATTAAAGTTCAGAAATTGTTATGATGTCGCTTTGTAATGACGTCAAAGTGCTCCATACATATGTGGTATGTTGTAGTTGTAAAACCAATTTGTTCCATGAATAATGATACAAAAGGATGAAAATTACAGATTTTCATCAGAAATTATTCTTCTTTTAGACACTATAAATTTTATCTATGATAAAAATCGTGACTTATATGAGAGTAGTCCGGGAACTGCCACTTGTATGCATATATTTCACCAGTCTAAATCTCCAAGTCTGCAGGATGTGTTACCAATACAAAGTTAAACATATTATATTCAACAATTTGTGATTTATTCTTGCCAAAATAGGACAGCATTCTGTCTGGGCTTCTTATCGGGGAAAGTGGATATGGATGCTCTCTGTATATGATGACACCGTTCTTGCACCCAATGAATCCTGCCCAGGAAAGGTTTAACAGATCACTGTGCAGGACCAGAGTTATAATAGAGCAGACATTTGGAATGTTGAAAGGCAGGTATGGCATTCTAGGGAGAAATTATTGGGCTAAGCCCCGGAGAGCTGTCAGACATATATGTGCCTGCATTGCACTGCACAACATTAGCATCATTCGACATGAAGTAACTGAGGTCCCTGATATTGATGTTCAAGTAGATCAGAATGGGTTTGATCAACATGACGACGTAGATGGTCGTGCCACGAGGGACTTCATTGCCACCACATACTTTGCAAGAATGTAATCATCAACAGGGTCCATAAATGTGAATTAATGAATGTCATGATTATAAGAAATTAACTTAACGTTTTCATTAATGAGCTTGTTGGATATGGGTCCATGGCCCATACCAACAAAGCTCCTTAATAAAAAGAGCTGTCAGAGGACAGCGCACTCGACTATTCTAAGTATTTCAGTTGGTACATATTATGGATAGTGGAAGGGACATAACATTGTTAAAATACAAAACATTTAAGTGAAGCCTTGTATAGTTTGTACATTTTTGGAACACAAACTTTAACCACAAAGTCTATGTAAAAAGTGGGCTAACTCTGTCAAAGTACAAAACAGAGTTATGCGTAATGTAGCACCTGATACTAGAGTTGCTGCCAAAGGATAGTTCCAATTTTCAAGTGAATACCTTAAGTAATTTTTCAAGTTACAAAACTTTTGAATTTAAAACTTTACCATAAGATCTATGTGAAAAAGGGGCATAACTCTGTCAAAATGCAAAATAAATGTATGGGGAATGTTCACCCTGATACTGGAGTTGATGACAAATGTATATTCTAAGTTTCAAGTGAATAACTTATGTAGTTCTGAAGTTACAAGTTCAGTTAATTTCTTAAAACTGTTGAAATTAAGAAATTTCATTATCATGTCTGTACATTTTACAGGGACTCAGTCACATATGCTGATGACCAACAATGACTGGATCTACATTTAAATGGCTTCAGTCACATTTGTTGATAACCAATAATCAGACTGGAATAACATTTTAAATGGCCTCAGTCACATTTGTTGATAACCAATAATCAGACTGGAATAACATTTTAAATGGCCTCAGTCACATATGCTGATGACCAACAATGACTGAATCTACATTTAAATGGCCTCAGTCACATTTGTTGATAACCAATAATCAGACTGGAATAACATTTTAAATGGCCTGAGTTACATATGTTGATAACCAATAATCAGACTGGATTTACATTTTAAATGGCCTCAGTCACATTTGTTGATAACCAATAATCAGACAAGATATACATTTTAAATGGCCTCAGTCACATTTGTCGATAACCAATAATCAGACTGGATTTACATTTTAAATGGCCTCAGTCACATTTGTTGATAACCAATAATCAGACTGGATTTGTATTTTAAATGGCCTCAGACATATATGGTGATAAATTAATCAACAATCAGACTAAATGTACTTTTTAAAGGGACTTAGAGACATGTGTTGATAACCAAACAATCAGAATGAATGTAGATTTTAAAGGGACTTGACTCATGCAGTAACATATGTTAATAATCAACAGTAATGTTTACAATTATCTGAATTATATAAATTTCAAACAATGTACACTTTGAACTTGGAGTTCTGACTGTTATTATTCAATGCTAGTATTTAAAATAACTCATGGTGTTAAATCACAATAGGTACACTGGCAAGACATATAAAGATTTAAACCTCAACATATATCCGCAATCTCGAACTCCGTTTAGCTCGAAGTTTCGATGGCTCAAAGTGTCCTAGCCGGTCCATGAGACTTCAAGCCATCGGGAGTCGACTGCAGTCTATTTTCATACGCTACGTAATTACCTAATCGATTTTTGTGTTGTGCCTGCAAATGCGTGACACGACTTTTACCATAGACCTGTGTCATCCCACTGTAAATACAGGAATACCAAATAGTCATTTTCTAAATTTGTAGTACACATAAACGACTTATTATTATGTTATTAACCCATAAAGAACTTGCACATATATTAGTGTTTGTCAATGCAAACACTTACACTTTTATAGCATTCTTGTGGCAAAGTTGCTTTCCTTTTGATTTATATTATTTATATCTAACCATTAAGGTTAACTTCTTTAATTGAAATATAAACTGAAATATAGCACCATTATTTTGTTTCATATAATTTATTGAATAAGTCGTATGAATGGTACCATAAGCAAATGATTACACTCTGCGTTTAACAGATCATTAAATCCCACTCTATACGAGTTTACTTCAGGAGATGTTTTAAAGGGTTGATGTTTATCGATTCATCTACATTTTTTCTGCTTGTTGTGCCTTCTGATCTAAAAAAAAAGCTATTTAAGTATCATTAAACGTAATAATTATTACACATTGATTTGCTAAATACAGATTATGTCGAACAGTGTAAAAGCTTTGTCAGTATCAGTTTATGTTGATTGCATTGAATTATCGACAGTTGCTGGTTTGTTATGGGTTTTTTTCTCTACTTCTAGAGAATCAGCATTGTCATGGAAGTGTTTTAATTCATGCTTGCTATTAGTGATAGACGGAAGACTGAGATAAACAATTTTCCTGTACTCCAAAAATTCCACCCTTATCTTTGTGGAGTTTTTACTAACTGTTAACTATTGTTT
Organism: Congeria kusceri; assembly: GCA_027627225.1. NCBI lineage: Eukaryota > Metazoa > Mollusca > Bivalvia > Myida > Dreissenidae > Congeria > Congeria kusceri. The sequence goes on from CM051028.1 coordinate 94,174,225, forward strand.
AAAATAGTGTACATCTCTTTATGGTCAGTCAACACGATATGTAATTATCGTTAGGTTGGTATGATTAGTTATATCGTTAACAATGTTGTTATTCTTGCTTAAAAATACTTCATTACAAGCCGGCTTATTTCTGCTGATATCTACAATGGCTAAACATACCGTTCGCGGAATTTGTTTATTAAAGAAAAACTACAAAGCGCATCATTTTGAAATTTATGGATGATATATGTCCATGTCAGATAAAACCACATTTTAAGTTTCATCGTCCTACGTTTAAGAATATATATAAAACATCAAGTTAAACATATACAGTAATCGCGACCCGGAGCACGACGACGTCGTGAAAAGGACGTGACGTTAACGCCGGCTTTGGGCGCAGGACACGATGATAACTGCGCGTCGCTATAGTTTCACAAAGTACATTCCGTTAGCAGCGACGCACTTTCTACGGCATTTCAACCCATTTGTCAAACACATGGTAGTATCCAGCCTCATCATAGTTGGTATATAATCTGCCTGATCTGCTAATTGCGCATGCATTGAGCCACTCCCCTTAATGATCTTAGAGTATAGAATTGTAGCATGTTGTGTATGTATACTGTTAATCATACTTTGGTATTCCTTATTTGATATTTATTGATAGTTATTGACTTGCTTACTTTAGTGCACACTGACCCAATAATTGCCTAAATCGTTTATCTGCACTTCATGTACTTCATGCAAGAGTGTTGATGGCTTTGGTATTTGTATAAGTTGATCTATTTGCTATTCCACTTCAACCACAAATTGTATCTGCTTACATTGAAAAGCGTTAAGTAGTATCTTCTTTCTTAATTGATCTGACCTTGTGAACTATATAATATGTAAATTACCCAGACAAAATGTTATTTACAGGTACTCCATGACCTTATTCAACAATCCAGTAATCTCTCTATAAATAAATGTCGGATGAGATACACACACTTCTATACTGAGCGGGCTCAGAAACACAATATTGGTTTCTCTACACGGGTTAAAGATAGTTAATAAAAACACGTCTCCTCCATATAGGAACCTGGTGTTGTGGCATTAATGTAATACAGTTTGGTTACTCTTTTACTGGGGTATTCGAGTTTATCACAAGTATTGCTATCCCTTACGTTGAAAGGGAAGAGATAATTGATTTAAAAGTCATGTTTTGTTAGAGAACCAGTTTAAAAAGTAGTTAAAGTCTCCAAAAAGGAATCGCGACTTTACACACGTCTTTTTGAACCGGTGTACATGTACAAAATGAGTCAGTTCTGCGTTGTTACATATCCGATACATAATCCAAAGCTGGACTGAATACAATAGCTTAGTAGGTATGAAGAAGTTCCGGATCAGCATGCAGGTTACCTCTTTGTCAAGGTTTACCATTTATACACGCTTCATAACGAGTATTTCAATAGGTGTAATTCGTATTAGGTAAGCATTTGTTTTTAGTATCGAATTTCAATTTAATAAAGCATGCATTGTATAACCAAGATTTGTTATAAGCCCACGTCGGATTGCATTAGCGTAGGTACCGCATTAATAATAGTATTATATTATTCTGCAGTTATATGTCATTGCACTTTTACAAGTACTGGTAATGGTGAAATTGTTTGTTACAATAAGCATTGATTTCACTGTATAAACGTATTTCATTGTGTTCTAGTGTATGTGCAGGTTAAAAAATATACGTATTAATTTGTAATACATGTGACTGACAAGATGACATGACTTACTTTTGCGCACGATTTCAAAATGAGACATTGCATTTAATACGTTTAAAGCCAAAAGCCGTTTTTATGTGATGTGTGTATTAGTTTGTTAATTATTGCACAGAACCAGGTAACGTGCTGTGGAGCAGCCGCAATACTGTCTTCAATTCTTAATGATTAAAAACATTGCACAATTATCCATGACTGCTTAAAATATGGCATATACATTTGTAGAAATTAATATCTCGTCGAAGGTTTAAAATTATGTTTTACTGTCTAAGTTTAACACACTTGCAAATATGTTAAATTAACATACGTAGTTCACTTTTGGTGATAAATTATTTATCTTATACTTAAACACACGAGAAAAAAATGATTGTGCTAGCATATACTCGTAATTATTCGGAAAAACGGTAATGGAATTCAAGAAATGTATTTAAGAAAAGTATACCGTAATAATTATTGACATGAAGTTTTTTCTGATAATCATTGTCCGATATAATCTTATGTCATATACATGTAAATACCTGAACATCAATTAATGTTCCATTACTAAGGTCGGGATATACGGGTGACGCTTTTATGTTCTTCTGTCTGATGTCTTCTTAATTTCACCGTATCATGATCTGGTTTCTATGACTTTTTTCGAGTAGGATGATGTTTGTTGGATAGAACGCTACGACGCATTAGCTAAACATTAATTTAAACGTGGAAGTATTGGAAATGAAAATATAATTACATGCCATAGAGAATATGCCGATAAATAAATATTCACAATATATTATATAATTTGTGTTCGATTTGATTATCGATACGTGTGTGGATCACCGGCTATACGGGTGTGGGTCACCGGCTATCGTGTTGCGAAGAACAACACAATAGTAACAAAGTTCTGAAATATATTTAATAAATATTAAATGTTTGTCATATATGTTGAATGTTTCACATTCAAAGTCACAATGTTATCAAATACATATATAACAACCGACGGGTTGTTAACAATATGTTGGCAAATAGATTTAAATTATAATACAAATATAACAATTGACAATGCATAAATACAATCAATACAAATTTTAAAATAATAGAAAATAGTAGTAACTTGAAATATATTAAATAAATAATAAATATATAATATATGTTGAAATTTTCACATTTACAGTCACAAAACCGAATGCGAAGTTTCGTGATAAATCGTGATGGATTAAATTGGTTGAGTGAACACAATCAGTGACTGGGGATCAAATCTGCGTGATTGTTATTAATTGTCAGTTATTGTCAATAGAGAAACGTATAGTTCTGTTAATTGCAGAGTTCTCAGTCGAAAATCTACGAATATTGCCTAACTGTACTGCAAATATAAAACCTAACGATCTAAACGTAACCAACTACTCTGCATGTATAAATTTAAAATAAATAATTTACTAAAGGAAGGGATTGCAATAACAACAATACGTATTATTATTGTTCATAAAGTTTTATTGTTTATTCCATAATAAAGCTTGATTTTATGTACTGTAACAATTAGTTTACAAAGTCCATCAACCAATAAATATTCACATTATAAAATTTCACAGTATAGTATGTTGATAACCAATAATCAGACTGGATTTACATTTTAAATGGCCTCAGTCACATTTGTTGATAACCAATAATCAGACTGGATTTATATTTTAAATGGCCTCAGTCACATTTGTCGATAACCAATAATCAGACTGGATTTACATTTTAAATCGCCTCAGTCACATTTGTTGATAACCAATAATCAGACTGGATTTACATTTTAAATGGCCTCAGTCACATTTGTTGATAACCAATAATCAGACTGGATTTACATTTTAAATGGCCTCAGTCACATATGCTGATGACCAACAATGACTGGATCTACATTTAAATGGCTTCAGTCACATTTGTTGATAACCAATAATCAGACTGGAATAACATTTTAAATGGCCTGAGTTACATATGTTGATAACCAATAATCAGACTGGATTTACATTTTAAATGGCCTCAGTCACATTTGTTGATAACCAATAATCAGACTGGATTTATATTGTAAATGGCCTCAGTCACATTTGTTGATAACCAATAATCAGACAAGATTTACATTTTAAATGGCCTCAGTTACATTTGTCGATAACCAATAATCAGACAAGATTTACATTTTAAATGGCCTCAGTCACATTTGTTGATAAACAATAATCAGACTGGATTTATATTGTAAATGGCCTCAGTCACATTTGTCGATAACCAATAATCAGACTGGATTTATATTGTAAATGGCCTCAGTCACATTTGTTGATATCCAATAATCGGACTGGATTTACATTGTAAATGGCCTGAGTTACATATGTTGGTAACCAATAATCAGACTGGATTTACATTTTAAATGGCCTCAGCCACATTTGTTGATAACCAATAATCAGACTGGATTTATATTGTAAATGGCCTCAGTCACATATGTTGATAACCAATAATCAGACTGGATTTACATTTTAAATGGCCTCAGTCACATTTGTTGATAACCAATAATCAGACTGGATTTATATTGTAAATGGCCTCAGTCACATTTGTCGATAACCAATAATCAGACTGGATTTATATTGTAAATGGCCTCAGTCACATTTGTTGATAACCAATAATCAGACTGGATTTATATTGCAAATGGCCTCAGTCACATTTGTTGATAAACAATAATCAGACAAGATATACATTTTAAATGGCCTCAGTCACATTTGTCGATAACCAATAATCAGACTGGATTTACATTGTAATGGCCTCAGTCACATTTGTCGATAACCAATAATCAGACTGGATTTACATTGTAAATGGCCTCAGTCACATTTGTCGATAACCAATAATCAGACTGGATTTACATTGTAAATGGCCTCAGTCACATTTGTCGATAACCAATAATCAGACTGGATTTACATTGTAAATGGCCTCAGTCACATTTGTCGATAACCAATAATCAGAAAAGATATACATTTTAAATGGCCTCAGTCACATTTGTTGATAAACAATAATCAGACAAGATATACATTTTAAATGGCCTCAGTCACATTTGTTGATAACCAATAATCAGACAAGATATACATTTTAAATGGCCTCAGTCACATTTATTGATAACCAATAACCAGACAAGATTTACATTTTAAATGGCCTCGGTCACATTTGTCGATAACCAATAATCAGACTGGATTTACATTTTAAATGGCCTCAGTCACATTTGTTGATAACCAATAATCAAACTGGATTTACATTTTAAATGGCCTCAGTCACATATGCTGATGACCAACAATGACTGGATCTACATTTAAATGGCTTCAGTCACATTTGTTGATAACCAATAATCAGACTGGAATAACATTTTAAATGGCCTGAGTTACATATGTTGATAACCAATAATCAGACTGGATTTACATTGTAAATGGCCTCAGTCACATTTGTTGATAACCAATAATCAGACAAGATTTACATTTTAAATGGCCTCAGTCACATTTGTCGATAACCAATAATCAGACTGGATTTATATTTTAAATGGCCTCAGACATATATGGTGATAAATTAATCAACAATCAGACTAAATGTACTTTTTAAAGGGACTTAGAGACATGTGTTGATAACCAAACAATCAGAATGAATGTAGATTTTAAAGGGACCTGACTCATGCAGTAACATATGTTAATAATCAATAATAATGTTTACAATTGCCAGAATTATATAAATTTCAAACAATGTTCACTTTGAACTTGGAGTTCTGACTGTTATTATTCAATGCTAGTATTTAAAATAACTCATGGTGTTAAATCACAATAGGTACACTGGCAAGACATATAAAGATTTAAACCTCAACATATATCCGCAATATCGACTCCGTTTAGCTCGAAGTTTCGATGGCTCAAAGCCGGTCCATGAGACTTCAGCCATCGGGAGTCGACTGCTGTCTATTTTCATACGATACGTAATTACCTAATCGATTTTTGTGTTGTGCCTGCAAATGCGTGACACGACTTTTAACATAGACCTGTGTCATCCAACTGTAAATACAGGAATACCAAATAGTCATTTTCTAAATTTGTAGTACACATAAACGACTTATTATTATGTTATTAACCCATAAAGAACTTGCACATATATTAGTGTTTGTCAATACAAACACTTACACTTTTATAGCATTCTTGTGGCAAAGTTGCTTTCCTTTGATTTGTAGTATTTATATCTAACCATTAAGGTTAACTTCTTTAATTGAAATATAAACTGAAATATAGCACCATTATTTTGCTTCATATAATTTATTGAATAAGTCGTATGAATGGTACCATAAGCAAATGATTACACTCTGCGTTTAACAGATCATTAAATCCCACCAATTCGTCATTTGATCATAAAGCTCAAGGTATTGTGTTTTTATATTTGGCATTTAACCTATTGTGCGCAATACATGCCATCATTATGATTAAAGCATTATTCCGGTTATAATTTCCCGTTTTGTGCCAATGCCTTGTTTTAAGACTGGAAAATTATGTAATTTAAATAACATTTCATTATATTATATGATAACGCATTTGAATCTCTTCCCTAAAAATTTATGTTTACTATTTGTGTACGACACACTTAAAAATTTTAGTTTTTCAGATATCAGCGATGATGGACGTATCCCATGTTTTAGGATATAACATATGCACAGCGTTTGTTGTAAGCATTGGCCGTTTTTCTTTTCCTGGTAGACCACTTCTAAAGCCGTCCACCCGTGAAATCAAACAAATGATAATACAGTTAAACAATATGCTGAATTGTAGTTGATAAACCAAGTAGTGTTTCGCGGTTCGAGCCATGTTATGTTAATCATTAGTAGTTTCAAAATTAGTGTGCATTGATTATTGTGTACGTAAAAATACATGCAAGTGTTGTATCATGTAACATATAAATATAGCTGATACAGCATGAGTTTCAAATTTACATTCAAGTGATATCCTCTACAGAACGCAAGCGTGTATAATGTTCTTCTTGATGTAGGTCCAACATGCAATACTTGCATGCATGTGCGTTTGGATTCTTGTCTTCTGTACTCATGACTGTGTTGTGGGACATGCGCCAAGAAGTAGCGTCGTTGACTGCCGACGACTTCGCAACCAGGCTATGTTATTGTTCATTATATGTGCCATCTTTGTTGCCGGTGGCGTGGTGTTTGCATTTCAGTTTCGAATAAGACCCTATCTAGACGCACAGTCCCCAAGGCGCCGTTTGATTGCCTGGGTAAAAAACATAATCAATTAATTGTCTAGTTCAGTTTTTTATTTATATTGATATAAAACGACATTCTTTTTGCAATTGTCTCTATAAGACTTCAGTTTATATGTAAATTATAACAGCTCGCATTTATTCCCAATATTATAAACCTAACACTGATAACTGAAAGCATGATTTGTGTAATCAATATAATAAAATGCTAATATATTAAATGCTTTGGTACAAAAACTAACCTTAATTATGACAATATGTTATTGTAAGTGTTTTTTCATTGTTTATTTGGCAGGTGGGAGTGTCTGCATTTTCCGCAATAATTCTTTGGTTCAGCATTTACCAGGTTTGTAAATGTTATTTTACTTAGCAACAAATACAAAACAACTTTACAAATCAATCTTATAAGCTACATTCATGTGTAGGCATAGCATGGTCATATAATTCATGTAGATCTACTTTTCCATTAATTATCCATTGGTCGTACATTTCGTGAACAATAGTTCGGCCACTAATAAGTGTGTGATCATACGTAATTAATGTATTTAACTTAAGGTATACAATTTGCACCGAAATGTTAGTTGTGTTTCGCACGTAATGTATTAAGTTATTGAAATATCAGCAGTAATATTATCCAGAAATTTAACACTCCTTTCGCCTGCCATACTTTTGTTTCTCGCTGCTCCTGCCTTACATGTTTTAATTTGCAAATACTGTATGTATACGCGCCTTACGAAAACATACGGCGTACAATCGGTGTTTTTGTTTTACTGTTTGAAACAAAAGAAGTGAATTTAGCACATATTGATTTTAAATGTTAGTGGTACATGTATATAATAAAACGAATACAACGCTAGCCATTTTTTTCAAATTGGTACATATTCTTGGAACAATTGACTAGCATAATATTCAGTGCTTATGCAATGCATGTTTTTTTTTCTATTTAGTTGTGGATATCCTGTGCAGTAGCACTTCTCATTCTTATTCCGTATGCTGTTTGCGTGAGTATGATTTTTCTACTATAGAAAATATTAAGCTAAAATAATAATATGATCTTTGATAGACATTCGTTTGAATAGGAGTGCTCTTTCTTAATGTATACATCATTCTAAACCGACGATAGGTGTGAATTGTAGAAGCTTACCATGGGCACAATGACATAGCTTTTAAATCAGATTCTTAAAAGTAAGTCAAGTATGTTGTTCTTTTGTTTTAATTACAGATTTGCGTGCAGATCCGCATGTACTATAGACTTATTACGCATCAAGAATGATGGATTTTAATACTTTTAGTTCAATGTATGTCTCGGACACAGTAACATTTATACATTTCTCTTAATTTCGCTAATTATTTAAGAACCACCCTGGCTATTGTTAGCTTTTTTTCCCCAAAAAAAATCGTTTTGCAAGAACCACGCATATTAGAATGCGCACCCAGATAAACTGTTAACCCGGTGTTGCAAGGTGCCAAGATTGGACATTTTATTCACATAATTATTTTAAAAACTATTATTTCACAAAATGTGGAAATGTGAATGTTTACATTGACTGCTTCCATATAGAAAATTAAAGATGCGTTTTTATTCTTTGCCGTTCAGTAGCGTTGATGTTTGTCGATGGTTGTTTATGTAGTACAATATTCATGGCATAGGCAACTTTAAAATAACACGTTTATACGTTTGTTAACATGTGTAAATTTAATAAATTTTGGATTCGATTGTAAATTACTCGGTCTGAAAAAAAACAGATTGATGACTTGAAATGAACCGTTGTCAGTATTAATTGTATATCTAAAATAAATTAGATTTGCACAAAAAACATACCAGCTCCTCAATTTATGGTTGATGAAAATGTTTTAACAGTTGTAGACCTAGTGTGGTTGCCAATAATATAAATGTTATGTACTGAACATTATTTTATATAGTGTTGTAGATTTTTGCTGATAATTTTGATATATAAATGTGCATAGATTTGTTCCAAAATGAGTACGTAATACACAATGCAAATAGTAGTAAAAATACATTTTGGAATTAAAAAAAACATTAATACTCATTGGGTATACATTTTTATATCATTTTATATTAATGGCAAACATAGTAAAGGGAACAGCAATTAAAAACGTGAATTTCAGATAATTATAAGATTGTTACTTTACACACTGTTCAAAAAGTCAATACAATAGCAATGTTGACATTATGGTATTTTATGATTATGCTGAAGAAACCCAAAATGTAAAAAAACTAATAACGTTCTATATTGCACGAGGTTAAAAGAACTATTTACGAATGACTTTTTGCACCTGGGTTTTGTAATATTGTTCTAACTGAATTAAAAAAACTACTAAACCTTATCAGGCTTTTATGCTCCGGATGCTTGAGAAAACTAATATTCATTAGCTAGTTATTATTATATCGAGGCATTTCAATATATGCAAGAATAATTACAAGTTCCTGTGGTTTCATCATTTTACAACGTTCTGATTGGCTGAAATGCATCATGTGACAGGCTTTTATTTTTCGATGAAGCCGGTTGCCTCTATTAATATTCATGAGGGACTACTTTTTATTGTTGTTTACATGCAGTGCTGACGTCACACACAAAAAACACACACATAGAAATGCAATAACAGATTTATTCACATTTATACATGGCATTGTAAAAAAAAGAATTAATGATAAATAAATTAATTAATTAATAATTAAGTATAAACATGTACAATGTATGTTGTTTATTTCTTTTTGCCTATTTGATGAGCATTATGCATGAAAGAAAAGAAATAACATAGAGAGAAAATTCAACACAAACATAAAAAAAATACTTTTTGGATAAAAATAAGGGGGTATGTACGATTTCAATATGAACATTTCATTTTCTCATAATTTGAAAAACACAAATGAGAGGACGAATATTTTATCAAGGGAAGTTAAAATAATAAGAAATAAACAGATATTTGTACCATACTTCATATATTGTTTTTTTAATGAACTTCATGATAACGACAAATTTATTCCTAGTGCTTTGCCGATACGACACCTTCAATCGTTTTTGTGAGAGAAACAAAAAACGTGTCCGTGATGTGTCGTATGAACAATCTGCACAGAACTTAAGTCAACACGCAACAAATATTGGGGATTTCCCTAAATTGGACATGTCTGATGCCCATGAATGAGTTTTTGACTGGAAGACAAAAAGTATTTTAAAGTATTTCGAGGATTTTCAAATATAAATTCTTCTAAACTTTTATTCTAGTTTGTGATTAATCAGTGTTTTATAGGTTTTATTTTACTTTCATATTTTTCTATGAAAATTTGATGAGATCGTACATACCCTCTTTAATATTTATAAATTTAAATTTATATTTATCAAAAGAGGAAAACAAATGAAATTTAACAGACACAAACACAAAAATACACAATTTTACATACTAGGGCAAAGAACGGTTTAGAAACAAGAGTTTTCAGTCAAATAAAAGACATCCAGTTGAACAAACGTCTCAAATTTTTTACAAGGAAGCCACCGGAAAACCAAGCAAGCATGGTATGTAGCTTGCAAAAGAATGCCACAAGAACACCTCGAAAATTGTGCGAGCTCCATCCAATTGTCACCTCTGAGAGCTGAATGTCGCATTTATCATTGTAAAAATCCCATTTTCAAGTACGCAAATGACTCGCCAGCTGCGAAGCTCAAAACACTCCTCGAAGTTGGCTCACGTGGTCAATTAAGCATAAGCCAAGGATGATTTGCACAAAATTCACCTGTTCATTAAGATTTTCTCGAACATTTATCCATTAACATTGCACGACAGGGCGAAATATATCTTGTACATCCAGTTTGTGGCGAATCGTTATAACACACAGTGGCGAATCGTTATCACCCTCTGGCGAATCGTCATTAAACTGTGGCGAATCGTTATGTGTCGAATCGTTATTGTGGTGACTCGTTACTAATTCTATTACTCGGGGCCAGGAGTTTCATCAGCAGCTGAAACAAAAGTTTGACAAGAAAGTCATTTACTAGTAGCTTGGACTTAAACAATTAACATTTTCTTCTTGTTCATAGTTCTGTGCAAATAAGATGCATAACAATTGACCTTTCCAATTTATGTCACACAGGTAAAGAAACTGTAGACAGTACATATTTTCGGCCGATGACACACAATTCCATATATTTGATATTTTGATCAGTAGTAAAAAAAAATATAAGTCGTTTACCTTTTTTTCGACTTGATTTTGTATCCACACTGTTAGTTATATTTTGCCAAATTTCATACACAAACCGTTTTAACACGACGTGCAAAAAAAATGTGTTGTGAAATATTTGCTCAACACACGGTTTTAAAATGCATGCCATAATGGGTGTAAACAAGGACTAACACCGAGGGCTTAACGGGTCGTTTTAAGAAAGAAATAAAACATACATATGAAACATTGCGTTTAAAATGTAAAAATAACCATTAATTATTTAAATATATTTTACGCCTAAAGTACGGCTCCATGCCCACATGTATACGGGCGTTTACAAAATTGCAACTATCTGAAAACAACTTTCGACTCGTTGAGCCTTCAGTCGTAAATCTAAACTGGAACGCGTTTCAATATTTCCGTCTCTTGCAATATGTATCTTATGGATAAAAAACACCCTGTTCAAAATTGCTCTTCCGAAATATCAACCAAAACAAAAGTAAATCAAAAGTAAATGTTTTCACTCGAGCTACTGTATTATTTAAGATACCGCTGTGTTGCGACATATACAAAACGCTACTGCAGTGCAATGGGCGGAGCCTACAAATCAAACTTCAATGTATTGATGCGCGAATTGCAAAAAATAAATCCCAAATTAATTTACTCTTTTAAGGTGAAAATTTAAAGTATACACACAATTGTAATTATAATTGTAATTATAAGAATTAAAACGCTCTTTTCGGCGCTTCATCGATGTATGAAGGTCATTTTTTTTATAATTTATTTGTACATAAAGCCTTCGGCTTGATGGAATTAGATACCAAAAAACTGACCTTCATACATCGATGAAGCGCCGAAAAGAGCGTTTCAATTCTTAAATAAATGAATATTGTTTGTGCATGTTCGTTTTGAGATAGTAAAACACCGAGGTGTCACGTATCATTTTATAACTGTTTTACGAGACAACCTAGGAGTGGTGTGCGAAGACTACCATATTCGAGTTAAATTATGCTTTATAACAACAAAACATAACCTTCATAGAACATATCTTTATATGCAACAACACACAACACATGAACATTACAGCTGCAACGATTCTTTCCATGTATCGATTCATCGATTGTAAATGACCCGATTATAGTGTATATACTAACCCAACCCATTTCGCTTCCATTCTCTTTTATATAATTACACTGTATTGATGTTTTCTCACAAAACTGTTGATTAAACTTATGGTTTTTGTGTAGATTAATCATGAAATTAATCACGGCATCAAGGCTGCTGTTATATTGAACTAGATGTGAAACATAACATCAAATGTTGTCGTTGTTCTTATTGATGTTGACATATAAGGCAATACGTTGATGTCAACTTATACAATGGCATTAATAATAACAAATACAATTTACTATAATCAAGTTGCGAATACACATTAATAAGATTGTAGACGGAAATATGAATAGAATCGAAATATTCACCTAAATGATGTTTGGAATCGAAATCGATTCGAATCGAGATATGGCTAAATCGGTGCAAATCTAATGAACCTCATAGTTAATGAAAAAATTATTGACTCATGTTTCTTATTGACATTGCCTAGAATGCGCTGTGGATGTTTGACATGCAACAATGACGCCATGCTGAATCTTTGCCAGAATATCATCATGGCCTTGTGTACGTCTGTCGATTTCACCACAAGCCTGTTTGGTCGGACTTAATGTGGATTTGGGTTTAGAACCATTGACGTTTGAAATGCGACGACAGCAGACATTAGAAAATGCCATTTTGACTAGTTTGATTATTTGAAATTTGCAGCCACATTTGCTGAAGAAAACATAATATATTTATACCATTTGAGTATTTAAAAATATAGATGTGACACAGTAAACTCTTAACTGCAGGAGATTAACAGTACACGGTATTATTTGTTAAGCAAGCGACCTTTAGCCAATACAACACAGCACTATTCGTGCTTCACGTAACAATCACAAAAAACAAATACAAATACATCTGGAGTCACTGTCACGGAAGTGTCAATGCGGACATTGGGGGCTTACAGACGCCCAAACATCATACTTGAATTAGACTGACAAGTACTTTTGCTGTTGTTGATTTTTTATCAAACAATAAATTAAAATCATGGACACATCCTGTGAATGCCGAGCAAATGTCAATACTGTGAGTTTTAACATTCCGATTCAAAACAATACATTGCTTTGGTTCTGGTAATTCGATAATCAATTAAGGCACAATTTATTCGCTGCATGCCATAATTTGTATTGGCTTTAGAAGAAGCATAATTACATATCATTCAAGGCGAAATTTATATTTAATAAATAGTTGTTTACATTTCATGTCCTAATTGCAAGAATAATTGGGGAAAGGAATTATAAAAAAGTAGTGCGACTATTTCCGATCACTGTTTTTTCGTGATGAACAAATAAAGGCCAATGTACATCAAGGCGGTTTTTACTGTGCTAAACAAACATACTGTTGGGTAGCATTTAATTAGTTTACTCATTTGTTTCCTCAATTTTCTTGCACCCTGGTGTAAAGAACAAAAACATACTTATTTTGCTATTTTACGAATCGATGAGTAAGTAGAAACATGTTAGATACTTCAACCACAGCAATAACCATCAGCAAGAATAAAGTATTTAAACGTCCCAATGAACTTATAACATTTAGTAGTAGTAGTGCTAGTAGCAGTAGTAGTAATTGTAGTATAGTAGTAATAGTAGTAGTAGTAGTAGTAATAGTAGTAGTAGTAGTAGTAGTAGTAGAAGTAATGGTAGTAGTAGTAGTAGAAGTAGTGGTAGACGTGGTAATAGTAGTAGTAGTAGTAGTAGTAGCAGTAGCAGTATTATTATTATTATTATTATTATTAGCAGTAGTAGTAGTAGTAGTAGTAGTGGCAGAAGTAGAAGTAGTAGTAGAGGTAGTAGTAGTAGTAGCATGAGTAGCAGTAGTAATAGTAGTAGTAGTAATGTAGCATTGTAGTAGGAGTTGCATTAGTAGTTGTTGTAGTAGTTGCAGTGGTAGTTATAGTAGTAGTAGTATAGTAGTAATAGTTGTTTTTGTAGTAATATAATAGTAATAGAAGTGGTAGTGGTAGAAGTAGTAGAAGTAGTAGTAGTAGTAGTAGTAGTAGTAGTAGTAGTAGTAGTAGTAGTAGTAGTAGTAGCACTAGTAGTAATAGTAGTAGTAGTAGTAGCAGTAGTAGTAGAAGTAGTAGTTGTAGTTGTAGTTGTATTAGTAATTGTAGTAGTAGTTGTAGTAGTAGTAGTATAGTAGTAATATTTCTTATTGTAGAAGTATTATAGTAGTAGTAGTAGTAGTAGTAGTAGTAGTAGCAGCAGCAGTAGTAGTAGTAGTAGTGGTAGTATTACTAGTAGTAGTAGTAGTTGTAGTAGCAGTAGTAGTAATAGTAATAGAAGTAATAATGGTAGAGATAGTGGTAGTGGTGGTAGTAATAGTAGTAGTAGTAGCAGCAGTTTTAGTAGAAGTAGTGGTAGTAGTAGTAGTAGTAGTAGTAGTAGTAGTAGTAGTAATATTTGTAGTGGTAGTAGTACTAGTAGTAGTAGTAGTAGTAGTAGTAGTAGTAGTGGTAGTAGTAGTAGTAGTAGTAGTAGTAGTAGTAGTAGTGGTAGAGATAGTGGTAGTGGTGGTAGTAATAGTAGTAGTAGTAGCAGCAGTTTTAGTAGTAGTAGTGGTAGTAGTAGTAGTAGTAGTAGTAGTAGTAGTAATAGTTGTAGTAGTAGTAGTAATAGTAGTAGTAGTAGTAGTAGTAGTGGCAGTGGTAGTAGTAGTAGTAGTGTTAGTAGTAGTAGTGGTAGTAATAGTAGTAGTAGGGTAGTAGTAGTAGTAGTAGTAGTGGTGGTAGTAGTAGTAGTAGTAGTAGTAGTAGAAGTAGTAGTAGTAGTAGTAGTAGTAGTAGTAGTAGTAGTAGTAGTAGTAGTAGTAGTAGTAGTAGTAGTAGTAGTAGTAGTGGTATTAGTGGTAGTAGTGGTTATAGTAGTAGAAATAGTAGTAGTAGTGGTGGTGATAGTGGTAGTAGTATTAGTAATAGTAGTAGTAGTAGCAGCAGTATTAGTAGTAGTAGTGGTAGTAGTAGTAGTAGAAAAAGTAGTAGTAGTAATAGTAGTACTAGTAGTAGTAGTAGTAGTGATAGTAGTGGTAGTAGTGGTAGCGGTAGTAGTAGTAGTAATAGTAGTAGTAGTAGTAGTAGTAGTGGTAGTGGTTGTTATAGTTGGGGTAGTAGTAGTAGTAGTAGTAGTAGAGATAGCAGTTGTAGTAGTAGTAGTACTAGTAGTAGTAGTAGAACCTTAAAGCCAAGGAGTAAGGGAGTACCGAGTTGTTGGATACAAACGTACATCTAGATATACTGTAATGGGCACCATAAAGGACCTACCATTATCGCAAACGAAATTAATATGGAAAATGCGATTTGTGCCAAACATGCAACAGGACATGGGTCTATAATATGGTTAGGGAGTACAAAACGCTATTGAACTTGGGCATGGTCAAATAGTGACAAACTTATTGCTGACGTATTAGACACCAGGACAGCAGAGGGGCGGTATTAACGAGGATTGCATTTGGACCTAAGATTAGTACAAATGGGCCGATACGTCATGTTTGAATGCAACTTATTTTATCTGTAATTTAGATCCATAATCTGATGCAATGAAGTATGACTATTTAAATACACAGAGAACACCAAAACTCACCTAAACGGAAGCAAACGGTCTTTAGCGAGGGTAATTTCAAGGGACTACTTCTCTGCAGGCTACTAGTCAGTAAATCGAAACCAGACAGCGTCTTTCTTCAAGTCAGCATCATTTCACCTCTCTTTTCTTACCTTTATTTTTGTAGATAACGATAATATATGTTATGTGTTTTATAATGCTTATTGTGATTTTCTACAATTAGTTTCTAAAAAAGTAAATTTATTAGAATTGTTACTAGCTAATGCCACCTCTAGGTTCGCTATTTTCTTGCATGTAACCGAACCTGGGTGTCCTGGAATAATATCACGAAATTAATGCGCTACATCGTTGGAAAGTGTTCTTTCTTGTTACCGATTTTTATTCTATATATTTTGACAACAAATTAATGCAGTGTATTAATTTTAAACTGGTGTATTGAAAATGGAGAACAATCATCGTATGACCTACATTTGACTCTGTACGAAGCATTAACAATAGATGCTCCGAACTACTACGTTCATCGGGTATTTTAGCCAGTTGCAGATTTGCATGTTTGATCGTATGTTTATTATTCAGTTTGTATTCGTGAGTTTGCTCAAACGCATATGTGTTTGTTACTTACAAACTACTTGTTATTATGATATCGTATATATTGAATAAGAAGCCACATTATCAAGTTCGAAGGTGGGATATTGAACTTGATTCAAACAAATGAAAAGTGTCTTTTAATTATAAATTTAAAGCAAACAACATTAATTGTTTTTGAAAGAAACATTCTTACACAATGAGCTTAGTCTATTTGATGTTTACAAAAGTCGTATGTTGTAGACAAAATAGATCCTGCGAATATTGCAAAATGTAATAAACTTAAAATGCAGTAAGAGAATATATAACCCAAACAGTACAAAATAATGGAAAATGGTCCATAGTAAAAGTATGTGTTGGTCCATAACATAATGAGTGTAGCTTTCTCATTCGTGTTAAATTTGAATTATTATTTTCACCAAAACTAGTTGAACATCGAACGGTATGTTCGTCTTCAAATACTACATAACCGTACTAAGCTGTTACTTGTACAGCTGGCACACAAAGTAGTTACTCTCATAGCACGTGTTATCAATCCAGGCGAAATCGTTTCAGACCCAGACACAGTCTTCCTAGTACTCATGGCTAGGTTGCTCCGGAACCCAATTCATCCATATTAAATCAACCAGATCAGAATTCACCTGTGACCCAGTACCAAGTGTCGTTCACTTTTGAACCCCCGATCCAGTGTCCCGGAGAAGGGGCTGTTAAAACTTCTTTTGCATGTCAATTTTAGTCAATATTCGATAAATAATATTCAACTTTTTTTACACAAAGCATTGCATTTTTTCATTATAGAATATCGTTCGCGTTACGCTCGTCAAACAAAGGTTCTAGCCAGAATGCTTCAGCTAAACTGTTTTTTTTTATTATTATTTTAAAGCGATCGATAGCTGTATCATTTAGTACCTTGACGAATTTTGTATAAACAACAACCGGGAACAATGGAACCTAGAAAGAAAATAAAATCAAATACATATTAGTTTTATTCAAAGTTGAAAAGCGTAACCTTGTGCTTTAGTGTTTAGTCCATGTACGTTTGTGCAATAATTCGAACAATCGCCGATAGGATATGGGATAATTGTGAGTATGTACCAAGTCCACTTTAGTCAAAACCCAACAAACACCTTTGGAAGTATATGATGTTATTTTTCAAGACAACTCAGTCAAACAATAAAGTCCGCGCTTTCTGAATGGCTAAACAGTGTCAATAAAAAGTCGTCGCAGGGGCAATAGTGCTGTGGACAGTTTATTGTTGTTACTTGTAGTGTAGATGAATAGTAAATCCATTAATGTTTCATATCTGAACAACAACAAGGTTTGGTTTATTTAAGAACATGCAGTAATGCTTATATAAACGTATTGTGCATGCATTATATTCAAGTTATAACTGGCATAAAGGCGCATAATAATAATAGTAGCCAAGATATATTAGCGATTACCACATCTCATTAGATGTTAAAGCATGCACAATACATGATATAGTGACATGCACAACATACAAAGAGTATAATAATAATATTGCAGTGTATAAACACACAATAATATAAACAAGTACCCTGACAGTGACCTTTACATCTTGTTTTTCCACTTTTATTCTTCCCAATATATACATTTAAAAAAAACAGCTAGTATACAAGTACACGTGAATACTTTCATAAAATGACTCAAACTATATGTTTGTAAATAACACAATACACAACAGTGTACATATTCAAATAACTGTTATATATTTGTATTGTTGTTTATAGTGGATGCGTGTGTGTGCGTGCGTGCTTGAGGGAGGGAGGCGGTGAAGATGGCAGAACAAACATTTGCAATATATGGGCATGTTCCAAAAAAGAATACTACGTGTAACGTATACATGTACATATATAACGGATACATGTACATATATAACTGTATATGCTGCCCGAAAAACAACGAAAGAACATATAGACACCGTTTCATTCTGGCAAGTTTTCACTGAGTTATGGTCGTTTGTTTATATTTTGTTTCCGGGCAATGCCTCTGTAACTAGTGACTATAATTTACAGAAACGAATGTCACGATTTACATGCAGAAACCGTACAACTCGCTTAATACCACATCGTTTCGGTCTGAGAGGTTTCAGTGATTTAGGGCCCAGCGCATATTTGCTTGTTTTAAAGAAGTTGTAGCAATATTTTAACAAACCTTATATTCACTATGAGTCCCAAAAGGAGATGCACCTATGATTCATTTCGGTCTGATGAATTATAGTTTTTGCCTTTTGACTATGAAATACGGTAAAAGGTGTTCACATAATATGTATATATAACTATGAACTTCTGAAACATTATTTGCATCATTGCCAACAAGAAAATATGCTAATGTATACCATGAATTCGTTCTAATGCTATGTAAGTTATTGCCCATTCATTATAAGATTAAGCGTTTTTCTTTCTGTACTTAAACAATAACACCACATCCAAAACAATCAAACACACAAAACTACAAATAAACAAGATTATATGTTTGATAAACACACATGCCCCGGGTTAGTGCTGCGTAGCCCATTTCTTGGTCCAAATTAGTTCAAGGTCAAGGTCAAAGTAAGGTTGAGTGATATGTGTGGATTGGGACCGGTCATATGCAACAACTGAGTAAGTATCCGAATGTTGTAGCAAGCGGTGTTGGTGCTAGACGAAATGGTAAAATCTAGTTAACCAAGAAATGGTACTTTTGAATTATTATAAGTCTAAATTAGGTCAAGGTCAAGGTCAAAGTGAGATTGGGTGATATGGGCGGATAGGGAATGGTCATAAGCAACAATTGCGTGTGTATTCAAGTGTCGTAGTAAGCGGTGTTGGTGCAAGACAAAACGGTAAATTCCACTTAACCTTGTCACGGACGGAAGGACGGACGGACGGAAGGACGGACAGAGCGATCACTATATGCCTCCCGCATCAAGATGCCGAGGGCATAAAAATAAAAACACACGTGTTACATGTATATGTATATGGTGAATAGAACATCGTTGAACACAATATATTGGAGTAAGTTCTGGTAAACAAGCTTACATTGTATGTAAACTGTCAAACTGTATGTGAACCAAAGGAACTCATTAAACTGTTGTTTTTTCTGTATCAAAAAATATGGACCTGGGTTCGTCCTTCTGTACATATATACCATGGTTTGTCGTGTATCACGTAATACCAATTAGATCAAATGTTTTATTTACATAACGAGGGATTAGTTCAAAAAGCCTAGTGTTAGCGTGTATGTCCAATTAGATAATATATTTACATAAACGCACGTGAAACTTGTTTGTTGTGGTTAGTATTATGACAGAGACCCACAACATGCAAATAGCAATTTAGTGTAAAGCTTTAGATTTTCGATAACTACTATCAACACATGTACGGTCCGATTTATGGCCATTTATTTGCTTAGTGTCATCTCCACTAACAGTCTGCATAAATTGCATTAAGCGAGATGCTGTTTGATCTATTCACTGAAATGCAGCCAATAAGTCTAACCGTTTGCATATAAGTTAGATATTAGATTATGGATTCAGAAATGATATTCAACGCAAGCCACCTAATGAGAATGTCGGTTAAGTTTTAGATTCACTAGTATTTGTCGTAATGACACAGTAATAATTTCCTGAAACAATAAATTCTAGTTAGTAGTTCCGTTTTCAAAAGATGTGTTACCACTCTTTCAAAACACTGTTTTTTCAAAGTATACGTAGAACTAGTAAAATGCATTTTAGATGCATGCGCAATGCTTCACTACATGTAACTTCTTGCTTGCCCAAATAAACGTCAAACTGTTATAATCAATTGAAATATATAATAATATTTTTATATGTTTCTTAAAATAAACATGCATATAAACTGGAGGACAACTCTGGTGTCAAACATGTAATTTATGAACGTACGCAGAGATTGACAATGGCGATGACAATTTTGTAGACAAACTGTATCGCGTCAGATGGTTGTTAGTTTCACTTCAAAGAATCGTCGTGTGCAAAAGAGTA
Source organism: Congeria kusceri (assembly GCA_027627225.1). Taxonomy (NCBI): domain Eukaryota; kingdom Metazoa; phylum Mollusca; class Bivalvia; order Myida; family Dreissenidae; genus Congeria; species Congeria kusceri. The sequence goes on from CM051028.1 coordinate 94,194,667, forward strand.
AATCTTATTTCCCGAGAGTATAGACACTGTTCCATCCGCCCCTGAGGCATTATTTGGTTAATTAATAAAACTTTCAAGCCGTTTGCGTATTTAAAAATCAGGTAAATAATACTCATTATTATATACCTATTTATATCCTCCAATAAGCTGGCGTCATTCGTACCACGTGACCGTCCACTATTTTACCATTTAACCATTTGGACGCGTGTGCGTACAACCCAGCAAGCAAGCCCAGATACTACCCATATGGGCCCCTTGAGGGTTTACATATGGGCCCCATGTGGGCTACCGATAGGGAATCCCAGAAAGTGCAACGGGGATTTACGTGGGTCCCATATGTATTACAATATGGGTCCACCATGGGACCCATGTGGTCTCAGCATGGGACCATAATGGGCAAACACAGATGGGACCTTGATGGGATACCCACATGGTCCGCACCCCAGAAAGTGCAACCGGGATTTATATGGGTCCCATATAGGTAACAATATGATTCTTAAATGGGACCCATGTAGTCTCAACATGGGACCATAATGGGTAAACACAGATGGGACCTTGATGGGAGACCCACATGGGCCCCAGCCCCAGACCAGAAAGTGCAACCGAGATTTACGTGGGTCCCATATGGGTTACAATATGGGTCTACCATGGGACCCATGTGGTCTCAACATCGGACCATTATGGGCAAACACAAATGGAACCTTGATGGGAGACCCACATGGGCCCCACCGCAGAAAGTACAACTGGGATTTGCATGGGTCCCATATTGGTTGCAACACAGATTGGTCCAGAATAGAAAACCTGAATAAAAGCTTTACTGAAAAAGTCCAAACATGATTATCTTTATAATTTGTCACTTACACAAAGGTGTTTGTTGCGAAGCTGTTTGTAACATTCTATGGTTGTCAAACGTCAAGGACTGGACAATATAAATATAGGCTGTTATTGGCCACAAGTATCTTTCCAGTCTGTAGTCCTGCTAACGATGTGTTCGTGTTGACAATCACATGTCTGTCAGATACAGCTTTAAAACAACCAACACTTAACAAATGTCATATTATTTGAAATATAATTTGGACCATATCATCAAAGCTTTAAGTTGGTGTTAGTCATAAATGTATTGATAATAAAACACTTAACATCATGTTTTCAAACAAGCTATTTATCCTAATCCGTCAACTCGACAAAACAGAATATTTTTTTGCGTACTCACTTTACTTTTCTTCAAGCGTTCTTAACAATACCCTTTTGTTTAAACATTTAAAACTTAAACATTAAATCATTGTATTTCTTCATTGTGTAATACAGAGAAAATAGTTTAATAATTAGCATATTATTTACGCTTTCATAAATTTTAATAAACAATGGCGACTAATTCCTACAGTAACACTACAATATGCTACACTACAATATAGTAATTAAAACTCATGAAAAGTTGCTATTGCAAGGTTTCGAACGCAATCAAAAAGACGTAGATGCACACACATTTTCGTGAACAAACACATTTGTCACTCATGTCACATGAATCAAATAAAAACAGAATAACGGTTTTTACTAGTTTGCCGAATGTACAGTATAGAGAGTCGCTATTACAATCCACATTCGGTTTTTCTTTATTTGCATTTATTAGAATAATGATCGGATTTGGTAATAAATGTTATTACATTATTGTATGTATGTGATGCTCAACACTTTCGTATTACAATGCTTGAAAACTGTGTATAATCGCTACGTCAATATTATTGATATGCTATAATATTGATATGCTATAACATTGTATAATGTTTAAGCAATACATTTTGAAATTCGACTTAGCAGTGCATGCATAAGCTTATTTGTAGATATTTCAAGAAATATGTTATGAAGATATACTATAAAATATAACATTAATAATATTATTGAAACAAATAATAAAACAGCCATCAGGGCACCTATGGGCGGGTCTCAATTCAATACGGGTAGCTACTGTTAGCCATTCAACACCCGAGCGGTCTGCTCTTATTCGTTGCAGACTTTTAATACGTCAGGCTCGCTTGAGCCATTGAACAATTGAAGAGTTGCTTTAGGTAGGGGCCGGGCTTCCACCGAGGTGCTGACAACAGGACCAATCAAATGATCCCGGTGCGGGCCCGGGGTGTTAAACACGTGACGGCTCTTCGCCAATAAACGAGGTGTGAATAAATCCACTAATCGAGGCGTGTGATTTATGGCAGTAGCTAAGTAATTAAGTGATTAAAAACTTGAATTGTGTATGAGAAGGTTGATCCTAGGCAACACGTATGGAGGCCACCACTTCATACTTTTTACTTGAATATTGTGAGAAAATAAGACTAAGAACACGGCCAAATTTATAAAGAATCTTCGCAATAAAATATGTGTTCATCACAGATTCTATTCTACATATGATGCGTTTAAACAATGGAATTATGATAATTAAGACGCTGAAAAGCATACTTTAATCAGTAATACATTACGTAGATAGCACATGAGAAAATGCACTTTTTTTTCAAAATAAAATAATCCCATTTTTAAACTGGGACAATTTTACCATTTTCAAAGTGGCAAAATTTTTCCCACTTTCAGAAGTGGGAAAAAATCCAGTGGGAAAACCTAAAATATAAAAATTAAGAAAACGCTTATAAAATAGAAATACAAAACAATACAATGTTTCAACTTGCCCAAGATATTTGTTCTAGTTATTTAATAAAATAACATTTGTTTCCCACTGGATTTTTTCGCATTTAAAATTTGGGATTTTTTTTGCAATCATAATTTTTTAAACAAGAATTAGTGCAAACAGTTTAACAACGCTTAATATGCATAAAAAAGCATATTTAAAACAAAAATCGCACGGGATTTTTTTCCCCACACAAAATGGCGGAAAAAATCCAATGGGAAAAAATAAATATCCCATGGGAAGATGAAAATCCCGGGGGAAAATTGAAAATCACATGGGAAAGCCAATTTTGCACATATGGGCTTGCTTGCTGGGAATATTGCTGGGAATATTGTCCGTATTGGACGGTCCGAGGATAAACATATGATCATGTACGAACGTATGCGAAGGTGTAAACGTAATTTTTTCTCCAAATGTGTAACAAATAACTAATATCACCTTCTAACTTAATTTTAGAATTCATCTGTTTAGTATGGAACTGTTTGTAACGATACCCGAACAGAAAAAATCCTGCAAGTTGCAACATGATACACTACAATCCTGGAGTAAAGTGAAAACTAGCTGTCTATTTTGTTTACAGATTACATCGTATTAAATAATTATTCTAGTTCTAAATATAGGTGAAAAACTGAACAATATTCCATTCGACAACTTGCATCAGTGTGTAATACTGATTTAAACAAACGTGCTACAGAAACTTCATATTGATCACGCTACCTTTTAACATGACACATCTAAAAATAGTATATTCCCACTTAATGTTTACGAGAAGTAAAAGGTCAAGGTCGCTTTCTGCGAATTTTTCTAGAGTACAGAAGGCTGTTTTATCTGTTAAATTTAAATAGTAAGTTAGATGTAAGTGCATGTGGCAGGATAAAACAAATACTATATGTTTGCAAATTACGTAGCCCATCAAGCGACGTCATATTTTAATATTTTGAGCGAGGGAATTGTTCCGCGGACTTTGTGGTTTAATTGAAATATCATGAACATTATGCAAATAATACATTGAAATATAAATAAGTATGTAATAAAAATATTATTTAACAGCGTTATGCACAATACCTTGATATATTTGAACTCGTACACAGCTAACATACTCTAATTGTACTCGCTTATCGGCTCGCCCAATATGATATGTAAAATATCACCGTATTGTACAGAACGCTGTTAAAAAAACCTAATAGTATTCTTATTCGTTTGTTTGATCTTTTTTCATGTACTGGCTTATCGATTGTTTCGTCATGGAGTCTGTTGTGAGAATTTAATCATTTAAAAACAAGAAGATTGGTTGTTTAGTAAAGGTCAGTACTATAGACGCTGTTCTAAAATGGATATGTTCTCTTTCTTCTTGAATAATATCAATATAAAAAACACAAATGACTGACCTAGAAACCGTGGATTCAAACATATTCACTGAATTGTTAAAATGAAATACCTAAACAACTAATTAAACTGTTTTTCATATGGCAAATAAATACGGCCCGCGGTTTAATTTAGTTAAACAAACAGTTTAAAAAACAATTAGTAGAAAATATAACAACGGATGTATAACATATGGTACTGTTCTCTGTGCCGAAGTAACGTTAATATAATAAACAGTTCCCTTACCCTTAACAACCAAGTATTGACCAACTTAACAACAAATTAAAATTGGTACTTTTTTCAGTTTGCCGAAGTGACTGTTATAAAAGGTATATAAGTACAGGCGCGTGAATGTTGTTAGTCAAACTGTTGAAAAGTTTAAGTAGTACATGTTTTCATGTCGTTATAATCATAGAGTCTAGTTAAATGTTAGGCAGAAATACAACGTGCTTCTACAGTCCCATTACGAAAAAACTGATCCTTATTGTGATCAGATGCTTTCTGCATTAAAATTGTTGAAGGACAAACCAAACTACAAACGACGACGTTTACGAAAGTGGAGCCGTCTTCTGATTGCCTCAACGTTCTTGATACTTCTTATCTGAGAAGTTTGACGGACTGCCTGCTGAAATGCGGAAGTGGTTGCAATGCCGTATCGTTTAAACACGAAACAGGAATATGCACCATGTGTGACACAATGGGTCCGATAGAAGGGTCTGCTGGTGAGAACAGTTTCGACAATCTAAAGGTAATAGTCATTATATATATTATATTCATTATAATATAATTGTAATTTTTTTTAATACATTTTTTAAAAGAAACCTCTTTAATACACAATGTTATTTTTTACTATTTTTATAAACGTTGTTTCTTTGTATATTTCACGAATATTATTATTATTATTATTATTATTATTATTATTACCATCATCATCATCATCATCATCATCATCATCATCATCATCATCATCATCATCATCATCATAATCACCATCATCATTTCCATCATCATCATCATCATCATCGTTTTCATCATCACCAACATCTTCATCATCAACAACATTATCATATCTATGATAGACTTTGACTATCAATTAATACATTTACATATAAACTAAATAGCTTTGTTCAACCTAGTTAATAATTATGACTCTAATAGAACAATAATATTATTATTAAGATCTATACTAAAATTCAATGCGTACAAACATGATTAAATTTCCAACGTGTGTTAAACTCGAATTGCGCGTATTATTTGCTATCGAGACAGGCTAAACGTGTTATTAGTATAGTGGTTTTTTGGGTGGGCCTAAAGTTGTAGGATAAGGTTATTATTATTATTACACACATTTTGCTATATAGCGACAGAACGAGCCAGGCTTAACACAGCAACATAACCAATCGACAAGGGAGTATATAGTCATACAGCAATCTCCTACTTGGTCTCAAGCACAGGGACATTGTAACACACACCACCAGGGACTCGCTGTGATAAGAAAGAACTCGAATTACAAAATGCTATACGAGTCCTGCATGAAAGCGGAATCACATCACCCCTTTGGATAGGAGGCCTGAAGGTTAACGGCACCTGGGTATGGGCCAATAAGGATCACACCTACACACCTTTCTCCTGGCATACTGGGCAGAAAGTCAACCGAGCAACGGCACGAACGAGGACTGTGTCTGGTTCTTGAATGATTTCAAGTGGGGCGACGCATCGTGCTTAAACAATATTGCCTGTATTTGCAAGTTGAATCTCTAAGTTGCGATACGTTTATATGTTTTGGTTAAACATTTTAGCAATTTATAAATGTCCAAGTTGCAAGTGTGCGTTTCATTGGTTTTGATAAGTTGTATTCGTAATGTGTGACTCTAACTATACTAGCGATTTAAAAATGCCTTTCTTTCTACATTTAGCGTTGTTGTCGGATAATAAAAACAACCGTTTAGAGTTCTGATGCGAATAAACAGAACGACAAACCGATAAAAACGGAAACTTGGAAATAATGCGTGGGAAAAACGGGCTTAATGCATGTGCGTAAAGTGTCGTCCTGGATTAGCCTAAGCAGCTCCGCACATGCTATACTCGGATCCGGCACTTTCCGCCTACTTATGGAATTTATGTTTAGACTTTGA
>CM051029.1:0-40000 GCA_027627225.1 Congeria kusceri
TTTCTAAGAATGGAGTGGTGAATTCTTACGGACCCAGGGCTGGCTTACGAGACCAGTGGGGACACCGAATCTGAGGTATATCTTGTTGGAGGCAGAATCATAGAATCAACGATAAATCATAGTATTATCCGTTTAGTATAAATCAAACTATTTCTTATGCTAAAGCCTTCTTGGACATGTTGGAGCCCGATAGGAATGCCTACTATATCATATGCAGCACTCATAACTATCATCATAACAACTGTGACTTTGTAACAGCGTCTGATATATCAATGAGATTAAATCATTGCAATTTCTTGGCCATGACAGTTTGCACTCTGATATGATGGCTAAATATGAAGATGACTTTGACAGTTAACATCGTTTTTTTATTTGTATAATTGTTCAACCAGTATGTACCAACATGACTACTTTTGTTTTTAGACCTACTGTTGTAAGTTATCCAACAACCATTTAACCCAATCATCCCGCAGTCTCACATTATTAGTATTATATACCGTTTTGATAAATATATCAGCAATATGGATTTTGCATTCGCTACGAAGCAAATAGTAAGCTAGACCACGTATCTTCTTTTGCGTGGCCATCTGTCTGATTAATTTTAGTTTGATGGCAATAAGCATTGTGCTGATTCTGTTGCCAACATGTGATAATTAATGCCATGCTGTAGAACGTTTTGGTCATGCTTGTACTGTTCTTTTATGATAGTTTTGAACGATTGATCATTGACGCTGTTTAAGAGATGTCATATATTCACAATTAAATGGAACGTGAGGTTTGAATCTTACCGTATGTTTTCCCTTCAGTGCCGCAAAGTTGTAAATTACTTCTGAAATGCATGTGTCAACTTATTGTCACAAGATCATTGACGTCTAACGACCTTTCTATCAAATTCAGAGTCATCAGCCTCTAAAGCTTTTTAATACTGACTTACACTATATATATGTTATATAATTCATCCCGTATATAGAGACTGCTCCATATTAAATCTTACGAAACGGTGATAAGTTCTGGGATCTCTCATAATGCAAACTGTGTATGTATTTCAGTTTTAAACTGTATGCCGTGTTGATATGTTGAAACGTCATATGTATGATCTCAGTCAATGAATGACATTGTAAATAGTATACGGTAAGTCATGATGCTTAGTTCAAGTTATATTTGAGTTTTGAATGAATAGTGTTGCATCTTGCATTTGGGGTACGCGTATCAATTGAAATAAGTTGATGATATTACACAATTCTGATTCGTCAGTAACTTACCTACAGCTTTATAGATCTGAAACACTTTGAATTGGTATGTTTTGTCTATTACTATTTTGAATAGCCCGTTTTAAAACATATGTTCAAAGTTGTATATATTTGTATATATTTAATAAAATACATTAAAACATGTATCTTTGATTATGTTGTTAATGTCAGGGTTTGTCAATGCCAATATGATATGACATGCCTTCAGATTGAACTTGAATTAGACAAAATTACTCGTATGTGTTTTTACCAACATTTGTAAAAAAAGTGTGCAACTAGTCAATTTACTATTAAAATACTCTGTTAAAGTAGGTGTCTTATATGAAGATGATATATACTAGTTTTGCGAGTAAACATTTGTTTCAGCGTGTACCACTGCTACGAATAAGTTATGCAAACAAAATCGTTTTTTATCGACTCAGTGTTGTTGTTTTTTTCTGTCTGGTTGGTAGCTTTAGAAAACTCATGGGGTTGCCAAACACAGGATCTAATTTGTATGGCCTAAGGCCTATTCCCACAATTTGTCGACAGAGTTTACTGAAGTACATAGGACATTGCATTGAACAATCTACATACGCGTTATGCAAACATGCCCGATGACATTCTTCCTGGTTATAATTAATGCCCTTTCATTACTGAATAATAAGTAACAAAAATCGTAATTTTGATAGTAATGTACAATGTACGTAATCTTGACGATATGTCAAACAAAATAGCAATATTTTCTTCTAAGTTGGGAGGGTATAAGGCTGTGCTAAATATTTATCTAGTATCCATTTAAGATCATTTGAAACTGTGGAAAGTAATATAAGATTAAGTGTCTGATTTGTTTATTGAAGGTAATGATTATGAGTCCATAACGCGGCAGTGCAAGGTTTAATATGAAATTCCAAGCAAAGTGTTTTCAGACGTAGTAAGAATATTTTTCAGCAATGAAGTATATAACGTTGGTATCCTGCGTAGTCGTTAGTGAGTCATACATGACTTAAAACATTCCTGAGTCGGCGTACGACAAAAGAGTAAATCGTACGTCGAGGCAGAAGCTCTATCTTGCCCTGTCGAACAACCACGCACGTTTACGCAGGTATAGGTGGGACCTATTTCACGTCGACGTACGACATCGCTGATTTTAGATGTCTCCAATACGACGCAGGACATAATATATGACGTCCTACGTCCTACGCAGGTTCACGCAAGACTTTGTAAGAATCTTACCTCCAGTTGGTAGGTTTTTGAACAAGTTCAAAAACCAGCTAAGAGTGATTTTTAGACTTAAGACAACGCACGACATTCAAAAACTAAGTAGGAACAGGCAGGACTCGGTCAGGATTTTTAGTCGTAGACCTATCTTATACTTGTTTTAGCTGTAGTGTGACTGGGGCTTTAGCTACAGTGTGACTGGGGCTTTACCTATTTGAAACTCTACTATTTTGTTCCAGTAGTTCTTATAGGTTTGCCGTTGATATTCTTGACTAGCTCACACTCTTATAAAAAAGCCGCACTTTTAATGGTACGGATATTGCTGTACGCTTGGAGTAATTTCGAATTTTAATAACCAAACAATGTTTGCGCCCATATTGTACATTTGTGTTCAAGTTCAAACATAGTTTTATACAAATGATTGGCATTCTGCTTTTGTCATATTCATGCCATCGCAGAATATCAAATTATGAATATGTTTAGAATGTTAAGATTTACCATGCCTAAACGTTGCATATAAACTCATGGGTAAGTTGCACCGAAAACCCATGTCTCTTCATTCCGGAGCGACGTTAAAATAGTTTGTGTTTTTTTTTTAACAAGGTTGGTATGTCAGAAAATATGATGCGCATACGAAATGTGCGTTCTTATACAAAGACAGTATATGTTTAAAAACATGACGGTTTTGTTAGGCATAAATGCTTACTTCCATTGAATGGACATGTAAAAGGAAAACACCTGGTTCAATTGTTGGCCTTGTTAGTTTGTGAAGTGAACAAAATCATAGGTTATTTGACAAAATTGACAACAAATACCGTAGGATGTGTCGCCCAAAACCTAAGAAAGTAAATGTGATAGTGCATGTCAGATGTATATGTATTCGTGACTGGTTGTGTATTTCGTACTTCGTGAGGCCCATCTTTCCCGAAGCGGCATTACGTAATGTGTGTGTAACCTCAATCCTTAGCCACCTTATTTACTTTTTAGACACATCTAAATTGGGATAGCGGGGATAATTCAAATCATAGCTGCAATTTAAGGATATCGCTTTGTTACTGAAATATGTTTTCTTGTGTCGAGGTACCCATAGGAAACCCACTTGTATGGTATTGTAGGCACAATCCAAACTCTCAATTCCTTAGCTGAACGGTACTTGTGTTATTTAGTACAAAACTCTCTGTGCTGTCTCATGAGCCATACGATTTTTGCCCTATGAAGAAGTATATAGTAGTCTATATAATAATATAGTTTGAGAATGAGCAATAACGCTAGCCAAATTAAAATAACGCTGCCTCAAATTAATTAGTTTAAATAATTATTAATACATAAGTTCAAGTGCAAAACTCTATATCAAATAGGAATGCAACGGATACCCGACAATGCCCTCATTCTCGGTTCCATAAAAATTATCTTGAGTTCGGTTTCTCATTGGAAAAATCGGGTCGGGTAGGGTAATACATTGATAGTGCTATTCAACCTTTTTTTATCATCGTCATCTTTCTTAAAAGTCTTCTTAATCTAAATTCATATACAACAAATTCATAAAACCAAGACCCAACAGGCATAGGTGTTTCTATTTGTCAGTTTCGTTTACAAATAAAAGCAAATATTCTGCTGGTCTCTTGGATATTTGAGTGCATCGTTGAACGAACACCACTAAATAGTTGTATGAACGTCTAATGCCAATAATAGTTTCAAACCGTCAAGTTGAGGAAATATGTGTGGCAGAGTTCTTTGGCTTTTAACGGGACTGATTTTAGACTCAGAGCATCGTTATTTATACGATCAAACCTAAGTAAATGTCACATTTATCGTTAATGAAAAGCAGTGATCAAATTTTTACAGCCAACGAAACTGTTGACGGTTGGGAGTTTTTTTTTAATTCAGTATTCATCCTTTCCTTTCCCTGCGCCATTTAGTTTCCCCGTCAAAGTCACGCATCGAATGGCGAATCAAGACCTTTATCACGCTTAAATATGCATACACAAGAAGAACGTGCATTATTTACTGCTGAATTATTACCGTAAACCCTCTGCAAAAAACTATGCAAATAATTTACCAAACAAATCTGTATTTTTTCGAAACGATAATACCTTTTTGATTACAACGATTTTATCAAGGTTCAATTCTTAGAATATTAACTATCCTGTAATACATATAATTTGTTTACATGTATCAATTCAGTTCAGTTCTAACTTGATAATTGTGTTGGTTTCCGTATCATTTAACTCAAGTCATTAATATGAAAAAAATGAGATTTTGGGGTAAAATACATGTATATACTATAGAGCTTGAGGAATTGGGTCCTATTCGGCCCAGAATTCTCGTTAACAAACAACAATGCTGATGACACACGTCCAGTGAACAATTAAGGCAACGGGTACAGTTCAAACTTCATAGTTCCTTTCTAACAGTAGTTCAGAACTAATGTCCGATCATGACATATTTGTAGCTCTAATCCTGCTGCAAATTAGCTAAATTCTGATATTGTTTAGATGTAAACAGTATTACATTTCAATTAATAACAAGGACATCAGTGAAACCGATCGATGCTGTCCAATGCGCTTTGTCAAGCAATATAAATGCAATGAAAAGGGCACATATATTAAAATGATTAAAAATCACTAGGCAGGACCAAATCTGACACCAAAACTGTATGTGAACATGTCACAAACAAGAATAATTTCATTAATCGTCTAATCTTCAAAGTAGTAACAATGTAAACTTATCGGAACAGCCCGCTAGAGGTACAGAGTTGATGTTTTCTTTAAATTATATAAATACCCAACACGACGCGCAAATACCCGACCCGAAAAAAAGATACCCGACCCGACACAAATTTGCTACCCGTTGCATCCCTAATTTCAAATGTATATTTACATGAAAGTTTCTTCTAGTTCTTTTTCTTCTTCTTTTTCATCATCTTCTTCTTCTTCTTCGTCTTCTTCTTCATCGTATTATTATTATTGTAATTATACTAATTATTTTTATCTTAATAATACTTATACTAATACTACGAATACTAATACTAATACTAATACCAATAATAATAATAATAAAATTATTATTATTAGTATTATTATTATTATTATTATTATTATTAATAACAATAATAATAATAATAATTATTATTATTATTGTTTTACTACTACTACTACTACAACTACCACTACTATTACTACTTTTACTACAACTACTACTACTACTACTTCTACTACTACTACTACTAATAATAATAATAATAATAATAATAATATTAATAATAAATCATGATAATAATACTAATATTATTATTATTATTATTATTATTATTATTATTATTATTGAATGTGTGGATGATAAGCATAAAACAATTACAAATGTAAATGAAACAAAAAATACCCATCAATGGGGAAAAAACCTGCGCGTTTCTTTACTTGAAACAAAATGTATTAGCTCCCCATTGTATAAGCGGAATTGCGCGAATCATATTATGAGATAGCCAACTGATAGCATATCGCCTGATTTAAAACCACGTAAACATATATTTAACTATGTCAAGGCTCCGTTGTTTGTGCAGAAAAAGCCGTACTTTAAAGGCTCCAAATACGCATTAGGCAAACAATATGTTTCGTTGTGCAATGTTAACAAATGAATAAAACAGCATTACCCGTTGTATCCTTTACACACACACACACATATATATTTAACAACGTTTTCTTAATCCGAGAATCATATGTAACCATTTAAACTGTTTATAAATAAAGAGTATGTTTACATATTCGTGTATTTTTTGAATAAATCAAGGTTTAAATTCCGAAGCAAGGCCATTCACAATATCAACTAAAACCAGTAACACTTTCAGAAAATGTAAACTACATATAACTCATATTCTATGGTCTAGGTAGACATGGTGTACTTAGTTGTCTTCAATATTCTTCAATCCCAAATACATTTAGATTGTTCTTATTTTTGTTTAAATAACGTGCCTTTAATATTGCGTACGTGAGTGTTTGCGTTCAAAATATGTCAGTACGCCCTTTGTTAATAGCAACCAGGTGCACGCCTCATAGCTACACATTGTACCTGTGCAACATGATACGACCTAGGGCAATCCCGGTCTGATGCAACGATACCCCTTCAAAGCTTAGTTTTTTTCTTCGGTGAATAAGGTTTTGCACGCCTGACTGTCGCTTATTGGAAATATTTAGTGTAGTTGCCGTGCAACTTGGAACAGGAAGAAAATAATGTCTTGCATGTATTTTCGATGACTAACCCAGACAGGCAGAGCTGTTATCGATGAAATACTTCCTATTTCCCGGGTTTAAAACTTCCTTGCGAAACGGATATTTATTAGCTTGTTATTATATTATTTTTCCGGTCATTGTTAACAACATGTAGTAAAACACCGTTGGTGTTAAAATGGAGTACAATTCGAATGTCTTGCATTTACATGATTTAGTCTTACGCCAAAAACTCTCGTTATTGCTTTGTACACGAACACTTAAAAAATAGACCAAATGATACAAGTGGAAGGAAAATGCACGAACAACCAAACAAAGGCTCATTACAATGCAGTGTTCCCCTTCTGTTAGATTAAGATATTGGATCTTGTTTAAGTCATTACATGTTCATGCGTGCTTATGCATCATTAAGAGCTTTTCAATAGCTGCCTGAAGTAGATATTTCACATTAGATAATACATATTGAGTTTCACAAACATTGCAGACAAACCTATTTCAACAGATCACATCATAATTATAATATGCTAAACAGACATCTAAAATCTGACAAAATAACTATTTAAGCTTTCGATTCAGTGTCGTCAGAATCGTTCAATTATTGGAACGATTGATTATTAATATATAAGTCTCATCTTGCGAAATATGAAATAGGCTCCAATAAACATAATAAAAGCTAGTCTGATCAAGTTCTAGTCAGGGTGATCTGCAAATTCAGTCCAAATACAGGCTGTAATAGATTATATTTAAAGATTATAAGTACATGAGACTGAAGTAAAAGGCGGTTGATGTGTAGGGGTAATCGGAAACTATTGTCTAAATACCCTAAATCTATTCTTAAGCGTTCCCTTTAATCGAATCTGGCCGTGGTCCAAACAATAAACAAAACTCAATAAACTTCAATGTCATATGCAACCATTGCATACATTTAGGTCACAGCTATATTGATTGCGGCAAACTTGCTTGCAGAGGCTTCTTCAGTTGCTAGCCCACAATAAGAGCTATTGATAAACCTGTATTCATTGTTTTATGGTCCGTGTGGGTTTGATATCAGCTTTTTTTCTTCCTGTTAAAAGCCTTAACTTTCAAGTTACCCTGCACGAACGTTTAATTTATGATTGTTTGTATGCAGGTATTCATGAACGCCTTAGGTAAACAGTCAATTTATGGCAGTTAAATTTAAAGCTTGATCAATCTGAATACAATCGGACATACATGTAGGAGCGCTTATATATCTATTTTACGACGTGTGTGTTTAATATTAAACTAGCTGCACAATGCAGTAACTTAACGAATGGCACTTTTAAGAATGTCTCATAATCACAATCCGAAATCATCCGAAGACTAACTTTTAACTCGAAAAATTATCCTACCCTGAAATTGCAAAAGCAAATCATGGGCAATTCTTTTTTGAGTTGTGATAACTATCTCTAAACACACCTTTCCTCAATGGACGTTTTGTGAAACACTGTTCTATTGTTAGATTTGTGATAAAATGCGGCCCATGTGTTGTCCACTTTATAACTGAGTGGACACCATTGTAGTCTGTGTTTGGTCTTGTGTCTTCATATTCCCCTTTATTTCGGCAATTATTTAAATCGCAAATCTTCGATTTTGTCTCATGATTTTGTTTCCTGTATTAAGTCATGGGATAAAAATAAAATACTAACTATGTTGTTGTTTTATAAAGGTAATTGTATTTGCTCAGTACAACAAGAAACTCAATAACCAATGTAAGCGATTCAGAATAGATTTGTAAGCTTCACTAGATAAATGCAAAACAATTTAAAACAATAAAAGGCTCCTTTGTTAAGCAACAACATTCATTGGTACATAACACAAATAAACAATAATGTAATGTGGCTATATGATAAACACATATACATATGTATAGGAATTGATAAATAATGCCATATATGTTTGTTACATAATCTATCAATAGGTCCGAACAGCCATTGGTGACTAAATATAAAAGTCATGTGCATGCCCAAACTCATGTCTTATGAGCTAACATTAGATGCGTGGATTTCCCAAAATGTGTACCCGGCTTGCAAATACAAATTCACACACAGCAACAGGAACCAGATTTATTACACACATTTGGGCTAACAAAGATTTGTGGAATTTCTCATTTGGTTCACGACATGTGGATTGAAAACTGTACAAATAACAGTGAAACCAGCACCGCGTTCTTTTCTGTTTACGAACAACAATGACGTCATTTTGTTGATTTTCTGATGCCATCATATTTGTTTGGTTTGATTAAGTAGGTTTGTATCTCGAATTTATCAGAATGAGTGTTAAATAAAATCGGCATTGGATCATAATAAGTAATCTGTAAGGTGATTTTGCTAGCAAACTTATTTATAGATTATATAACATTTGTATACTCGTTTTGTGAGGATGCTCATGTCCTGATGTATATTGTCAATACTCATTACTTTTTTCACGTAGTACAATTCGAGCGTTGAAATCAGAAGGTACTAACTGCTATTGACTTTAATCAAGTTCAATGGCAATTAACCAGTAGACAGAAATTATCGCTGCGCCTTTATGATTGTCCAGGGTTATTTGTCCAAGGGTTTTAAGTAAATCGATTGAATTATGCAACCATGTGCTTATGTCCACCACTGTAATATAAACCCGTAATTGGTCAGCCTAATCCTTGTTTGACAATTTTCTACTGGTCAATTGCAATTAGTACCTTCTGGTTTTCAAAACTCGTAAGTACGAGACATGGTATAATTTGAGACATTTTAGAGACGTAAGTAAAAATAATGATATAACATACAAATCAAACATGCTCTTGGTGCATATACATGTAATGCACACAAATGTTAGGTAAATATATTGTGACGTTAATACAAAGTTAAAAAAAAGTGCTTATTAAAATATTTTTATCGTAATAGTTTTATACATTTTCGAATAGACAGCCAGAATGCAATAAATTCAAACTGACATATAACATATCAGTTATAAGGAAAGCTGTTAGCAATAATTGTCTTCCATTTACAACACATACTAAATAATAATTATACTTTTATTTATATAACTCGTAACCAAAACAATTTACTAGTCTTGGTAGGTATATAAACTATTGTCATTTCGTACAACAAAATTTACATGCACAAGTACTAGCTACACAATTCTTGATTCTAATGAAACTAGTCACTTTCTCATCTACTTTCAGTTACTGTACAGTTGTTTTTTTTCACAATGAATACAAAACGGAAAACATACTTCTTTGATTCTGTCACAAACACATTATGTGTTTGAATACACTAGGAGCCCCTCGACATACTCCTTCATGAACTCATGGCAGAGCCGGTACTGTGCCTGAAATGTTTCAGTTATGAAATCAGAAAATGTGTTCATATGGTCAGTCAGTAAGCCAGCCAGCCAACCATACATTCCGGATGACAGCCAGCATGATAGTCTGTCTGTCTGTCTGTCTGTCTGTCTGTCTGTCTGTCTGTCTGTCTGTCTGTCTGTCTGTCTGTATGTCTGTCTGTCCGTCAGTCTGTCTGTCTATTTGTCGATCCGTCCGTCCGTCCGTTTGTCTGTCGGTCTGTTTATCGGTCTGTCCGTCTGTCCGTCAGTCTGTCTGTCTGCCGGCATGTATGTCTGTCAGTGTGTATGTGGCTGTGTCTGTCTGTTTTTCTGTTTGTCTGCCTGTTTGTCTGTCTGTCTGTCTGTATATATGTTTTCATGTATGTCAGTCAGTCTGCCAGTTTGTCTTTCGTTATGTCTGTTTGTTAATTGGTCTGTCTGTATTTAGATTTATGTGATCTTTAGTGAGTCAGAAGTCTTCCTGTCTGTCTGTAGGTATTTTGGTACTTCTGTCTGTAGTTTTATATGATCGATCAGTGAGTCAGATGTCTGTATGTACGTCTGTCTGTCTTTGTCTGTCTGTCTATCTGTCGGTCTGCCTGTTTGTATGTTTGTCTGTCTGTATTGGTATGTTTGCCTGTCTGTATGTTGGTCTGTGTGTAAATCTATATGAACGATCAATGAGACAGTGAGACGGAAGTATGTATATCTGTAGGTCTGTCTGTCTGTCTCAAATGACCAAATAAGGCGCGTTCGCGAGTAAATTATGCACACCGATTAAAAAATTATGCCGAAAAAATAAAATGTGGGCGTACATTTACGCACACGTTTTCTATGTTCCCGTACATAACGTCAAATGTTAGTGACTGCAAGACAGCAGAATATGGTAGTTTTGAAGGCCTGCCTACCTGTATGTGCAGTTCAGTTATTAGTACTTAAAGTCTTAAAATGTTCAGAAAGTTTACTTGCAATATATGTTTATTTAAGTGGTGTCGCTATATTATACTGGGTTATTATATTAATACTCTCACATAATTTTTTGTTGCATATAAATTTACCACATACTATCCTACATAGAGTGTACTTTTACCCCCAATAAATTCTGCCTGCCTAACTTCCTGTCTGTCTGTCGGTCTGTCTATCTGTCTGTCGGTCTGTCTGTCTGTCCTTCGGTCTTTTTGTCGGTATGTCGGTTTGTCTGTTGGTTTGTCTGTCGGTTTGTCTGTGTGTTTGCTAGTCTGCCTGTGTGTTTGTCGGCCTGTTTGTGTGTCTGTGTTTTTATATGAGTCAGTAAGTCAGAGGTCTGTCTGTTTGCCTATCTGTTGTTCGGTCTGTAATTCGGTCTGTATGTCGGTCGGTCGGTCCGTCGGTTGGCCGATCGGTCGGTCAGTCTGTCAGTATGTCTGTCTGTTTGTATGTTTGTCTGTCCGTAGGTTGATATAACTTATTAGTGAGTCAGAGCCTGTCTGTGCGAGTATCTGTATGTCCGTTTGTCTGATTGTCGGTGTGTCTCTCGGTCTGTCTGTCTGTTTGACTATAAAACATGTTGAGTTTTGGAGCGAACTGCAGTCTGTCTATCTTTCAGTATGTCGTATTTATGTGTGTATGTTTGTCAGCCTTAATGCGGTAGGTTTATTTTGTACGTATTTCTATCGGTGTGTCTGTCTGTTCGTCTAACGATATTTTTATATGTATTTCTGTCAGTCTGTATATCTGTTTGCCTGCCAATCAGGCTATCTGTCTGTTCTTATGATCGTCTGTCAGCCTTTTTGTCTGTTTTGAAATTGAGTGTATAATCGCATTAACGGTCTTTCAGCTTTCTGTCAGTTGGCTCGTCCGTTCGTCTATCTGCATGTATGTATATCTGTCACTACGTATATACATTGTATGTCTTGTTTGTCTGTCTGTTTATCGACATGTATGTCCATCGGGATGTCTGTCTAGCTGTTGCTATGCCTGTATGTCTATCAATATGTCTGTCTATTGTTTCTCTGCCTCTCTGTTGGTGTGTTATTATGTCCGCATCTTGTTCGTAGTGCATATATATCGGTCTGCCTGTATGAGTCTATAGATGTTTGTCTGTCTGCCTGTGTATACATATACAACGACAGTTTTGATAATAGTAACACTTTTCTCATCTTTATATAGCGTTCATGGAAGCAACTCACTGCTTTTTCCAAGGACAATGACATTTTAAACTTGACCATGTTTCATCATTTACAATGAGTATTGCTTTCTGTAAAAAATAGCAACAACAAAAACAAGTGTACTTCGTTATTGCATTTAAATTTACCTCGTTAGTTATGACTTGCTCCCTCCTACGTCTGATATGTCTCACTGTTTCTGCCACAGCCACCTCCCCATCCCGTTTACTTCGCTCGATGAGGCACCATAGCACCGCCACAAGACCACTGCGACTGTATCCGTCACTTGAAGAATAATAAAGTGATTTAGTAATAAGTCACAGCTTAAATTGTCAGTTGACCCCATTATCAATGTTTTTGTTTTCGAGAGCATATATGCTTTGTTTTATATGGTGTTATCTTATCATCATTCTGTAAGTCCTGAAAAATATGCATAGAAACAAATGATGATATATAGTAGAAAATATTACGTACCTGCACTGAATCCCTACTGGACCTTCTGCAGAAGCGCGTTCTTGAACGTCGGTCAACAGACTAAGTAGTTCGTTTGTCTTGCACACATCAAACTGTTTTGACCATGTTGTGAATCGAAATACCTGGACATCAAAACTATCGCGCTACAAAAAGAAGAAAAAGATATATTAAATTATTAATAAAAACGTCAACATATTTTATGACGTATGCACATGGTAATTCACAATATAATTTATTTTGTACCTCTCCGATATGTTTGAATCTCACAACATATTCTTGGAAGTGCTGCTTCTGTGCGCACGATATCGATGAGGCAGTGAAAGGGCCTATCACAACACTTTCTCCACTCTCAGGTAAGTAGGGTTCCACCTTAACATAAGTGCAGTAACTAATGTGATTGTTTTACATATTTTTTATTGCGTTCTCAACGTACACAATATTTTATAAAGCATTCTTGTTTTTGATAACTTTTAAATAAGTTGAAAATACATATTATCAATATCTTATATATAAAATCATGTCGAAACGCACTGTTTCCGTAAAAAGAACAAATTACCTGATCGCTCAATGTAACAACAGTCCGAACGTAATGGTCGTGTAGTAACCGCACAAAATCTATATCTGAGCTTGTCTTCGCTGACTGCGTAAGTATTAATCTGTCTCCGTCTTGAAACGTCTTAAATATAAAACAAAATAGAGGTTAACATAACAATTTAATACAATGTATATTTACGTCAAAATTCAAGAATAATAAACTATTAAGCACTCGGAATGAGCAGATCCGGCCGAAGCAGCTCATTTACTGTAAATCAATTAATAACTTTTTGAGTAATTTCTCACAAACAAACAACCAGACAAACAAACCTACGCCGGCAAACACATAACCACCGCGACGCAGACGGGAGTTATTATTCCGTGCGTTTGTTCGTTACTTACCGAGATGTACACGGCATTTATGTAATCTGTGTGTCCCTTCGTGTTGATAGCCACGTTAAGCACGGGGCGATATTTGTCATCTGCAAGACACAACATGCGCAGCTGTTACAAAACATTTAACACATTTGAGTAAAGTGTCTATAATTTTAAAATCGTATCAACTTCAAATACAATAATATATACGATAGTAATATCTCGAGGATTGACCAAAAAGCTGTCGTAACTAACTTTTTTTTTTTTTTACAGTGGAAGAAAAAACTGTTATTTTACTTAATTAATTCAGCTTTATAAACTTTAATTAACCAATAAGTGATACAATTATATTATTTTACTTATTAAAATGATGCAGTCTGCACAAAAATTATTATTATTATAGCATTGTATTAAAAGGTTTTTAGCTTACAGCAGTTTTTCGATGAAATCTGTTTAAACCCCAGTTTAACAATTTATGGGAAACTGTCGTAAATAAAAAAAATACAACTTTCCATTTATGATTTGTTATCATAGTTAACAAATGGGACACTGTTTGTTTAAAATTATTTAACACTTGCTAACAAATTCTAATTCTAATAATTTCGAATTAACTTTCATGTAGGAACAAACTTAATGGAAAACTCTCTGTAACTCAAGTTACGACAGTTTTCCATTTTCTGAAATGGGACATTTGAGTTACCAACCTTTTGCATTAAGGGGTTTAAGGGGTTTTAATTAGTAATATGGTCATACTATTTGTATGCCATATGTTTAAGTAGTAAATATGACAAAAATGCCAAAAAGGGATTTTTGGAAAAAAAGTGAGTTACATCAGTTTTCCATTCAGCCCTCGATCTGGTGAAAAACAAATAACTAATAGTGTACCTGGAACAACACATGGATCGAAATTTTTAATCATGTTTTCGGGTTTTTCACCATCTAAAACTTTTATGTAGTCACCGTCTGCTGTTTCTTCCTCACGATCAGGAATGTGCGACTGGCAAATCGTCTACAGAAACGAGACAAGCAGAATGTCCAGTGAATTATATTTTAAAAATATGTATAACCTATTTGATTAGATAGACATAAACATATTTGATTAAAATATAAAATAGACGAAACAAATAAGACAATTGCAGATAATATTTATATAACACACAATGAGATATAATTTTTGTCGGATGTTTTTTGTCTAAAACATAATTTGACCAAAATATTTTTTTCGATATGAACATGGATTAAAACAATGATTAGAGTTTATTACTAGCATCACATACGAATCATATAATTTAACATGCAGTAACAAGAAACTTTCATCTGTTAACACTAGAGTGCTAGGTTGACTTTGACACATAGCCTGCGTACCAGAGAAGCTAAAACGACATGAATTCTTGATATTTAGAAGCTAACATTGATATTCTGTATTTTGTATGCTTATTAAAGTTTAAGTATTCGAGTACCTAAACATATTCGAATATTTTCATTATTCGAATATTCGAATATTGGTTGCCATACTTCATTAATACGGAAAAAAACGATTTAACATTGAAAAAAAAAAATACCGGAAATGTTCGCCTTTTAAATTAATAGTTGATTTGTATACTGCCCAAACACGCATATGTATGCAATAAAAAACAACAACATATTGTTCTGGATTTACTTGATATTCCTGGTTGAGATAATCAGATGCGCGTTTGTTTTCTAAATATGCCTTGTTTGACAGCACTTCGCCAACTGGACACAGAGCTTCACACAGCACCTCGTGGAGGTATAAATATTGGTTCTGTATAAAACGTCAAATAAATAATTTTTGATTACAAGAAGACATACCATTCGATAAGCTACCCACGTTTCCAACGCTTAAAACTGTACATTTGAAAACATATTAAATGTATTTACAATATATAATCAGTGCAGATGAACTTGGACATTTCTTTAATTTGCAATTACCACTGCTATTGTACAGATGTATCAAATTATGAAAATTGTAATTCAGTTTTAATCTTTAGTTGGCATGAAATAATTGAGCAATCAAACCTTTGTCTGAACCATGTTGATCCTTTGTTCACGAAGCAATAGTACGGCGTCGAACACGTTTATTCGTTTCTCTGATACTCCTTGATCGTAAAGATAGTCAAGTGCGATAAATGTCCCAGATCGACCCACACCGGCACTGGCGAAACAGAACACATTAAACCAGAATACAGTTTGATAAGATGACATAGTTTCACACACCATAACATATCACGTTTTCATTTGAAATTGTAAAGCATTCACAACTTTAAAACAATAAACTAATGATAAACCTGCAATGAACAATCCAGGGAGCATCAACAGGTTTTTCAACACTGCGGACCTTGCGCCAAAATTGCAGAAGGGAAAAAGCTGTGTCTGGTACATCTTTGTCAGGCCAGGCGGTAAAGTGTAAATGATTGACAGTCTTAGAAGACCCCGACTACAAACAGTTATGTATCTCATTCAAGCTCATGCAAAGAAAAATAGCATCAACATATGCATGAAGGTATAAAATGCAGACATTACCTATTATATAACGCAATTGTTTTATAAATTATACCCGCGTGCATTGCAACTTGCGAATAACAAAGTCGGCATAAGTTTCTTCTGCAAGGAGATGTATTGTTGAGTCACCATACTGGCAGTCATTTCCAGCGTCTGTAGGCCAGTACTGGAAGCATTTTCTCTGTAAACATATTTTATGTACTTATATTACAGAATAGAAATGTTTTTTTAAACTCGAATTACACATACACACACACTCGTTTTATACACGACATAATCAGGTTAATCAGACTAAACCAATAGTAACAGTACACTATGTACATTGCGAAACAGAAACATAATGTTTTTATACCTTCGACTCCTCTACTAGATTTGTAACCATGACCACAACTCTGACATTCTTTTCCCAAATAAGTCTCCATAAATCCGCTCTTGTACCAGCTAATGGTCCTACCGAATAAAAATAGGTAAAAATAAGTACATAATAAATAAATACATAAATCCAGTAAATAAAATAAAATAAAATAAATAAATAAATAAATAAAATAAGTAAAAAATAAATAAATAAATAAATACATAAATAAATAAATAAATAAATAAATAAATAAATAAATAAATGAATAAATAAATAATTGAATAAATAAATAAATAAATCAATCAATAAATCAATCAATAAATAAATACATTATTACATCTATAATTAAGATGCCAAAATAAACAAGAAACGTGGCAATGCACCGAAAACCAAATTTGTCGAATGAAATGCATTAAAGTCATAACAAGAATATGTTTTTTTAGAAATGGTGACCTTCACCTGCACCCAGCCCACCCCATATGCAATTTCAACTGAGGCCGAGATATAAGGTATCTACATATAATGTTTCATTGAAATATCTCAATGTCTTCTAAAACTATTGAGCGGAAACTTGTTTGTATAGTTTTAGTAACGGTTACCTTGACACCATCCACTCCATACTACAAGCAAGGTCTAGATATAAGATATGTATGCATGAAATTTCATTAAAATATTTCAATGTGTTTTCAAGTTATTGAGCGGAAACCGTTTTGTTTTTAGTAACAGTGACCTTGACCCCACCCACCCTATACGCAATCTCAAGCGAAGTCTCAATATAAGATATTTATTTATGAAGTTTCAGTAAAATATCTCCATGTGTTTCTAAATTTTAGCGATAATGACTTTGACCCCTTCCACCCCATACGTAAGCCCAAGCGAGGTCTTGATATAAGGTAATCCATGTATGAAGTTTCATTGAAATATCTTAATTCGTTCTCAAGTTTTTGAGGGGAAGCCATGTTTTTATAGTAACGGTGACCATGGCCTTGACTCCACCCAGCCCATACGCAATCCCAAGCGAGGTTCAATATAAAGTATATATGTATTAAGTTTTATTAAAATATCTCAATGCAAGCTCAAGTTATTGAGCAGAAACTGTTGGGCTATTTTTAGTTACAGTGAACTTGACCTTGACCCGCACCAACCTCATATGTAATCCCTTGCGAGGTCTCTATACAAGGTATATATGCATTTAGTTTTATTAAAATAGTTCAATGCGTTCTCAAGTTATTGGGCGGAAACCGTTTTTCTATTTTTTTGTAAAAGTGATCGTGACCTTGACCGCACCAATTCCATATGCAATTCCAAGCGAGGTCTTGAAATAAGGTATCTATGTATGAAGTTTCATTGAAATAGCTCAATTCATTCTTGAGTTAGAGAGCGGAAACAAAAAGTTGACGCTGCCACTACGCCTTTAATGTTGCACTATGACCTTGACCTAGGACATGATTTTTGCGCGCGACACCACACCTCACCATGCTAGTCTCTTCTGCCAAAAGTTACTTGACATTCCAGCCATGCCGGACGAATATATGCTCTGGATTAAGTTTTAAGGATTGATTTAAGTATCTGACCTTGAATTTTGATCTTAATCTTTGATATAGGGACCTGGTTCTTGCGCACAACACTCTGCCTCACCATGCTTGTCATTCATGCCAAGTTATTTGAAAATCCATCCATGCTCGACATAATATGCTTCGGACAATGTGTTAAGAATATTTATTTCTTAAATTTGACATTAGAGCTTAATTTGTGACCTTGACCTTTGAACTAGGGACGTGGATCTTGCGCGCCACACTACTTATTACGCGAGTCGCTATTGCCAGGTTATGTGGAGATCCATCCATGCTTGACAAGGGTATGCTGCGGACAAAGTGTTTAGGATTGATTTCTTAAATTTGAATTTTGACCTCGACATTGGAATAAGGGACCTGGCTTTGTTTCTATGCCTGTTACGTCTGCCAAGGTATTTGAAAATCCATCTATGCTGGAAAAAGATATGCTCCTGACAAAGTATTTAGTATGTATTAATTAAATTTTACATTTAACCTGGATTTGTGACCTTGACCTTGGACCTAGAGACATGGTTATTGCGTGCAACACTCCGTCTTACTACGCTTGTTACTTCTGTCAAGTTATTTGAAAATTCATCCATTCTTGACAATTATATTAATCGGACAACGAGGTAAGGATTAATGTCTTATATTTGACATTCGGCCTTGAACTGTGACCTTTCATTTGAACCTAGGGACTTGATTCTTGCGCGCGACACTTTGTCTAATCATGCTTTTCACTTCTGCCAAGTTATTTGAAAATCCATATATGCTGGACAAAGTTATACTCCGGACAAAGTGTTAATGATTAAATTCCTATATTTGACATTTTACATTGAATCGTTAACTTGAACTTGGACATAGGGACCTGGTTCTTGCGCGCCTTACTCCGTCTTATCATAAGTTATTTAACAATCCATCCAGGCTGGACAAAGTTATGCTCCGGACCAAGATCTCCCGCCACCCGATGCTCGCCAGCCAGCCGCCCGCATGGGCGTTCCCATAATACAGACGTTTTTCAAGCGGGCACATAATGAATAAATAAATAAATAAATAAATAAATAAATAAACATGCTTACCCTGTGCAGCAATATATTTCTTTGGAGAGGAATAACCCTGTAATAAAACGTATAGAGTTACATGTGTAAAATTGACACAGTAATTATAATGTAAACACTACATATAACAGACACATTCTAATTAATAAAGAATACATTACATCTATGAAACTGGCATTGATGAAATCCGTGTCGATATCGTTTCCGATAACAGATAGTGTTACCCGATTTTTATCATCTGAAAAGAAAACAATGGCAAAGATTTAAAATAAAAGATTGTCGCGACTTATTTGTAATGTTATATGTGTTAAGTTCAAATTGAGCATTGTAATTCAGTGTACTATGTACCATGAAGAAAAACAGGTTAGTTTAGGTTCGTTTCAATTCGAAGATAATTATAATAAATGGGTTTAAAAATAATAGTCATACAGGTTCTCCTTTGTTTCTTGTTTGATGGAGTTGGGATTGTGTACTTAAATGACCAAATGTAATCGTTTATACATAAAAGACAGGTCGCAGCTACACCTTATTATTGTTTGTTCTTTTTGTCTCTCAAATTAGCTTTGTTTGCAGTGGCAATTTTTGCACAATGTTCCTACAACAGTTCATGTTCGCCAATTGTCTGCATGGGACGTATACAAGTGTTCTTATGCACCTTATTGTTATTAATGCATATTTGTCTACATGTTTGTTTCGAAATTCAGGAAACAACTTATTATATGTTGCCTCTTACAAAAAGGTACTTTTTTTTTTCTAACTACATTGTATTCAAATATAAACAAAGTGAAACTCCAGTTGCAACAGCAGGAGATAACTCTGTTTAGCAGCCCGGTGTCCTTTACTTATAGCAAGTGATCAATTGCTGAAAAGCAACACTGCACATCACAAAAACAAATAACAAACATAAAGCGCAAATGAATAAAACTGGGGCCCCCGCATTGGAACGGTCAACGCAACCCATTGGGGCTTTAAACCGGTTAACGGGCGCCCAAACCTCACACTTGGCCCAGAATTATTCACCAAATATGAAAGTGTAAATAAAAATTAACCGCATAGCATCGCAATTCAAATTTACAGCAATAAAAAAGAATACTATACAAATAAATTACCATTTAATTACTCAATGGCTAGATGTAAACCATACTAGCATAATTGCAACTTTTTGATGCACGATTATATAAAACAAAAAAAACAAGTCTCAACTACATCTCGTCTTTTCATAAAAAGATTTAAAGACATAACATCATATATTTCAGTTTTCAGATCACGGTCATGAAATTTCACGAAGGAGCCGTCATGTCGGTTGAAAAATGTTTTTATCACAATAAATGCTTTTATTAAACTAAATATAACATTATATACAATTCTACATTTTCAAACTAATCTTCCTTCTAGCAAGAATTGAAAAAAACAACAACTTAATGAACGTTTGTATTCAAACCAGTGTTCAAATCGAAAACGCAGTAAAAATATTAAATACAAGGGCACGATATATATACTAGATGACCCTACGCTTTGTCCCTGAGACAGTAGAAATATTTAAAAACAAAAAAAGTTAATGCTACTTATGCTTCATATTAAAACGATTGAATTTGTAACGATGAAAGAAATTCAGTATAAAAAACGAAGCATGTGCTTTTTTAATATAAGCGCAATATATCCTTTTGATAAGAAAGAGTGTACCAACTTATTAATTATACATTAAGCATTCACTTTAACATATTTACATCTGCGAACACGTTTCAAAACATCACTGTAAAATGATGGGTGGGATATTCCGTTAGTTAAGATCCACTTCAAAAAAACATTGCATTTAGAAACTAAAACACTATATTTTGGATACAATAAAGCAAACTTATTGCGTAGATCATGATACAAAAAACATTGTTTTAATATTTTTTATTTAGTGTAAGGTTACAGTCATTGAAATCTTTAACTCATGAGGAAGCTCTTGCATATCGAACTAATTGCAAAATATATATGCCATAGGAAGATACATTATAAATATTATTATCCAGGAAAGGGACAATTACAATTTCGAATTTAAAATCATCGAGTTATTCATATAGACGGATTTTAACTAGTAATAGTAAGATTCAGTCTTCGACGTTAAGCGGTGGACCGTGGACCGAGTCCACCAAATTTTAGCTCGGTCCAGCAAAAGTTGCGAGTAAACTGGACCGGTGGTCCAGCAACGAAATTTCCCTTGATAATTTGGATACCAGAAATCCCTAAAAATGTTTAATCAATAATTCTCAGTAAAGCGAAAATCGTCTTATTTGGATGCATACTTTTACAAAAGACGCCATGAAACTCAGTGTCAGATTCGCAACCGTTTCCGATTGCGTACGCATGATATTCTAAAACAAAGAAAGCCTACTCGGAAATAAACGCACTCTCCTTCTTCATCGGCGTGTCAATTATCGATAAATTATGTAAGCAGGAGGAGCTAGATTTACTACAGTCACCCAGTTAGCCAATGAGACTGCATTAAACTTCCAATATGTAAATGAGCGTAGTCGATACAATGTTTATCACGCCCTCATTGTAGGTAAAAGTGAAGTAATTTGTAACAAATTTTTGTGAGGTATGCACGTTGTTACCTGCGTGTTTGAAACACCCACAGGGCCCTCAATCTACGATTTTTGTCGCCGAATATCGGCCCCACTCCCCCACCTGAAAAGTATGTTTTTTCCCCCCAAAATGGAACAATTTCCCCTAGGAGGTCTGAACAAAATGATACGAAAACAACAACAGAAAACCTAGTTAAGATACTAATAATCGTCCGCATCATAGGTATAGCCATTTTGGTCCAGATCTCTACATCGCTATATTTCATTGACACATGTTATGTGCGATAAACAATAAACCGATCCGTTCAACATCAAAGTGAAACAGTTTGACGTCATCAGCTTATATCGCGCGTGCCACCCATGACGACGTCCTTTCACTGCTGTCGCTTTAATTAGCAGCCGAATTACACGCTGTATACGTAGAGGGTGTACACAGTACCTGTATGTCATAAATCAATACTGACCTATCTGAACAACAATAACGTTATCGAAACGGCAAAAGTATTTTTTGTTTAACAGGAAATGTTAACTGCACATCGATGGCGATACAAAAATTTGGTCGGTATGTGCTACGAAACTTTTATTCAAAAGTAAAATTCTCACAGTTCTCTGCGCTACAAAGTTTTTACATGGCCATCAATACACCCACGCTTTCCATGTGGATGACTGGTCTTGGTACATATCAGCATAATTTTCGCGCGCTTTTGTAGACGAACGAAGGCTTTTCATGAAGTGCATGTGTATTTTAACTGTAAATAAAATGTGTGTTTATGGCGTGTGAAGAGTAAAATTCAAATAGGCATTTCCTATTTCGATATAGTACATGTGTTGTGATAACTGATTCAAAATTAATTACAAGAAACTATATAATATTCAACAATGAAAAGGTGATTCAATTACATTTACTTTTTGAGATAGCGAAAAAAGGAGTGTGTTTACATGTATATGCACATTAATGACCTGACTAGTTATATCGCGATTGCGATCCATGAACCCCGCGAATCGCGATAAGATGGAGTTGTAGTGTATTTCCATTTTTGGTCATTTAAATGAATACATTAAATTAATTAATAATTTTAAAAGCGGGACTGCAAATTACTTTTACAAAAAATATGTGTTGCATATTGATATTAATTATATTAGTTTCATATCTCCGTTATAAAATCGTGCTGGGCTAGAAAAACGCGCTAACTATTTATAAACGCCGGATAAATCAAGAAAAACTAGTGGAAATGACGCGTGTATGGCTGCAGTGTATGTATACCGCAGCCTAGTCCAAATTTTAAGCGTTATTGTTAGATTCTAAGCTATGTTTTTTTGTGCTAAAAAATAATCAAAGTTATATTTATAGGAGTTGCATTTGCGGTAAAGATTACATGACGTTTTTACCAAACGACAATTAGACTCAAGTTTGTTCGGATTGAGTTAGTTTTCAAATCAGTAAATCTGTAAAAACTTCCATATTAAAATATTCCCCCGGTCAGTCAAAATTCCACCTCCAGAGAGCGGTGGGCCCCTTCCCCCAAAACTGATGGAGGGCCCTGGACCCACATAATAAATAAAATACTACATACTAAAAGAAGTCAGTATATTATTGTTTGCAAAATGTTTACTTAAAATACGAAATGGGATGTTGACAATTTGTGTTTGCCGATCGCATAGAATTTG
Source organism: Congeria kusceri (assembly GCA_027627225.1). Classification (NCBI taxonomy): domain Eukaryota; kingdom Metazoa; phylum Mollusca; class Bivalvia; order Myida; family Dreissenidae; genus Congeria; species Congeria kusceri. The sequence goes on from CM051029.1 coordinate 23,255, forward strand.
CTGGGACCCAAACTCTTTAGGAGTAGGGAGTCCATGTTCTGCAATCCTAGCGAGCGGAGCAGTTTCCATGTGATCTACGCATTTGAGTAAATTTCGGCCCAGATGCCAGCTTGGCCATTTGGGCCAGTACTAAACTCAAATAGGCGAAAACGAAATATACACCTGGTATTTTTTTTAACTGGCGATCTTGTTTTAATATTTCACCCTATTTTTATTGAGAGTGAATGCAATGAATACACGGTTCATGTTAGAATAAAAGTCTGAAAACCATAATTGCTTTCATTATTATTTTTTTTCTCAATAAAATCATATATATACGTAAGAGTTAATGAAAATCTACAAACAAATTGTGGTCCACTAAATTGTTGTACGGTCCAGTTGATTTAGCTGGTTTGGTGGACCAACGGTCCACTGCTTTCAAAACTTATTCGTGAAGACTGAAGATGTAACTCTAGAAATTCAGCATCTGTATACGATGAATACTATTTATTTAAGAAAGGTTATGTCGTGTATATGTTCAAAGAAAGGATTATCTATGTGTAATATATCATCAATATATCCACGAGTTTGGTTAAAACATTGAATCGACGTTAATTGTTTACCTTTTGATAAGCATAGTTGCAAATTATGTCCAGCAATGCTGACCAGATGGTAATATACAATTTGACGTCATGTTGTTAAATTTATATTTTGAGATGTTCACATATGTGCACATACTTATATTACTTACTGATATTATACAATTCGGAACAATAATGTTAAACGTTATTGTTTTATTGTTTACCAGTTAATATAAAAGGTTATATGACACTTACATGGGTACATATTTTTATATCTGTTTTTCGATGTGTTAGCTGGCTTCATGGCTGCGTTTGTGGAATACTGTAATTTCTCACTAGCAACATTCAATGCCTAAACAGAAAGAGGCGGCATTATTATTCATGTTATAAAGAATTAACGTCTTTGTAATTATTAAGTAAATTGTATGAGTGGATTGGACAATAATTATGTAAGTGGAAGTAATTACATTTGAATACTTAATTGAAACAATGCATTATAGTAATTAAAGTATTACGATTTGCTTACGCTATATTCAGTGAACACATCTGTTTTTCTGTCCTTATCTCGAACAACAGTCTCTCGTAAGTTCTGAACACTGATTTCTCTACTCATGAACTGCTTCTTGGTCTTATAGAGATTGTCATATATTGGATCGCGCTCAATAGAAACTGATTCTCGTCCTTGTAGTGAATATTTATCTGTAGAAGATTTTGCAATGGGTGCAACTGGTATGTCAACAATTACAGTTTCATGCGTTTGTGAACTGTGGACTTTATCTGTAAGAGGTATTGATTTCCATGCATTATTTTGTAAACCTTGTATATCGTCTTTTGCATGTGCTGTGTTTTCGTCATTTTTTTGTAAAATGTGTTTTTCGTATTTAACAGGTGTTGATTTCACTGCATGTTTATCGGAACCGTGTTTATTGTTTTTGCTAACATTAGGTGCTAGTTTATGCACATGCTCACGTGAGATTTGACGTTCATTACCGGGACGCGATAACGCCGTTGCATGTTTGGTTGTTCTCCTTTCATGATTTGGTGTTAATATACCTGGAAATATTAAAGGTACATATATTTGGTAGATAAAACAGAACTTATAATATTAATTACCTTGCGTGTTATATAATTTACTTAATTTTTACTACTAGATTACATGAAAAATGACATTATTTATCGACTGGTTGCAATGGGAAAACTATACGTATTTGATAAATAATTAATAAAACACGACCTACCTAAATTTTCGTACGTGTCGTTCGCATGATTTATTGACCTTTAATATATATTTAATACATGAAATACAACTAATAAATACAAGACATTATCAACCTATAAATTATAAACAAAGCACAAATACAACTTATACAAATGCTTCATAGCATCTGCTCCAATACAAAATTTGAATCAATCAAGCATACATAGTTTTATAAATGGCAAATCGTAAATAATACATGTAATAAAGTAATGATACAAACTAAAGGCTGAATGAATTATACCTTCTCGTTAGTGTTTGCTTCGAATCAGATTTGTTACTTGCTACAACAGAAATGTAAAGTAAATACAAACAACACGAAACAAATATATTGAAAGAACAATGTACACGGTGTATACGATGGTATTTATTATTCTGACTAAATATGTAAATACAATATTTACTTAATGCAATAATTTAATTTTAGGGCATACTATTTACATAATATTGTAATATCCTTTATTTGCTAACAATATACCTCTTTTTCTGTATCTCCATATCACAAAAGCGGTAATTATACCAACCAATACAGCACCGCCTACTGTACCGCCAATTACATGTGAAGCCAAGCGATTGTCAACTATAAATAAATGCAAACATAGGTCGTTTATGACAATACTATTTACTGCAAATTATTGTTATTGGATTACTGGGCAACGATTTTAATACATTGCGTCTGTAGTGGATAAAAATACCTGTATCAGCAAGAGTTGTTTCTGTAATTTCTTCAGTCCAATTTGATTTGCCAATTTTGTTTTGCGCCAGCATTTTGATTGTGTAAGTCGTACCAGGTTTCAATCCTTCAATTGTCCATGTGCTTTTTTTCACAACATTCGCTACGTGTATATCCATCCCGTTTTCAGTACCTGCGTCTTTGTACCGAACAATAAAGTTTTGATATTCACCGCCATTAAAACCAGGAATCCATTCAATTGTTATTTCCGTTTTTCCTACTCCTATTACACGAATTTCTTTTGGGACTTCTGGTCTCGCTAGAACAATATAAAATATTAGTGGCATACACACATGCGAGTGCCAGGTACAGAGTAAATAACTGCCTTCTATAACTCAATAAATAAATCATTGTGTTTGTAATAGTTTAAATGTATCATTACATATACTTACATAATGCTATTACAATACAGTTATACATTATTGGTGTACTACTGGTTCTTACATTGTGCGTTCAAGGAAAATACTTTCGATATTGAACCCAGTGCGTTGGAAACATTCACCATATATTCTGTAAAATCTTCCAAATGTATATGGAGGATCGTTAGTTGTGTCTGCATGCTAGTTTCTGAGATATTGACCTGAAAGTTGCTGTCATTAGACAGGCCCATCCATCCATCATCTACACGCTTAAACCAAGTGAAGTCTGCCATCTTGGGTTCAGGATATGCAATTACTGTGAAGGTTAACACCACAGAGTCGTTGGGAGCTCTGTACTGTTCTGTTATTGGTGGAGAAAAGGGGGATGCCCTTGGAGAACCTATACAACAAAAACAATGTATTTACTTACACTTACAATGTGAACTGATACACTTATAATGCTACCAGTGCTACCTCAATACGCTATAACCGTATTATCACTTACATGTTATGGAGACATCCAAAAATTGTTCAAGTGCTCTGTTATAACTATTATATGCCAGACATTTATATCGTCCAGCATCATATTCGCATCTTGCTGGATGAATTTTAGATGTAACTGTCAGTGCTTCTTTCTCTATTAGGAGCTCATGTCCACGGGTTGCGTTAAAGATGGTAACAACAGGCACAGGGTCACCACTGGCGTAACATACAAGCTGTATCATTTCGCCTTGGTCAACTTCAAGGATGGTAACAGAACCATTGGCGTTGAATGTTTCTATGTTTGCCCCGTCTTAAAGAAGTATAAAACGTATTTATAAATATGTATATTTACTATTTTGCATACTAAGACCTAATTAAGACTATTATAATATAGTTATTAAAAACATATATCGTTATTTCATGGGGTATGATAAATCAAGTAAAAAAATTGCATAATGTCTTATTGATCAGTGTTATTTTGTTATCATTTTTGTTTGTCAATTTTTAAAGCCGACTTCTGTAGTTCATACATTAATGGAGTTGATTTAATCTAGAAAGGAAGACACATAATATATAATTAATAACTGGTATTTTGTAAGCATCCCTGTTTTCATTTGTTTAAAGACGACTGGGATTTTTTTTTACGAACACCTTTGCGCATCAGTGCAGTTGATTTAACTCTTCAAACATAAGAAGTGTTTTGACATATAGTATCTAATACATATTATGCATACTGTTATTTTGGACAAGTGTATAATTATTTCTTATGCGTTTTGAGAACAGTTAAAAATGTTGTCACGACTTTTATCAATATATTACATACAGAATACATGCATTTATAAACTAATATTCGTGACATTAATACTAGATTTTAACCCATTCCCCGACTTGTTTTGTTACGAATGTAGAAAGTAGCGGATAACAATGACGTCATATCAGTAAATAATGACATAATAATCGATATTGAACATGTTTGTTTTTTAATTACACATTTTATTTCTATAATCAAAATATGTTTTAAAAGCGTAGTGTTGTTTTGCATATAATTAAAGAACAAATCAATAACTGCATATCACATATCAATTTATTCACCGTGTAATGTATCGTTTTCTTACAGTTAGTCAATAAAGCCAATCAAAACTGCAGTCCTTTTACCAATATATGACCAATAAAACTTTATTTGCCAAAAAAAACAAAACAATGTTTTCCAAAAAAGCATGTATGGGTATGTTTGTTTACATTCCTTTTCTTCAAAATCTATCTAGGTGACCCCCACTTTTTGTCGTTTTATTGCATTAAGCATTTAAAATCTGCACAATATGTGAAAGGGTAAATAAAGGATGAAAGGAAAAAAAAAGTAGAAATCTTCTTGAAAGAATTAAACACTTTCCATTTTTATTTCTTAACTAACCACATGGTTGCGATAAAAAAAAATGCATCAGCAAATGTGTTTGTCAAATTATGGAATATCGTCTATTCTGATAATTATTGTGTGTGTGCCTTTAATATTAACGATTGTATGCCGATATGCAATGTAGGCTCAATTTAAATGTATACATCATTTAAAATATATCTATATATAGTTATATAACAAAAAGAAAAACACACTAATTCTCAACTTACATTTAACATCTACACTGAATACTGATTGGCTAATCCCATATTCTGTTTCGTTGCCAATTTGTTGCATTGCGTTTGTTGCCGTACACTGGTATTCACCTTCATCCGTTAATTTAATACTGTTGATTGAGAGAGTTTGCCCAGTACCGACACTAGTATTCGTATCAATCCTGATCCATGAAAAGTTCGTGGCTCTTGGGTTACCAGCTTTGAACAAACTGCACTCAATGCTGAGAGTTCTGTTTTGTAGAATGGTTTGATTCTGTATTTGTTGAACCACAGGTGGACCTACAACAAAACTTTATGTATCATGTATAGAATATTAAACATTGTTTAATGTGCCAAACTTAGTTTTGCTTGAAAATCTATAAATCGATCGACATAACAAACAATTGCATGCATCAAACATGTATACCGTTAATACAATCTCGTATATAAGTAGATTAACTAACGAAAGTACAACTTACAGAGAACATCGAGGGTAAAAGTCAGACTTGATGACTTGCTTTCTCTATGTTCAAGACTATCTAACACAGTGTTAGTTGCGGTGCACGTGACGTTCTTAAGCATGGTTATGTCAACGTTGTTAATAAATAGGTAATTTCCTACTTGTGTTCCAGGACCATGCCAAGCAATGCTAGAATTTGGGTTACTGCTAGCCAAACACGATATTGTGAATGACCGACCATTTATCACTTGGAGTACATCGTGTATAGAGTATATATCGTTGTACTGAGCGGTAGGAATTCCAGGTCCATCTAAATTTAGAATCATAACAATACAATATGTTGTTTTAAAATGATTAACGGTGAAAACCTACCGTCTGTCTACTTGTATGGCAGAAATTCAGTGTAGAGTCAGATACGTATGATACTTACAGAGCGCATCCATACGTATAGTTGAATTATTACTTCCCAAAACGTTTCCTCTGATAGTAGTATCCATAATATTATCCACTTTACATGTGAATGACTTTTCTGCGTTTCTCGAAACATTTGATATGACACGAATATCGTTGTTATATCCCGGACCCCATGAATATGTAGAATTCGGTCTACTGTCTGCCACGCACATTAACTGCACTCTACTGCCTTCGATTAACTGTATAAGTCCATTCGCTGGCACAGTTTCGGTCCTTGACAAATTCGATAGCACACTGTACTTGATTGTAGGGACACCAGGACCATCTGGAATAAACAATAGCTGCACTCATTCAACAATTGAAAGTTCATACGTGTAATAATGTCGTACAGACAAGGAGAGCATATAATCCAAATAATAAGCTATGTTGTTTTGTTTTAACATTTGCCGTATATTAACATAAACTCATATTCTTACATAAGACAGCTGCTGACAAGTTATTGGTTGAAGTTTCTAGTGTTTTCATTCCATTTTCCCCCAGAATAAAGTTAGAAGCAAGGCATGTCCACACCGTGTCTTGCTGTATGTTAGTGACAGTCAATGTAGACGAATATGCCTGCTGTCCCTGCCAGTATACCGTAGCAGCAGGGTTAGCGTCCCACTCGCAGACAACATCGATGTTGTCACCTCTCACTACTTTTATTTTGTCACTTATAGTGAAATTGTTTTTGTCTATGAAGCGTTTGAAGGTGGGGGTATCTGAAAGTATTATCATACGCGATGTATGAATAGGGACTTGTAAACCTTCAACAATTATATTCACTTGTATTCTGTTGTTGATACATACACATATTATAGTTGAACATTTGAACAAACATGCTTAAGGCGTTTATGACAATGCATATCACAGAAAGACACAGAAATACAAGAACTGGTTATTGCATATCTACATTATTACTTAAACGCATAGTGCATACTTTTATACAAGATCTGGTCGGCGTTTATCCACATTACTAACCAAATCAACGAAAACTTACATGACACGTTCAACATTAAGGTGGTCACATTTTGTGTAGGTCGGTTGCTCATCGATCCATTCAGTGAAAGATACGTGTTTTTTGCCTCACATGAAATGTGTTCTAAATTGGAAGTCCGACTAAACTGCAACACCACCATATCTCCTGTCGCGGTTCCTCCTGGGTATACCCAACTGTACATAGGAGGCGGATATCCGGAGGAAGAGCATCTGAACTCCACAAAAGCGTTTTCTCGGATTATCACACTGTCCGTAACGTTTTTGTTATTCACAGTAACGCTAGGTCTTGTAACGGGGACTGCACACATAATACAATAAATTAGTTATACATGGTTTTCGGTTGTTGTGAATAGGTCCGATCCCGAACAAGCACGCTAGCTTATATTGACAATACATTATCTAGTAAATTTCAATGAATTTACATTACATGTATCTATCATGTGATGCACCAATGCACATTATTGCAGCTCCTTCAATGATGAGTATATTACCGGTAAATTTTTCCAGTATAGATAGTCATGCATAGATAATTAAACAATATTCAAATAAATCGAGTGTTTTAATAAACAGTGGAGGAAAACTTAAACGAGCGTTTGCAAATACCACATGACAAAGGTTAAACATTTCTTCCAAAAATTCTTTACGTATTCGATATATTATATGTAAACATAAATATATCCAATAACTTGTCCTCGAAGGTAATAGAAATGCATTTTTCGGCGATAACTGCTCATCATTATTTTTCCATTGAACAATTTACGCTTTATTTTTCCTGCTCAGTCTACCTACTTTTAGAAAACAGACATATGAATTGCAATCAGATCGGAAAACATAATATGTTATAAACTGTTGGCTGGATGTTGGTCTTGAAAAGGGTCTTGAAAAAACGCAACGAATATACTTACATTGTATTTGTAATTCTACAACACGATGTGCAGTTATGTTAATTGTCTTGTATATATATCGGGCGATACAAGACAAGTTTCTATCGTAGTACAAAGTTGGTTCATATCGTAGAATGCTCGTCGCTACATCTGATGTATATGTATAACTGGCAGAGTCTGTAATGTTTCGCTGATCTTCAAACCAGTCAATGCTAGCCAAGGGTCTGCTCTTTGACGTAAAACATGTGAAGGTCGATGCTTCGTTATATACTGGATATGAAATGGATGTCTCTGGTAGAACAGTCGCCGTTGTGATGTTCACTGGAATTGGCAGAGATAATATTATTTTGTATGGCTTCGTACGGTCATGCAAAGCATACTATGGCCAAGAGGACACAATTTCGGTTTTAACTGAATACAAATAAATCACTTTTTTTGTAAGTAGAAAATGTGTATGAATTCATGTTGCAAAAAAGTACAGTTTCTTGTTTCTTATAATGTGTAAAAATATTTGTACATTTTAAAATCCGATTATTTCGTTTTCTTCGATAAACACGCATGCATATCAACTAACATGTGATTGCTATTGTTTTATAAGTGTTCGATACAAGAAAATGTATAGTTTAAACTTTAAAGAGTTTATTTATATTCAAATTAAATTTATTATATAACATAATTCGTAGTGTTTCTTAACCTAACCGCTGAGGAAGCTAATCAAATGTATACAAGGTGCATATTCAGTTTAACATTTCAGATTTGTTTTCAATTCAGTTACAAGTGCATCAGCATTATTTACGAACATAAAATAATAACACATACAAAAAAACAACGTTGAGTAACGTTCTTTTTGCCTGTTCTATTCCGTTCAATTAGTAGGATTACACATCGTCGCAAAGCATTCTACTTTTTAGTAGATTATGATAGAGCGAATCAGTATGTGTTCTGTCCATTAGCGATTGTTTTGAGTTACATGTACAGAACACAGAAACATAAACTAAGTGTACCTTGCGCCATAATTATGATTGCCGTCTTTAGCTCATTGTTCTCTTTTGAGCAGCTATATGTTCCTGCTGTTGTTTCATTGAATGTCATTACTGTGATGTTCAAAGCTGAGAGGTCATTTGTTGTTGACATACTAAAGATACCAACACTTGTATCTAACACTGAACAATTTATTAAATATCGGCCCGCACACCGCCCTATCATCACATTTTCTTTGTAACAGACAATGAGTTTCTGTATTTCTGTAGTCCAGCTGAAGTTGAAGGTCAACTGCACATTTCGTTGTCCAATTTCTGCTAGCTGATCATAGGAACCTATAAATAATCCGTACATATTGATTTTAGTAAATAACACTACATTTCGCCACCATATTCCATGCTGTTAATTCGAATTTGGTGCTCTTTCGAAGTATTTTTGTCTGATCCCAATTTTTGTGTTCCTGTATTTCAAATAATAATTCGAATTTAAATCATAAATGTGTTTCCAAAAGAGTATTTCACATAATTTGCCGATAATTAATTCGAATTATATGTCATCCAAGAAGCGAGTTAAGTTGGTTGGTCAAGGTTCAAGTATGTGATTAAGTTAAGAAATAATGTTCGAGTTATCGTTTATTATCGGCTTATAAAGAACGTTATTGAGTTCTGATTCGTAGGAAATTAATGTTCACAGTAAATAATCGCTCGTTCATTACGACAAACCTATCTGACATACCAATTCTGCAATAACAATGAATAATACTGTTTACTATGTTCCACCTATTTTCTGTTATATCCTGTTGTTTTTTGTATTTTGAAATGCATGAATATAACAAAAACAAACAAACGATGTCTTTACACGTATTATTTGCGCATTTAATTAGAATGCGTTAGCAAATTTATTTTACTGAACATTTCAATTATCGAACGCATACAACATTTGAATTGTGTAAAATTGTATTACAGAGCAAAGGCTTGTACAGTTAAAAGTTACCGTTTACATGTTTTATCTGAACAATCGTTTTTCTCCAAGTGGAACTGACGTTTGAAGTACTTGCAATGTTTATTACCTGTAATATGGATTATCATCGTAAGCACACCAATCAAACCGATCCTCTTAGATACAAACAGTTCCATCTTGCTAATTTGCTAAATTGTGTTCACATTAGGAGATATTTACCACATGATAAAACTCATTGATTTGAGAAGTATTCGGTTAAATACCACTACTAGATCATTATTCAAAATCCTGCAAACATATACGTAATGTAGTTAGTGCAGAGGAATAAATGTTTTTACAACAAAATAATTTTCTTCCAATTAAAACGCTTATTATAACACTACATCTTATATAAAGATAGACATATACATTTCTACAATATACACCTGGTTAATATAATTTTAGAACTAATTTGTTTTTTAATATATTTAAATTAAAAATATTCAGACTGTTTTATTATACATAAATACGAGTGCATGAATTTCAAATTGAACGACGTCCTTCTGGGCCGTAGCAGTATAATTAGTGGCGCTGGGATGTACCACCAGCCTATCCTTATGTTACATTTAAAGACACAGCGAACATTCTACGAATTTTTAATAATAGCTGGTAAAGCCAACTAGTTTTAGTTACTTCTCATTGAAATATTAGTTTTTTAAATTTTGGTGTGGTCATGGGCTTTGGAGAAACCAAGTCGCACGCCCCGGGACCTGACATTTAACTCTATCGCATCTGAGTGAGTGGGAAAACCACTTATTTTGGATAACCTGCCCCTGTTACTATGTTATAGTGTCAGGCACACTAATAATGGATTATATTATAAAATAATTGGATGGCAATAATCTGTTTCATAAGTTTATTTTGTATTGACTTATTCGTCATGTACTTATTTTAAAGTTTACCTTTCTGCATTACATGCGGCTTGTTGGTCAAATATTTAATTTTACAATAAATACAGAATGTTTGCCTCTGCACAAGGGCATATTTATATCGAAGACATTTCATTCAGTCTGTGCGAAAACCATACAATAATAAATACAGTTTTTTTCTGACTGTCACACTATTAACCAACTGTACTTTAATTTAAATGCACATCATCAATGTTTTATACACTTCACTAGCTTAAGGTTTGCACACATAATTATATGTTTACACAATAATTGTAAACCCAATTGATGGTTTAATACCATAATTAAAATATGCTTCTGCCACAGTTTGAATACCGGACTGGTAGCAATATATTCTCGACATGTGTCATTTGAATACATAACAATAATAAATTGCTTTGATGTCTGACTGCATATTCGGTAAGAATAAAGCAATATAGTATGCACTGCAGATTCTACAGCAGCGGTGATGAATATAAATAGTGTCTTACCAGAATGTACTTATAAGCTTAACGATTTCAAAGCCAAACTAATTAAAGACTGTCATATTTGCATTTCGGTGACGCTACGTACACGTGAAAGACTAAATGCCAATAAAATATTTATGTACGATGTAAACATCTCATATTGCCATTACATTTGTTTGTCCGAAATACTAGCCAGTTATTACAATACCTAATATTAACAGGTACTATGAATATTTTAAGAAATTAAATGACACATATGCAATCATAGAAATACACTGATATATCTTTAAAAATATGTCATATGGTCTTAAGTCAAACACAATGTAATAGCAAATAACATTTTACTGCTAGTTGGAGCAACCATTATCGTATGCATGACGCACTGTTTTGATACGTGCTGCCGGGATCCAGACTAGCCAGCCGCAGCGCTAGCCAAGCTGCCCAACATCATTTCTATATTCGTGTGTTATGAACATTGATAATCCTTGTAAGTCCGAACGTTTATGCCAGTTTGTTCAACGTGCTACCTGAACGTTATTACTTGTCCTTTAAAAATTAAAGAAAATCATTTTTCTGTTTTGTTCATGTGATTGTTTGGCAATTTGTTTGTTTAATACAGGTGTAATGTTTAAAAACAATGATTTCAATAATTTCCGAACAACAATTTGTAAAAATATTTCCGACACATGGTCTGTATATGATTTACTACAAATGAAGTTTGAACACACTTTTCTCGTTTAGTTTAAGAGAAAGAAAAACTCAAGCTTGTTATTTCGCTCTATCAATATAACCTGTATAAATGTCCACTCGTTTTGTCAGCTGTATTGACAGAATTAAGTGAATCTTTTATAGTGTTTCATTATAGGCACAGGTTGACATGCAATCATCGTTCTTAATATTTCGATGTTAATTTTGAACTATTACGACGAACAACGCCAATAAACAATACTAAAAGACAAGTCTGGTTAGATGTCTTATCACTTTAACAATGTATACTTACAACACATTTAGTGAGTTGTAACCTAATACACTGGTATGCTGCTGACGACAACTGCCCCGTGTGTTTTCTTTTCATGAAACATTGTGGATTAAGCATTTACGATTAAAATTAATCCACATGCTGTTATAACAAAACTCATCGTGTTCATGACTTTGATTACAGGTATGTTTGAGTGTAAATATCTTCATTAAACATTTAACATTAAAATCAAAGCTTTATCAGTCTTAATTTTTACATTTATAAATTGTATAACATGTAATAGGTCATAAAAATACATTTTTTCAGTGGTTCTACACAGAAAGTGACGTTGCAAGTTGAAGCAGCAAATATTAAGGTTAACGACCGAATACCGTTAGTTTGTAGTACATCAAAAGATGTATTCAAGGTGTTTTGTGTAAATACCGATGAAGGGGCCTTCCCAGAAACCATCGTTACTCAAGAATTTCCTTATGGCAAGTGTTATCCAAATGCCAACGAATTACCAAGCTATTTGGAATTCTTCTAGTATATATTATTGTGTTATCAAATCAGCGGATGTTTCAAACAACGGTAAAAGTTGGAGGTGTTCCGCGATAGTTGATAGTGTTTTAGCCTTCAGTACAAAATACACACTGAGTATTACACGTAAATTATCTGTAATACATTTTATTTAGAGTATTACCTTCGATTGTACGTCTCGTTTGAAACGGAGCCACAACATTTCGATTAAAATAAGATGCGGTGACTGTGCTTGCCATTACGTTCAACTAATACTAGTTGGCATTGTATCTTTAGATTTCTTAAGCTCTATGCACAACGTCATGAATGCTCATGCATCATTCCAAAAGTGTCTGCATATAACAGGGCACAAGTTGTTTTTAAGTATCTCTGTATTTGAGTTAATCCTTTCAAACATATACATACCCAAATCGTTTGCTCGTACGGCGTTTTTATGTTGAACATATGTGGTAGGGTTTGTTAACATCTTTGTTCAGTCTAAGTACAAAGTTAAAAGCACGATTTGTTTGACCCAATATATATCTGTAACCCATCACTTAATGCATGTAATATTAAGTTAGTATCAACTTATTGCAAGTTGAATGAACAGTTTAGTTCTTCTTTTCTTAACACGACAGTTTCTGTACCGTTCTCTTCTCTCTGTGAGCATTTTCTTAACAGTTACCTTTGTATACTCTATGTGTATAACCTAAAGACTCTATGTGTATAACCTAAAGACTCTATGTGTATAACCTAAAGACTCTATGTGTATAACCTAAATACTCTATGTGTATAACCTAAAGACTTTATGTGTATAACCTAAAGATAAGATGTATCTATAAACCGTTTCAAACAAAAATTCTAAAATTAATAATCAAAAATAATTTCAGTAATGTGCCAATTTTAAATATTGACCTGTATAGGGTAAACGTAAAAGGGCAACTATTAAAATAGGATGATGTTTACAAGTGGATAAACAATTATCTCCCTTAACTGCATACATGCATATCAAAAATAAATACAAATCGCTCAGAGTTAAGTAATGCATATCGCACAACATAGAAATATTACATAGGTAATAAATAATATATTTTAAAACTCGTCATGGCAAATAACTATATGAAAATATGACTTATTTAATATTGGCAACAGCGTTATATCTGTACACTACCAGTAAACAATTTTGGTTGGTAAGACTTTTAACCAACGTTGGACCTGGCGTTAGATCAATATTGCATTTTATTTTGTTTTTCAATGCAGTTAGAAGTCAGATTCTGACGTCGGTCCATTGTCTAGATCAAACCCGAATGCGACCTTTATCTAACATAATTCCAACAATTTCCGACAATAATCCAACAATTTTTAAGCATTGCACATTTTCATGTTCTAGTCCTACCTGCACAAAGTAATAGTAAATATAATAACAATAACATGGTTTTTATTCTAGATATGACAGGCGTTTACACAAGCATTAAAAAAACGTATTATCTTATAGTTACTGAATTGGCCAAGCTTCGGGGATTTGATTTCTCCACAAACGACAGTACTCACATGCATATGTACGTGTGTATGGCGTGGTGATTTTAATCTGGTAGAACTAATGAAATACTTGCCTATAAAATGTATTGCCTTTCAAAAGGTACATAGGGACCGCTTAAAATTAACACTATTTCGAAAATAATAACATTCTAATTGTATTGAAATTGAATTACATTGACAAACACATAGTGTTTCGGGTTTAACTATACTGTATGGTATCATATTCAGAAAATTTAAATGAGAGGCTCAATAGTTAGCTACGATGAGACACACAGGCTCACGTATGAAGTAAACCTAAAGAAGTAAACACGCGATATCAATATCAATCATAGCATGAAGTGTACACCACCGCACATAAATCAGTGCCATTATCAATACACCTTTCGAAATTAGAGATACACGCGAACGCATAATAATACATTTGTATTCGTAACCTACTCAACTAATTTCAAACCATCTTACACCGCACCGATTAACATTACCTCGGAAAGTTTAACCTTGACACAGACGCATTAATATATTTAGAATTTGTAATGGTATATACTCTATATACTTAAAATATGTTCTTCCAATTGCGAATTTGGAGGCATTTAATCGATGTAAGAGTGCTCGATGAAAAAACAACAACAACAGTTCTTGATATAAATACAACAAGTGAAACGGGTGAGGGAACGAAACCGAGTATAAATGTAGGAAATGATTAAAGAGCATAAATAGGCACATACGTGTTCATAAGTGGCAGGTAATTTTGTCCGAACTATAACGTGTATCAACATTTCGCATGCAAATAAACGTGTGTACAAATTTAATATACTATACCTAAACTTACCACAATATTTAGCCAATACAACGATACACAGTGTTCGAAAGTAATATATTAATTCCATCCTGTGTTAATGCTTGGTGACAGTGTTTTATCCGAACCTGTCTCGGTACGTCCTAATTATGCAATCATATACATAAATTATGTCCTATAGACAGTCATAACTAAATCAGCGTTTTTTAGCTTCATTTATTCTCCTCCATAAAAAGAGCATGCTCAATAATCATCTGCAAACTGGTAAACACAGTTTGTATACACCTTGATAAATATAGTCATGCATTTAAACTTCCGCCTACCCGAGTGTTCTTGTTTAAATCAATAGTCATTATTTACATTCAGTGTCGCGTCATTTTATGTTGATTCAAAGGCACACAGTCCGTATTTAATTAACACTATTTCTAAAATTAATACAATTATATTGTTATACCGACATATATTGATACAAATATCGGAAACATGTGTTTTCCGATTTAGCATGGTTTAACACTATTCATATAATTATGTACGTATATATGAGCGTCAGGTTTGACTTATCATCTGAAAATGTTTTGTTTAATTCCGTTACAACTGTATATTGTGATCGTCAATATCAATATAACGATATGAGTCTACACTGTGTTAATCACAGACACATGCAATGCTGTGAAGAGCTGTTGTGTAGCCTACTGGAAGTGTGTAAAGTTACAAGTGCTGTAACGAGCATTGTATTGTTTGCTTTGAATTGTAGTCGAGTAAATGGTTATCATATGCATGATTCATTTTAGTTTATTAACTTAATTATGTTGAAATTTTATTGATTTCAACACGGTAAAACACGATGTAGCTAAGAAGCATTCATATAATGTATTTGAGATTTTGCACTAAACAAACCCAGAAGCTCTGCATGCACTTATCTTCGTGGACGCTAACATTCAATGCAAATGCAAGGAACATAACGAATGCTCTTATACTTAGCAGACATTTGGCGATACCGGCTTCTGCAGTAGAAATATTCAGCAAGGGACAAATATAAGAGGCAACTAACCTCTTGAGAAACGACAGTGAACAATTGAACAAAATGGTCATTAACAGGTGATATAATTATACGGACCACAGCGAAATATAAAATACTTGCGATGGTATTCTACAAAGGCAGCCAATAACGATCAATGACTGATTTGCTCCACGTCTTATTATGCAATATAAAGAATAAACAATACAAACAAATCTAAAAAATAAAATAAAACACTAAAATAAATTAGTTGTGACGAGGATCAAAGGCCGGATAGCATCAGCAGTGCTTATATAAACTTTTCCAAAACTGAACACATAGGAAAAGTCTGGACGCGAACTTGTGATGCCTGGTTTATGTCCTAGATGATTTTCCTTTCTTACCTACTGAGCCACAGAGGCACGCTTTACGATTGTTGGATTTGTAACATACAGTTATATTTGCAATGTGTTATCTGTTCTCGTTCAAGTTTATGAAAACTACTGAAAATCTCCAAATGTCAACAAAAATTACTGAGGTGCCAGGGAAAATCTAACGCACAATCACCCAGACGATGTGTTGATGTTTACATGGATGTCAATATTTTTTATGAATAATACTTTGTTAAATCTCAACACCAATTCGTGTTTTAAGCATTCGACTTTGCGCATGCGCATAAAACCCAATTGTTTTATTATAAAGAAATCATATTTAATTGATCTGAATGTAAACTAACTATTGTATATCCCACAGTGTCAATATTTACTCTGAAATCCTAAATCTAACATGAAAATAAACCTGACCCAATAAAG